>CAUJRU010000456.1:392882-649033 GCA_963277665.1 Viscum album
GGTGGTAAAATTGCATTTTTTGAAAAATACTTCTTTTATCTGAAAAAAATGAATTTGTTTTTTCATTATGTATAAGAAACTCATAATATAGATTCTAAAATTTTAATTATTTTATAATGTTTACAATTTAGTTAATACTATTCATAACCTCTTTTGAATGGCTAGTTTGGTAATAGTGGTGTGCTTGAACTCGGTGTTGTGTGTAGTGCAAGTTATTGAAGTACTTTGAAGAAATAACGAACTATGAAATCTTGGGGTGTTACATTATTCCCTCCTTAAATAAATTGAATCCTCGCAATTTAAAAATTTTCTTCGACAATAAAAGGTTGAAAATAGAAAATTCTTTTGTGGGAAAACCCACCTCGGAAATTGGTTTAATAAAATTTAGTCTTAATAATAAGAAACGGGGAATGAAAAAGTCACCACCAAATTATGATCTCGATTAAGAGAACATTGGTGGAAATTAGAGACCCACAATTTGAGGAAAACTATAAATATTTATAGGCAGTGATTGAGGTCATCAGTCACAAACAATTGTATAATTGAGGGCCTCAAAGCCATCAATCGATGATGATTTAAAATATCATTGGTTCAAAAAAACATAAGGTATTAGGATAACACATTTTTAGATTTGAGATCCCTTAACTAATGTTTAAGAATTCATTTCTTCATAGAATAAGAGAAGAAAAAAATATATACTTGAGAAGTAGAGTTTTTTACTTTAAGTAATTTCTACAACAAACTCATATTTCACTCTAAAAGATAATAGAACTTAAAAAAATATTCTATTTATCCTATTCATATAGGGTTCCAAAAAAATGAATTTATAATTCATCTACCATACCTTTAAAAAAACTACATTATTCAATCTAGGACATCACGTGGGCCATTGGTAGGAGATACACCCTTGTCGCCCTTTGGTTGCAAGTTCAAGTATCGTGGCCTTGTCAGACACGATGGGTTGCGGCTTGACCTCTGGGTTGTCCTTTTTATGGAAATCCAAAAATAATCTCAAACTAAACTTATCTAAAATACCTCTTTCCAAAATCATAGTCCAAAATTTATAAGGAATGTAATCATAATGAAGATCCTTTTTTCCATATAATATCATGTGAACACCTTTATCATGTATTCTTTTAAACCACTGCATCATCCTGAATTACCATAAATCATTATTGATTACATTCAGGCTTCCTTATTCCTTATAAAATACTGGATATACTCCTTCTTTCCAAAAATGTTTTAAACTCAAACAATGAAGGAATATACAAATCAGTAATCAGTTTCAAGGTACCCAAGAATATCTAAAATATTTTATCCAAATCAATCATGGATTATTACAAAATCACTACCTCAGTATCAGAACCTTATTATGGTTTATCTTTCACATAACCATATATTTTTCAAAAATTTAACCTAATATTGAGTCACTTTTCTTAGTTCTACCCAATCTCAAGTCCTTAATGAAATAGTACTGCAGTAAAATCCTTACATACTCTATAATTCTTATAACATGTACATTATTAATACAATACTCAAATGAAACAATACTTTAATAACAATGTATGAAATCTAATCATTCCTCTTCATCTTTAGTAGTATCATAACTTTATTATTATCCAATAGTAGCATTTGTGGTATACTCTGATTATTTGGAAATTGATTCGTGTAGTGTCCCAACTCCTTGCGAATGAATCATTGGACATTTGAAACTTTTTTCTTACCCTTTCAATCACGTACTTGGTGTCCTTTTTCTCCACAATTATAACAAACTCCCATTCCCTTCAAGCATTTACCAAGGTTATTCTTTCCACAGTTATCATATATGGGAAAATCCTTCTTTTCCCTCTTCCCTTTATCTATATTTATATCTTCCATCCTTTTCTTCTATTTCTTCCCTTAAAAGCCATAGGATTTAGAGAATTCTTTACTTATATTATTAACACAAGATATTATTTCTTCATATGATGATAATACGTGGGAGACTATTTCCTTTCTAAATGTTTTCTTAATACCATGAAAGATATAATCATACTTACTCTTTGGATCAAATGTATTGCTGGAGTTCACATTATTTCTACTAGGAACCATTTCTATACAATGGCATACACTAGGTCAGTTTATGAATTTCAATGAATAATTAAAAACATGTAAAATACCTAATGTAAATTGACCAGTTTATGTATATAATCCATAATCATAAAAAATGTTTTCATTGAGGATGTATATACTCATAAACCCTTTATAATGGTATGTATAGAAAATGAGAACTATCCTAAGCATATCCCCTGAGAGTGTCGTAACCAAGAGTGCAGCAAGGCCCATTGTCATGCACCAGTTCCCATTCGAGTCTATCTCAAAGCAGTGTTTTCAGGTTTTACCCCTAGGTACATTTGTTACAGAGCTGCCTCTACCTGCTCGTATCCAGACAGGGATGTATTGCTTGGAAAACTCACAAAATCTCTACAATACTAAAATTTCAGGAAGTTATTCTATACTAATCCCTAAAGTCTATCTTAGGGCTATGTGATCTAATTAGAGTTTATCTAAATCTAGTTTCTAAGGTTTGCACTAAAATTCCTCTGAAACCAACTATAACACCCTGACCCCAGAATCCTAGAGTCGATACATTATTACATATCATTGGCATGATCACATAAAAAATCGTGTTTTAAAAGACCGATCAGTTTAGTATTATTGGAAACAATATTTATACATAAGTTCAACTTTACAACTTGAAAAGAAATAAAATACATATTTACTCCATTAGAAACATCCATGCCTCCTAGATTATGCATGAAAGTCACTCATAACTAACTTCTTCATATCCTGGGAAAATGAAACATAAGAAAGGGGTGAGATCAAATGCTCAATAAGGGTAAGAAATACAATAGAAGATAACAAAAATATTAAGCATGGTGAATAATTGAAACCACATGCCTTTACGAATATTAAACATGAACACTTTTATGGCAAGAATATGAGATGAGTAAATAATTCCATAATAAAACATAATCATGGGTATTCTACTAGTTGAATGACCACCGGAAACATGAATATTATTTTCATAATGATGGAATGTATAATGCCGGACATTCTGAAACATTTTTTCAAGGCCTCAGCCAAGATGTCTAAAAATGTTTAAGGCCTCGTCCAAAAAATATATCAAATTGGGAAAGGCCTCAGCCAATTCCATGTCTAGTTGTCTCACGAGAACTACCGATGCATCAAGGATCTATAACAGGATCCACCCATCACTTACTAAGTCCAATACATTCCTCATTTGAAAAGGTTGAAATATAACATAAACATTCATTTTAAAACTAGCTGAAGAAATGTCAAAACATTAACCATAAACCATGAATGGTATAAAAATGAACATCCATAGTCAAACTTATCACCAAACATTCAATATAATATGGTAGTTTTTATCATAATAAATCAAATTCAAATAAACTTAAAATCCATCAAAGGATGTTAACATAGATGAAATCAAAACCAGTTTGTAGAGAAATATATCTTTCTATTTTGAAATCATTTAAGAGTCATATAATAATGAAGAAAACATTTATTTTCAAAATTTTCTTATAATCTTGTAGGGGAATTTTCGACGATGTTATAATGGTGGAAAATAGCCACACCCACCGTATAAGTTAAAAATCATTCTTACCTTAATTTTGTCAAAAAGGTCAAAAATTACATTGTTTGGAAAACGATGGAAAGATTCCTTTCAAAAAATTTATGGTAAAATAAGGGTATAAATTACATTACCCAATTTTCTAGTAAATAGATTTTTTTTTTGAAATACATTTTTAAGAAAAATGGATTTGGATGATAAAGAGGTCCCGGTAGATAATTACGTATAAACAACCTCAGATAATTAAGAGATTGTGAAATTAACCCTCACCTTGTACTTTTACCTGGCCAAGGGTAGTTTAAGCACTTTTATAATGGTGAAATATTTTTTATTAAATTATACAATAATAATATATATTAATATGATATCATATATGATCTTTTAATATTGCTTTGTTAATAATATATTAGTATTATCATCATTTCAGGTGTTAACTAATTTATTTTTCTTTATATGTTTTCAACGTGAGTAATGTTTGTTATGTATAGGATGTATCTTATTAATATTCAGAATGATATTAAGTGTTTTAAATTTATTTTTAGTAATCTAATTAAAATTATCCTTGAATGGATACAATGGGGAACGAATCTCATCGTGTTCGTGGAGACGGTAATCTGTACGTACGCACGAGAGACAATATAATTCTTTTGATTTTAAAATAATATATAATTGGATGGTATATTATATATACAGAATCATTATAATGTTATATTTATTATTTACATCAATTACTCATCATTATTATACCCATCCAAATAATAATGTATTGAATAACAATTACAGCATGATGTGGAGACAGTAAGCCTTACGTATGCACGTATGGTGACATATCATTCAAAGGATGGATAGAATAATGAATATTGTTATACCATATTTATAATATCATCACATTATATATAATATACTGGAGTTATTATTTTATAATGGAACAACAAAGAAAGAGTAAGTGGAAGAAGAAAAAACTTGAAAGAGGTGATGAAATATTTACCTCTTCTTCGGGTTCTTCCTTTTGATTTGATCAAAAGGGCTCTTTAAGTTGGATTTATGACTAAATTAAGGCCTCTATAATGAATTGAGGACAGTTTAGAGGGCATTTGGGTAGGGTTTGGATAATCCAAATGGATTTGAATGTGTGAATTAGATAGAAGGGGGAGTGCCCTTTTATAAGAGGGGTGAGGGGAACCTTAGAAAAAACATAAAATATTATTTTATAATTAAATAATTTTCGGTTTATAATGGCTCAAAAATATTTATTTAAAGTATAAGGTGTGTATGGGTCGAACGAAACTCAACCAATAAGTTTTAGATAGGTTTGGGTCACTATATTTACCTTATCTTTTATATTTAACTCTTAGTTAAATAGTTTGACATTTACCATGTCTCTTTGTATTTTTATATTATATGGTTAATAAAATTACTGTAAACTTCCAAGATAACCCCAAGTGGTCAATTAATGAAATATATAATATTATTAAATCCATTTGTCTGAACCTTATTTTTTTAAGAATATAATACCAATTAATAATATAATATTTTTTTTAAAAACTCTTATATGTAAATTTTGACACTATTTGGTATGTTGTTTTTGCTAAATTCATAATAGGATTATGAATTAAAATAAAATTAATCTAACTAATACAAACATGTCCTATTAACCTATAAAATTATTGTAATTCATAAAAAGTATCAAATTACATTTATTTGGGTATTTATAATATCAAATCTTTTAATATTTCATTAATTAGTTAATTACTGCATCCTCATTGTGTCATAAATAAATTAAATTATTTAATTTATAAAAAATATAAATAAAATACCATTATTTAGGAAATAATTTTATCTTTATAATGAATATTTATAGTCGAATTTATTTTATGTGTAACCTTACATTAAAAATGGTTTAGTTATTAAACTTTCAATTTAACACTTTTAACTCTTCTTGGAATTAAATAAGAATAAATGTTCTAATCTTACCCAAGTGGACCTATATTATCATATTTTATTCCTAAGGTTTTTTTTGGTCTAATTAAACTTATCCAACAGAATTATGACATGTTTTAGGGTAATAATAATGTCATTTTTACCCATAATTACCCAATTTACTTTTAACCGTGGTAAATAAAAGTAAAAAGTTATTATTCACCAAAAAATATTTTCATCTTATTAAACCAAATTTTACATACTGATATCAACTGTGTCTCTTAGAATTTTGAAATTCAACTAACAGAAGTGGAAAATTTATGTTTTATGTAAATTTGTAAATGCTCCTAGGAGGTGGGTAAAAGACGGTAAAAGTTCAATAAAATATTTATATACCTAAACTTATTATAAAATGACTCCACTGAATTACATTGAACTTATATAGTTATTATGTATCTATTTTGACCTAAAATAAAATTAAATGAAATAAATAATTATTTAAATGAAATTTCAGTTTTAACCAATAACGGAGTGTTTTTCAATATTCATCAAAAATTGAAAGTTTTCAGAAACATACCAAAAATTCAACCGAAGCTAATTTTGATATTCTGAATTCAAAAATGAATTATATTTTACCAAATTCAAAAACATTATATTTTATTTATTAATTTAATATTAATTCCTGTTGTCAAAAACAAAAAACGTATTTTTAGGAAATAATAACTATTAAAAGATTGGCACTTGTTTATGTCCAATTTTAAAGTAAAATTACTTACAATGAACAGCATTGAATTACATGATAAAAATATAATCTATTTATACTTACAAACCATTGAAATTTATAATTAAAAACTATAAATTATTTTGATTAAAAAAGTTGTTTTCAATTAAAATATTGTATTTTTCAATTTTCACCCAATTATGAAAGTTATCCGAAAATCACCAAAAATTTATTGAAACTAAAATCATATTTCCTGATTCTAAATAAGAAGATTATTTTGTCAAACTGAATATATAAAAGTTTCAAATATTGGATTGAAAAAGGGTTCTCCATTAAAATGATGTAAAATTACATTTTTTGAAAAATACTTCTTTTATCTGAAAAAATGATTTTGTTTTTTCATTATGTCAAAGAAACTCATAATATGGATTCTAAAATTATAAGTACTATATAAAGTTCGAAATTTAGATAAAACTATTCATATCCTCTTTTGAACACCTAGTTTGGTGAATTGTGGTCCGCTTGAACTCAGTGTGGCGTGTAGTTCAAGTTATTGAATTACTTTTATGAAATAACGTACTATAAAATCATGGGGTTTTAAAATTAGGGTCCACTCTTTTAAAACTCTCTTGTTGGACTAGGCCATGAGAATCTAATTGATTCCTCATTCGCACTCGATCAAGTAGATTATATGTAACAATTATGGAAGAATGAAACATCTTCCCCTATTTATCATGAACCTCAAAATTCATCTTAGAAAACATATCCATAAGCTTCCACTCACTGCTGGTCTCTTGAAATGCATGTATTTGTGTCCTCCTTCTCAATGCATCAGCAACTACGTTGCCTTTCCCTAGCATGTATACATGATCAAATTCAACTGACCAAAGTTACTCAACCCACCTTCGCTCCCAGGAAACTACTACACTAACTTTATCTAGGTCTTCTGATACTCCTATATATGAGATAACATGACCCAAGAAGTGAATCAAATTCATCCAAAAGTGGAATTTTGAGAGCATGACATATAACTAATGCTCTCTTAGTGTAATTAGTACAATATCAAGATGGGTGGCATGGTCATGTAGAGTGTGAGAGTACACAATGATATCATCCATGATGACTACCACAAAAAAATCCATGTATGGATGGAACAATTGGTTCATCAGTTCCATGAAAAATGTTGGCATGTTGTGAGATCGAATGGAATGACCAAATAATTAAATAGACCATACCTACTCCGAAAGGCTGTAGGAGGTTTATCTGATGATATAACATGAAACTGATGATAAACATATCTCAAGTCAATGTTTGAGAACAACCAAGCTCCTCATAGATGATCAAAGAGATCATCAATCCATCGTAAGGGATATCAGTTCTGGACCATCAACTGGTTCAGCTTTCGATAATCCACATAGAGTCTGAGGGTATTGTCTGCCTTCTTTAAAAAAAGTACATGCGAATCCTAAGGAGAAGTACTGAGTTAGATGAATCCCTTTTACTAAAGCACCTCTAACTACTTATTGAGCTCATGAAACTATGTTCTTGCTATCTTATATGAAGGAATGGACAGCGGTTCCGCTTCTTCACAAGATCAATGGATAAATCCACATCTTTATCTAGAGGTAAACCTGAAAAGTCCTTTTGAAATACATCTCTAAAATGATCCACCAATAGAGGAAATTCCCAATGTGAAGTCCCCTAGTCATCTAGATGTAAAGAAGATATTTGGGATACAATTCATCCTAACCCACGATGCCCAGGTCTTTCTTTTCTCACTTGGACATCCCATTGAACTTTGTGTAGAAAATACCCACCCTATGGTGATGTGAAACTAACCCTATGGTGATAAAAGTAAACAAAGGCCTGAATGAATACTAATCCATCCATTTTGATAATAAAATGAACACCTATCATCTCTAGGACATAGAGGTCCCATAAGAAGTGACACCCACCAACCTTAAGAGGGCACTCCTTGCAATGACGTACACTAGCCATCCTAATCCCCAACAGAGTGTCTACTATCATAACATCATCAGATGCAAATATGAAGAGCTCAAGGCTCTCCAAAATAGAAAATAATATAAAACTATGAGATTCCCCTATATAAATAAAATAACTACCTAAAATTGAGGCAAGTAGAATAGTTCATCTAAACATAGAGGGTCTGAGATCCTACTCCTGTTGGGACTATTCCACTACAAAAGTCTAAACTATATTGTGACCCTGCTAGCCTACATAACAAACCTAACATGATCCACCCACTTTTTTCTAAAAACCTACCATCTGGATACCATGACCATGACCACCTCCTCATCCTTAATGACTTATTTATCTCTAGTTTCTTGACTGAGGAGAAAATGATGGTCCGGATTCTAAACATGGAGTCAGAAAAGATCCCTGCTCACCAGATTTTGGTGAGAAAAACTGGAAAAAAACATTGAAGATAACCCATCTTACTGCAATATCAGCACACAAATTGGTATCTCAGACACTAATTTCACATGTTCCCAATCTTCTTGCACTATTATCGCCTAACCTGACTACATGTAGATACATCCCTTCCACTGAAATCACCATGTAAAGGCTACCTGTAGTGCTTCCTACTATCCAAAAAAGGAGTACCATCCCTGGATGCTGACTCACCATACCCTATAGCTCCCAAATCTCTCAAATATAGATCAATAATTAGCAAATTATTTACTATAGTATTCAATGAAGTCAGCATAAAAAAATTCACCAATGATCAGATGTCATACCCGAGACCATCCTCAAAATGTTGAGCTAGTGATAACTCATCACCTCCCAAAAAAGGTGTGAAGTGATGAAGCTCTATAAAGTGAGATGATAAATACATCACGGAATGAGAACCATGCTCCAAGTTCATGAACTCATGAGCTTGGTCATCCCTCAATGTATAGGGGTAGAAGTAATCCTTGAAGGTCCTCTAAAACTCTTCACAAACCATATCCCAATGAAGTCCCACATGTGAGACAACATCCCACCATCTAATAGAGAAATCACAAAGAATGTGTGTTATTATCTTCACCCTCATCTCTAGGGGTGTCTCTAGATGCTCAATGATGGAAAGCATGGACTCCAACCATGAATCTACAGCCTGTGGTCCTCCATCCCCTGAAAAAGTGAGAGGATGCTACTGCTAGAACACCTGCGTCAACTCTTCCATAGTCCGGGTAGGATGTGGTACTCTTTATAAAGTCTACATCATCCCCCTAAATCCATCATAGAACTTTGAATCAGCACATGATTCTAGTATAATAGCTTGTTCCATAATGATCATGACGAGAGGATCTGTTGGTGGTCCTTGATCTACTATTTCCAGTGTCTAGCCATAACCCTACACCTGGAATAAAATCAGAGGATTTCTTAGTGGTATTAATATCTAAGGTTAATCTCACATATCAGTTGAATATTATTAAGCAAAAAAAACTAATAAGTGCATGAACAGAACTGAACAATGAAAACATTCAAGTTATTACAAAATAGGGTTATGCGGCGTGTATATATTCCACACGACATGTTCCCTTTAAGACTTAACATGGGCCTGTACCTCTACCAAACTAGGTTGTGTAACACCCTTACACACAACATGATACTCCTATGAAACGACATGTACTTGAATTTTACCTCCTGTCCAAGTAATTCTATATGGCCAAAACTACATGGTTCTACGGGTGTAACAATCCATGACGTGTTAACCCTAGACACATGATGTACCAGTTAAGTACCAACCACCCATGTCCTTGGTCAAACGGTTGGATACCCAACTTATAACTACACGGAGTTCATAAATGGGACACAGTGTACACAACCTAAATTCCATTCACCCATGTCGTTGGTCACACAGATGGATACACAGTTCTTTACAACATGGTGTGCACAATATAAACACAGAGGGTTCTACCAAAAGACCACCAACCCCATATATCTACACACATAGTATGCCACACTGTCAATAACTACACAACATGTACTCCTAGTACATGATGTGTACTTAATAAAAGTCATTCTTCCTAAACATAAGAACATATGTAGTGTGTTCATAACATCACACGCTGTGTTGTCTGGGTTTTTAGAGAGTAATTCATTGAAACTTTTCTAGAACCCTTAAAAACATAAATTTTTTCCAAGGCATGCCATGTTACAATCCATGATATCCCATACTCCCCATGAATCAAAATTTTTCATCCATATTCATGTCATATCACAACATAATTCAAGTAAAGTTCAAACATTATCCACTAAATTCCAATCCAAGAGGGCCAATAACACCTAAGGGATCAATGTTTGGAATACATCCAAATGAAACATTAAATATACGAATACACTATCAAAATAGAAGGTATTTATATCATGAAATCTATCACAATGTCATGAATATCTAGAAAACCATCTATTACAACAACATGAAATCATTAATGCACACTAAATGGCATGGGAAGAATGAATAACATGTGATATCTAAAAAGTGACTATATGATGCATGAGATGGAATACCCTCATCTCAGTAGGTTGCAACATAAATAGAACGAAAATGGTATAAATCATAATAGCACAAAACAAGTTAATCACCCAATATTGTAATCAAATCAACAGTAATAATAGAAAAACCAAAAAAAAGTTTTAATATTTGAGGTAAATTTGGATTTTCCCTATAAATGGGTTAGCTACTCCTAAGCATGGCTTATTACCAACTATTTATTCATCCCCATCCTAGTCTATATACTAAGAATAGTAAGACAAATCAGAAATGAACTCTTTTGATACCACTTTGTAACGTCCCGGTTCTGGGTGCTGCTAAATGGTGACCCGTACCCAGTTAGCCTTATGGACTCAAGATAATTTCCCCAAACAATAGAGGCTTCCGACTAGAAGCAAGGTCCTTGGACATGATAGTGGGGAACAATACCCTCATTGGTAGAGTATTCATAGTGGAATACCCAATAATAATAATATTGGAAGCAGTAATACCAACAAAATGAGTGAAAAACATAAAACTCATAAGAATATAAAAAATGGATCATATATAAATGATTCATATCACATGTGTCTATGAAATAATTCAAACAAGTCACAATGTCAAGAAAAAATATATAAACCAAGATACAAAAGAAAACAAGTAAAATCCATCACCATCACAAGGCTCATCTTGGTCCCATGATGTGCCACTCAAACAACAATTAAGTACCTCTGGAAGAAGGGAGCTTTCCATGATCTATACTTACAACCATATAATCTATTTGGGTCCTAATGTATGACCTAAACAGGGTGTGTGATGAAACCGAGTAGGAAAACACTAAAAGATTTGTTCCTGACAGTCAGTGAATATATATATATATATATATATATATAAGGCAATATGCATAAATGAAGCAATAAACTAGGATGTTCTCAAAAGTAAACAATCCTATAATTTTCAATTACATTCATTTATTTTTATTATTACTCATTTGAATCCTGTAATCCTTTGATATAACCTAATATCTATATCCCCTGAGTAATAGTAACAATATAAATCTTAGAAGACCATCAAAAAAACAAATAAGACTGAGTCTAATCTTGTGCTTTGTCTTGGAAGACTCACCACAATCATTCAATCATTCATTAACAAACCTATGGTAAAACTCCCATATTTTAACCCCTTTGGTTGTACATATCACTAATCATTTACAAATGACCACCTGGGTAGCTCTCATATTCAATAACCCTGGGTCAACATGGAATTAATAATTTATAAACAACCTCCAGGTATCTCTCATAGTCAATACCCCCAATGTCAATATCTCCACCAAGGATCTCACAGTCCTGTGTAACAAACTTGGAAACTCCAACAATTTTCCTTTTTCAAGGCTCTCACGGTCCATTAAAAAAACAGTATTCATATCATAATAAGGACACACATGTAATATATAACTACTACATGGATAACATTCCGAAGAATAACACATGAAATTCATATAATTAGTCAAAATCCATTCTAAAAAACTCAAGGCATGGAAACAAGTACAACCTATATGAAACGTAGGCCAAACGACCATAAACAGTCAAACTAGGGGGAAAACCCATGGGGTGTCCTATAAACAAAGAATATAAACTTCCACTTATGCAATAACCCCCTTTTAATAAATTACACCATACCATGTAAATAATAGGTTTAATTTTCAAATAATTAAATACCCCAAACATTGGTATACGACACTTATATCATATATAATCCGAATACAAACAAATAAAAGAACAAACCACCTATCTTAATGTCGTACAATCAAAACTCCTGAACTTCAAACCTTAAATCATCCATGAAAAATGTAGATATACAAAAAGGGTAAAAATGATCAGCTATCAATAACTCACGAGAGAGGATAAATCAAGGAGGGATCTAGGGAAATATAGAACTCACTGATGGGAATACAACATTACTGACAATGAATCAATTAGAGCTCATATAGAGAAATGGGAGGAGCTTGAAGTTTTCAGTCATTATGTTGCTCTCCTATACGAAACATGGGGAGAAGAAAGGTGTTATAGTCGTGAGACACGACCCCACACCGATTTATCAAATAAAAATAAAAGTACACGACGTGTTCATTTAAGGTACACACTGTGTACTAGCCTCAACCGGACCCCGTATTAGGTGGTATTTTAGGTAACCGACACAACCTTGTACTGGCAGTTAAACGGCCAGTACGTGGCTGTACATGGTACCAAGGTACACATCGTGTACTCTTAAGTACATGATATGTACTTAAGAATTTGTAATTATTTATTTTTCCTCAAAAACAACCTGAAATAAAGATCCATACATAAAATGATGATCTAGGTTCTTATAATTAATCACATGGATATGAAAAATAGACCAATTCTTAATCATATATATATTAAATTAGGCACACACATGACATTCTGAACCTGAAAATATGTTCACACATAAAATAATTATCTCATATGTTATCCATCAGTACACAATGTATTGGTGAGAGATATAAATCTAAACCAAAACATAATCTATAAATTTCTATTCCACATGAATATAAATCATTCATAATATCATAATATACGAATAGGAAATGGGTTTCAAAAAATTTTAATCATAGTATAGCCCATAAAACTGGATCATGTTTCGTAAAAAATTCATCGTAGTATGACCCATGGAAAAGGAACGGGTTCTATAAAAATGTTGTCATCATAAACATAAAACATTTAAATAATTAATTAATAATCCTATCCTTGTATAATATCACTATTGAGTAATAATTATTATCAAACAATTCCATATTAAAAGAAAAATGACTTTGAGAGATCTCATGGAACATTTCTTGAGGAAAATAGCCTTCTCCCATTGAAAATAAATTTTTAAAACTAAAAATACATAAACAAATTTCAAAATGCTTTTATTTGAAAATAACATTGGAAAATTATACAAAAATATTTAAATAATTTATTTTTCTTGATGGTGGGAAATTACTTTCATATCATACAAGTTTAAAAACACGGATAGTTTTATCATTTTTCGTAAAAACCAAAAGAGACTTGTTTAGAAAATGACATAAATATTCCTTTTAAGTTGTTTTTAAAAACTAAAAAATGTCATAAATGGATTTAAAAAATAAGAATGTAATATTAATTTTTTTATAAAACATGGATTTGGAATAACAAGTGTTTTCGATCAAAGATAGAAATAATATTGATTTTATTTTAAAACATTATTTTGAAATAAAGATTAAATTAAGAGAGTAAAAGGGGGAAACATGAATTTTAATGAAATAAATAAAATATAATTAGATTAAAGTGTTTATTTATATTTACATCATAATATTTCATTATTGGAAACATAAATATGGACAATCCTGATGAACAATTAGATTGTAACATATGGCTTTCACCACTTTGGTATTTTTTGAATCACAATCCCCATGAAGAATAACATTAAATGAAACCTTAAAAATAATGAGAATTAGTAAATTCATGGTATATCATTTTATAGGGTATATATACATACACATCATAAAATATGATAGGTGCATAACATAAGATATGTCCCAAAGAAGACAATTTAAAACAAAATCACTTACCTTAAGTCTCAACATCATTCGTACATGGTAGAAACTATTGTATAATTAATATAGGTTTAATGTACATATTTTAAAAAACAAAAATATTTGTATATAATCTAATATATTTTTTATTTATGAACTTTTTTACCCATTAATCAATAATTTTTGTTTAAATCATGTGTTGCGTAATGACTGCTTCGTTTCTCATTAATGTTTTGAATTAGTATTTTCAGTCCTTTAACATTGATAATGGTTAAATTATCTAAATAATATTACAAAAGATATAAATTTCATATATATTAATTATTTATTCATTTATATTAATCCATAAAAGTTATAGATATAAAATGAAATACATCATTCTTGGAGACGGTAGGCCGCACGTACGCATGAACCTTGATCTCATTTTCTCAATGGATGGAAGGAAATAAAGTTAAATAATATAAAAATATTAAAGAGACATAAATTATCCTATCATATATATCAAATATATTTATTAATTTTATACTTATAACCTTCCATGTAAAGCGTATGTGAAAAACGAATCACATCTCTTCGCAAGGTGGTAGTCCGCCATATACAAGTATAACATTATCGAATTCCCATGAAAAGGAAATTAAGAAGGACTATTTGATATTAAAATTATATAAGTATAATAATATCATTAATATCATATATAAATAATAAATCCATGATTATATTCATTTTTGAGTGGTGGTGATGGGAAAAAATAATATTAGTTTGTGAGGCGATAGCCCACAGTACTCAAGATCTATAGTTTCGATTCCAATTTAAAGGAAGAAGAGCTGGATAAAGGTTATTACATTAATATAATAATACTCAATATATTATTGGTTTTATTATATTATCATAGTTTAATAATATTTTAATGATTTTTAGGATAAAATAAAACCAAATTCAAGTTTAAGAACTTTATCTCTTCTTCGAAGAGCCTCTTTAAGTTTATACCTACAAAATTATTAAGGGTGTTTATTAAAAAAAAGGACTATAGATTTTGGTTAGGAAATTATGGAAGTTATTTATGTAGGTATTTTTAAAACCATTATGTTTTGGAAGTGCCTACAGGAGAGGAGAGTTGGTGGCCTTTGATAAGTGGTGGAGAGGATGTACATGTAAATTTTTAAAATAATAATGTGTACCTATAGTTTTGAATAGAAAAAAGGCCCAAAACTTTTTAATTATAGAATATTAGAGTTCATAAGGTCAAAATATTTCCATAAAATTGGTGTTGGAATAGTTTCAGGTTAATTTTACACCTTATATTTTTAGTTTAACCCCTGTAAAACCCATTTTAACTGTAACCAAAATAATTAATTTTTATTATTTTTGAAATTCATTTTGGATAAAAATTATGTTAAAATTATTAATTATTATTAATTTTTATATTTAAAAAAGGAATATATATTTTTTATAATCCATTAATAGAATTTAAAATATTAATTGAAAATTAAACAGATAGACATGAAAAAAAGTGGGGTTTATATGAGAAATGTTTCAAAAGTTTAAAAAGTTTTTATATAAAAATTCATTATGAAATTGACTACAATGAACTATATTAGATTAATTATAATATATTATTACTATTTTTACATTTTAAAATATTTTAAAACAATATTAATCCTCATAAATTATTTAAATGAAAATGCAGTTTTCAATAAAGACTTGTATTTTTTAATATTCATTGAAAAATTAATCATTACAAAAAAATCCTAAAAATTCACCCCAAGCTAATTTTTAAATGTTGAATCAAGAAAAGAAATTAATATTTTCAAATAAATTCTTTAAAATTTTAAAAGTTTTATTTTATTTATTTTTTACAAATAATAATAATACAAATCATTTTTTTTGAGAAAGAGTATTTTCAAAGCATGTAAATACTTTACCAAAAATTAAGTACTTATTTAATAATATATTTTATTTATATAATAAATTAATATTTATTTTAAATTATTTTATTCATATTAATACGAAAAGAATAATTTGTATGTTATAATTATCCTATTTAAATCATATTATAAATATTAAATTGTGGTTCGTTAAAACATAGTGTTGTGAGTAAGAATAGCTATTAAAGAAATTAAATTATTGGAAAAAAATATAATTAAAACTTAGGGTGTTATAGATATGGGTTAAAATTTCTACCAAACTTATTTAAATGTGATTGGTTGAGAATTTCATGACCCTATCACATCTCATCTATTAATTCAGGGTTTATTGGTTCCACTTGACCATGAATGATACCATTTAATGTTTCAAAACATTGAATAATTGCATGAGTGAAAATACCCTTTCTTATAAATGGTAACCAATCATCCAATATTTTTCAAACATATTGATACACTTAGCATAACCAAGACCATACCAAATATCTTCCCAAACATTTTCTATGTGGCCTAGAAGATCTGGTATCACCAAAACACAATCTTAGAAGGATTAAAATTTAATCCAAATGTGGTTTTTTGAAGAAGAAGTAGAAAAATTAACCGAATGTTTTCATTTTACTTTTTCTTATAGATCCTTAAAATATTCATTAAAATTATTGAAATTATAACATTAGTATGTTCCATTTAACTAAATTTTAATATGGTTATAGTATAACCCTTTTCTATCTTCTTTCCTATGCATTGGAAATGAATACATCGCTCGTACGTACGTATGGACCACAACATCCACAAAGATATGTGAATTTTTTAATAAATAGGTTATATGGTTGGCTAAAAAAATGGACAAATTAAATATATATGATATTTTTTTAAAAATTATGATTTTATAATGATAAGACATCACATACCATCTTACCAATTGTGTAAATTGGAAATTGATAATGGTTCTCATGTGTACTTGTAGAACATCACCTCCCTGAAGTGATGTGAGATGAATAAATACTAATTTTATGAAATATGTATTATTATAGAAAATTATAATATTATCTACATTATTCCTTTACTACCCTATAGAAAAATGAAAATTTTTTTCATTTATATTTTAATATTTCCCACACCAAAAACAAAGTGGTTCATTTTTTATGACCACCTTACATTGTTGGGTTTAAAAGTTTATCTAATGTATAAGAATGCAAATTTTGAAATAATTAAAAATATATTGTTAATGTTACTATAACCCATTTTACCATGTTCAACACACAAAATTGTTTTGAGGTTATAAACCAAATTTCCTCAAAACATCCAATAAGAATATAACAATTTTAATAAATAAATATATCATTATAATAATTGAAATAAAAGGAATAATAGTAATGAAATAAACCAGATAAAGGTCATTTTTTATGTATAAAACTAATACAATTCAAGTCTTCAGAAGTTATAGAACATACACATCTAGATTGGACTTAAGGTATGTGATTTTCATTTAAAATGTTCTGTTAATTATTTCAGACTCTTTTACCTCCATATCATTATTATTTTATATGTTGAAAGAATTATATTTTTTACAAATTAACTCTTGATAATGGTAATGTTTTTATTATTTTGACTTTATTTACAAAATATTAAAAGTAAATATTTTCAATATTTATCAAATAGATTATTTTCATCATTTTATAAAGCTATAGAAAGAATACTTATTTAATTTATATGACTTGACCAAATTTTCCCACCATTTTAGATTTTATTAACTATAAATATTCCAATACACAATAAAATATTTCTTCAATTAATATTATTTTATCATTTGAATAGGAATTTTTTTAAGAGTTTCAAAAGAAAAATTATATTTCTATTTATGATTCCATGAAAATGAAAAGTGTTTTACTTATGGTTTTAAATGAGTTTTTAGGGTTTTTATAATGAAAATATGAAATCTAAAAATTATTTTTTGATGATATGATATTTTAGAATTATAGAGTATGGAATGTGAGCTTGATATTTCTCATAATTATGGGTTATCTTGATATAGTTCTTCAATGCATTGGGTAATGATTTTTTCCTCTAAGGTGAAAAATTATGGAGCTAACCAGGTAGGTTTCTCCATTGGAATTAAATTGGATTAATTTATTCAGACATGAGTTAAAAATTAGTGAACATGGGTTATGAATATTATGTTTTAAGATACCTAATCAATTATTTCTAAATGTTTTTATGTTTTTTTGATTTTATGATGTAAATAAATTTTAAAATTGAAAGGTTTTTTTCAATGGTATATTTTCATGCATTACCACATGACTTAAGATTCATTAATTATTCATAATATGATTTATATGTTTTTTTAAATTTTATTTTTCTTGAGAAAAGGATTATTTTATCTTATAGAGATGTTTTATTAGTTTTTTAAATGTTTTATTTTTGAAATGTTAAACTTCCTCATGGGTTTTAATGTTTTTCACCATAATAATGGGTTTCTTTGATTTATATAACCTTTTTGTATATTTTTTCTATCTCATCCCACATTTCAGATATTTTTACCAAGATATAAGGATGAGTATGAATTTTTTCAAGGTCAATATTTCCACTATGATGAATCATCATAAAAGAAGCATGATTGTCTGGAATGTAATATGGGTTTATATTTAAAGATATATTTTTAGGAAAAATGTATACAATGTTAAGGTCTCAAATTTATTATATAATGTTTTATATAATTATCTAAAACACTAAGCCTAAAAGATCCTAAAAATATTAGAAAGTTAAACCCTTGTTATAAATTATATAAATATGGGTTGTTTAAGTTTCAGTGCATCATAGTTCAAATTATAGAAAGGTTTAGATACCTCAAGAGGTTAGGATAATGTTAAAAGATTTTTAAAATGGATATAATTTATTGGAGTATTATTATGAGATAGATTATGAAGATTATCATGTTTCTTCATCTGATTCATGCATTTTTAGAATGGTTTTTAATAGAGGAAACACAGAAGATAAATTATAAAGGCCTCAAGAAGAAAAAAACCTTGCAAATTAGCAACCTTGAATGTTTGGAATTTTTTGTGTGTTTATGATGAATCCATTTATGTAGGTTATTAATGGTCGTACCCATGAAATAGAGTGACTAAATTATCTAAATAGTAAAATTTCTCAATCGTAACCTTTATTATAATAATAACCAGTAACATTTGGTGGATCATTAGACATGGTGGAAGATAAAGGATGGATCATTACTCTATAAAATATTTTTAATTTTTTTGGGATATATTAAATGTAGAAATTTCTCTTTTTTATTTTTTAATTTTGGTGGTGAAGCTGATCGATGGTGATATTTGATTAAATATTATATGGAAAAATATGAGACTGATGACATAAAATAGATTGAACTTAAAGATATATTTATTAAGAAGTATTTTCCTAATTTTACTCAGATTATAAGGGAATAATAATTTATAGGAATGAATAAAAGGGAGAAGTATCAGAGGTTTATTATGAGGAAAGTTTTTCCAAGCTATCCAAGTATGTACTGAATTTCATTCTAGACTATGAGAGTAAAATCTATAGAGTTTAAATAGGTATAAAAAATTGTTTACAATGAGAGTTATCCTCTCATGAATTTAAAATTTATGATTACTTTTCTAGTTGTGCTGAGATATTTGAGATGGAGTTCTACAACACTTACATACATTTTTAAAATAAGAGTAATAAGTTATTTGGGTGGAATGGAATGAAGAAGAAATCAACTAGGAAATATAAAGGTGAGCCCCAAAAATGTTCATACTATGTTAAAAAAATTTAAACAATTTTTGGCAGGACCATGAAAGTATTATTGATGTGATAGTGTCAGTCATTTGGTTGGTGACTTCATGGAAAAGTGTTCTTATCATAATAGTAATGGAAAAATGGTTATTCAATATGTAGTGAGATTTTTTGGTTTCAATAAGTTGGGTCATTATGATAATTCATGCACGAAGTTATTTACTCAAGGTGGGAATCACTAAGAATTAAAGTATAAAGGAGCGAAAATGTCTATTTATACTTAAATGGAATATAATGGACCAAAAAATGAATTGGTGTCTGCTATAGTGAGCTTAGTATTTTTTAATGTTTGATATCTATTTTGGTTATCATCAGATGAATGATAAAGAGGAGGAAATTAGGAAAATAAAATTTCATACCTAGTATGGTCATTGCATGTTTGTGGTTTTTTCCATCCATGTTACTAAATACGCCAGTTTTGTTTATGGAAATAATAACTATATTTTTTCTTGGGTATGTTGATAAATGTGTATATATGTTTATTAGTGATATTATATATTATTCTAAAAGTCATGGATAACATAAAAAATAGTTATATATTATTTATACACTTTAAAAGAAAAAATGAATTCAAACAATTCAGTAAATATAAATTTTGGTTAACATATATTTCATTCATTGGGAATATTATTTCTAAAGATGAAATTACTTTTTATCATAATAATAATAAATTTTAATAAGATTGGAAAAGGTCTAAAATGTCCTCTAAGATTTTAAATTTTCATTGATTAATAGGTTATTTATGATAGTTTGTCAAAAACATTTCTGGGTTATCTATTCAACTAACCAAGTTAAAGAAAAAAGAATAAAAATTCATATGGACTAAGTAAGATGATGAATGATTCTAGGAATTGAGAAGAAAATCAGTTAATTATTCAGTGTTAGCCTTTTTAGTAAGAAATAATGAATTTATTATCCATATCGATTCTTATTGGATTAGACCTAGTTGTGTCTTGATGTATAATTATTGTGTTATCACATATGTATCTTATCAATTGAAACCGCATGATGAGAATTACTATTACAATGAACTTTTGTTAGAAATAATATTTTTTTCTTTAAAAATAAACAGGAATAATATATATGGGGATAATTCTTAAATTTATATTTGTAATAATAGATTAATGTACATATTCACTAAAAAATAATTGAACATGAGGTAGATAATATGGATAAAATAGATTAGGTATTATGATTTCAAAACTCACACTCATCCAGGTAAAAAAATAGGAACAATCTAGCACCTTAAGTTGAATAGATAATTCATCATTAACTACGTTACGTATGGAACATGATTTATTAGATATAGAAATAATGAATGTTGGACTATAATTATGTATTGATAAACTTTTTATATTTTTTATTAGGTATCAACTCACTCATATTTGCTATAGAGAATTAAGAAGGATCAAATGAATTATCATGGTTTGCAAGAAAGAGTTGAATTGATCATGAAGGGTAAATTTTATATATTTAATATTTATAAATAATGTTTTATTATATTTTGAAATATGGTTTGTGCAATATCCCATTATTCTTTTTAGGTATTCTCTTATTCATCCTTATTCTATCATCCTTGTTTGGGTGTATTTGTAGGCTTCTCAGGGAAAGAGTGCCTTTGTTGGAGAAAATGAATCAATGTTTCTGGATTCAGTTTTTCTTTTATTAATGAAGTTCTAGTATAAAAGTGTCAAAGTCCATCAATGTTTTCCCCATGTTTAGAGAATGATGAACATGGTTATGCGGTTTTGTCCTTTTTTTAATTAGCCTATTTCCTGTCCATAGAAAAATTAGAGGTCGTGTAAAGGGTTTAAATAAAATTTAATGGTGGATAGGTATACTTTTTGATTCTGGTTCAGGATGTAAATTATAAACATATTGTATTTGGAGTTCACATCATGTAATGGATAAAATTTGTTTTTTATGGTATTTTTTTTGGCATTTTTGACCTTCAGGGAATTAATGTCATAAAATGGACTTACATGACATGTAATTCTCTATAGTTATGGTTTTTAGGGTGCCTTACAAATGATTTTCATTTTATTAAACCAGGAATCCTCACTCATGCAACCTAGAGAACACCCTATATGATTATAAAGATCTTTTATTCTTTCAGACCATTTTTTCGATGATAAATAATTAGGGTTATAGATGTGTTCCTATTTGAGTATGATTTCCTTCTAGTTATTTATTCATTTTGTCATGGTTATTGAATTTTCTATGTTTATGGTTTGAATTAATTATCAAATAGAATTATCTATTGAACCTTTACAGTTTTTTGATTTGTCTTATATTTCAAAGGCTGATATCTTAGTTTCCAATCACCATTAGAGAAGGTGGATAAGTTTCTATCATTTTGAGGTAGGTGTTTCTACACAATTTGATAACTCATTGATTTTCTTATAGTTATTGATAATATATTTTAATTTTTCATTGAATTTAAACGATTTATGGTTTTAAGGGATGTATTTTAAGTTAAATGTTTTTAAAGGGATTTTATTTAAAAAATGATTTTTTTGTTTATAAAATGGGATTTTATAACATCAAAGTGGTTGAGATTCGCTTTAAAAAATGTTTTATAAATGGTTATTAGGGTTTTAAAATGTATTTTGACAACTTTAGGAACCTTCAGTGCATACGAAAATATATATAGGAAACCATAGTGTGGGTGCCACAACTAGTGGTGGTTTGTTTGATATCAACAGACTGTGGTAAGTACAAATATTGGTTGGATCAAACGTTTGACCATGTTTAGGTCTATTTTTATGTTTTATATGTATTTTACTGTAGTATAGCGCCCAAATTACAGTGTTGTTTTTAATTTTTAGTTTTTTATCGCATGATGGATTTTATTATTGATTTCTTCTCATATGTTTTATATGAGGTTGTATCACATGGAATTTAATGATATTATTTCATGGATATATGTTTACTTTATTACCTATTTATGTATGACTTATCATTCCTATTATTATCACTTATAATTTATATATTTCTTGTTTTTATTATATAATTTTCTTTTATGAAAACCAATGGTAAAATGATTTAAAAATAGATATAGGATATAAAAAAATTCTTGGTAAACCAATTTTTTTAATATAGTGTTGTTTGATTATTGATATTAGATCTTTTATAGACTCATAGGTGGTTTCATACTAGGATTTTTGTTGACACCCTTCATATTTTACTTTGGGAGGTTATAAATATAGTATAAGGCCCCGACCTTAAACATTACATAATCTGAAATTAAATTAATAATTCACATTGAGGATATTTTCAGGTTTAAATCTTTAGAGAATTAGGTCATAACTTATACATAAAAACTTTAATATTACAATTAGAAACTCTTAATCACTATCAATTTTTTTTATAAAACAAAAACTCTTAAAAACATGTTCAGTTCCATGTTTTAGAAAACATGAATTTTCCTAGATCACATCCCAGACCCTATTCATCATTATGTCCTATGAAAAATATTTCAAAACAAGGGATGAGCATAAAAATCTTAGTATGGGATACATAAATAAGTAAAAATATTATTTTTTCAAAACAACATGTAAACCATAAATAGTTTATCATAAATTAATGCTTTTCAACTTAAAGGGTAGCAAAAACACTTAATTGAATATAAGCTCATTGATTACCCTTTTTGTAACTAAAATATTAACATAAATCCCATATAAAGAAACCTATAGCATATAAAGGTATCTTAGGACATAAACATACATAAATGGAATAACCAAATGGTCGAAATCTACACATATCACTAAAAGGAATAGTCGTATGGTCAAATTCTATACTCAATGCATTGGAAGTTATAACGTAACCACCAATCCTTGGTTTATCACAGAACCACCCATAATTTGGTTTATCACATAACCACCTATCATTGTTTTTTCACAAAACCACTCGTAAAATGTCCAAGTAACATTATATAATCAAAGCACATATAATATTGCAAATATCAACATTTCACTAATAAAATTTCATTTGCAGTCACGAGAAATCATTTCAAGATATTGAAATATTCAATCCATTTCAAAACGAAATTTCAATACCAAAACACCCAAAATCGAATAATGTATTTCCTTTCCTTTAAAAAAACATTAAGACTTATAGAGGAAGCCAAATAACAATTATAGTGGCAGAGAGTTCATTGCTGCTGCATACATTTAAAACATCCCATTTTTCAATTAGTAAAATGCTTCGTAGATAAAACTTCTCTTTGAATTAAACTAAAATTAAAAGGGTTTTATTATAATCCATTTAAAAGAAGGAGGTCTATATTATCAAAACATGCCTCAATGAAAGGATATTGAGATAAAGTCCATTACCTTATGTTCGACATGACTTGTTCATTCTTTAATTTGATGAATAGTAAACATATGTCAATTTATACATAATATAGAACCATTTTTCATTTTTATAATTACTTTTATATCACTTATTATCATGTTATAAAAAATACATAATTATTTAAGTTAATCTCATTCGTTTTGTCAATATGGGGTACTTGTGTTGAAAATGATCTTGTTATAATGATAATTTGTCCATGTGGTCAAAATTACATTATATATATAATATTATTCATATATATATATATATCATATATAACCAGTATATATGAATTTTAATATTCCTTAACATTTGGAGATAATAAATGAAATGCACCGTTCATGGAGACAGTAAGCTGTACGTATGCATGAACACTACATTCATTTCTATTTCATTTTTTAATGAATGAAAACATAATGATACATAGATATATTATATCCAGTATAATATCATTTTTTATATATGTTACATAATTTATTAATTTAATCCTTTATATGTTCTATATAAGGCATGAACGAGTCATATCACTTTGAGGGGGCGGTAGTCTACATTTCCTCAAACAAAATTAGTGTGTTTACAAATCCTAAAAAGCATAAAAGTATGTTTAAAATAAAAATAATAGAAGATTAGAGACCATATAAACATGATATATATCACATATTAATACATTTCCATCATAATATCCTCAATGATTGGAGGTAGGAGATAATTGAACAATCATCATTTCGTGAGGCACTAGTTCACCGTCTACAGAAATAGTATAATATAAATTGATTGGATAGAGGTGTGTGTAAGTGTAGGTCCAATACTTGGAGTAAAAACATCCTAGATTATTTAATACACTTTTTTTGTTATAAAATAATTGAATAAAGATATTTTAGGGGGTTGGAGAAGTGAAATAAATGATAAAAGCTTAAGAGAAGACATTACCTTAAATCATGTAACTTCTTTTGATTTAATGTAAAAGGGTTTCTTGAATTGAATTATTCCCAAGGTAAGAGTTCTAGGAGGAAGATAGGGATGTTGGGAAATTATTTTATCAAATTTTGGACGAGCTAAGGGGTTTGAGAGGTGTGAGTAAGGGGTTAGAGGTGCTGGCCTTTTATAATAGGGGGAGGGGTACAATAGGAATGTCTTGAAAGAATATTTTATTATAAATTGAATT
This sequence comes from Viscum album, assembly GCA_963277665.1. Lineage (NCBI taxonomy): Eukaryota > Viridiplantae > Streptophyta > Magnoliopsida > Santalales > Viscaceae > Viscum > Viscum album. The sequence continues at coordinate 418,456 of CAUJRU010000456.1, forward strand.
TCGATTTCAAATGGTTAAAAACTAATTTAATTATAATATAAGTTTAGTATTGTTTTAAATAATCACAACCAATAGGTTTTAGAAAAGTTTTGGTCCTACGTGTAACCCTATCTTTTAGCTTTAACCCTTAGTTAAATAATTTAACTCTTACCATGTCCTCTTGTATATCCATACTATATTGTTAATATAGTTACATTAAAATTCCAACAGAAGATCAAGTGGTTCATTAATTACATTTCCAACATTATCTACATCATTTCATCAAATATTATATTTTTAAGACTATTATATCATTTAATAAAATAGTATTTGTTTTAAAAACTCATTTATATCAACTTTTATACTATTCATATCAAGAATTTTTTAAAAATCAATAACAACATGATTCTTTTGAACAAACCTCATTAATTAAAATATTCAAATTAATTATAATCCATAAAATTTGTGTATGGAATAAAAATTTTCCAATTAAATTTATTTAAATATTTATAATCTCTTTTATTTAAATCATTCATTTATAAGGTAATCACTATATCATCATTGTGTCATAAATAAATTTATTTATTTTATTACTAAAAACTATAAATAAAATACCATGATTTAGGAAATATTTTCAGTTTTTTAATTAATATTTATAGTTGATGATATCACTTATATAACTCCATATAAAAATTGTTTTACTAGAAGGTACATGCTCATGTTACATTTTTCATCACTTTAAATTAATTCTTATAAAATGTCATTTTTCAAATCCAATTGGCTTCATGGGGTCCCAATATCGACCCAAGAATTCCTATGGTCGGAAATATATCATAAAATAGTATTAGGATGCATTTTAGAGTAGTTTAATATTATTATAATATTATTTTTTACCCTTATTTACCAGATTTACCCATTAACCATGGTAAAAAAAAATAATTGAAGTTACTATTCATAATGTCTAAAAATAAAAGGTAGCAATTTACACAATTTAGAAATCATGATTGAAAATATGAAATCCATTTTTCTAAATTCAAAATATAGATGTTATATTAATTAATTTAAAAGTAATTCCCATTGTCAAACCAACATGTGGGTTTTTTAGAAGTAATAATAATCAAAAGATTGATATGTGAATATGTCCAATTTAATAGTGAAATAAATTCCAATGACCATAAATGAATTAAATGATGAAAACATAATCCAACACTTTAAAACCAATTAAAATAATTATCTAACTATATAAATATATAAAATGAAAATGCATTTTGTCTTAAAATGTAATATTTTTCACTATTCATTAAAAAATGAACTTTATCTGAAAAATACCAAAAATTCATCCAAAGTAAATTTTGATTTTCCTATTATAAATACGAAGTTTATTTTTTAAATAGAACATATAAAAGTGAAAATAACTAGATTTAAAAAGGGTTCTCCATCAAAAGACGGTAAAACAATCCTTTAAAATTATTAGAGTATTTCATGCTTAAAATTGGATTCATTCTTATTTTAATCCACTAAAATTTATCAGATAAATATAAAGTCATTAAGAAACATTTATAGTCATATTATAGTAAGTTATATTCATTCATTCCAATAAAATGACTATGTTTTAACTACCATTTAAAAAAATAATAATAATATATTATTTTTTGATATAACTCAATGTTTTTTCCAACGTAAGATTACAAAGAAACCCGTTGTTTCTAATTGAGTAATATATCTAAAAAAAATCCATTTTAATGTAAAAATTAATATATTATTCAAAATATTAATATAAATGAAAATTTATTATTCTATAAATACCTGGTTTTTTACATCCTTCCCCCCTTTTGGGAATTTTTTCCCTAAAATTCTATTCATTTATCAAATAAGTTTGGGTATTTATCCATCATAGAATTTATAGATTCGAATGTTTCCACTTAAACCATATGGTTTTTCTACAAAAACTTAATCTGATGAATTACTTTATTCCGAAATATTTTCTCTTTTTAGTTAAGAATCTGGGCAGGTTGTTCCTCATAAGATATATTCTCTTCCCACTGAACTACCTCTGGACTCAAAACATGAGATGGATCTAGATTATATTCTTCCTCAACATTAAAAGATGAAAAAAATTGCGAACATAGGATAAAATTGGGGGTAAATCCACTCTATTGGAAACTGATCCAACTTTATCCAAGATTTCATAGGGTCCAATGAACTTCAGATTCAACATTCCCTTTCTATCAAAACACATCACACTTTTCCATGGAGAGACATTAAGAGGGACATGATCACCACCCTTTAAATAAATATCCTTCCTTAATTTATCTACATAACATTTCTACCTACTCTGAGCTGTTCTCATGTGCTTCTAAATTAGCTAAACTTTCTTTGCCATATATTCCACCAATTTTGGTCCCATCAACTTTATTTAACCGAAAGCATCCCAAAAATCTATAGTTCAACAATGCTTTCCAAATAATTCCTCAAATGGATTCATATGTATAATTGAATGAAAAATGTTATTATAAGAAAAATCAACCAAAGAAATATGTTTGTACCAACTTCCATGGTAATTCATTGAACAAGCACGTAGCACATCTTCCAATGTTTTAATTTTTCGTTCTGATTGTCCATCTGACTGAGGATGAAAAGCTAAACTGAAATTTAATTCAGTTCCCAACATCTTATGAAGGACTTTACAAAAGTTATAAGTAAACTTGGGATCATGATCAAATATAATGAAAAGGGTAACTCCATGTAACCTGATTATCTCTTTAACATACAATTGAGAAAGTTGATATAGAGGCAAATTATCTATAATAGGAAGAAAATGAGCTGATTTAGTCAATAGATCAACAATAACCTAGATTTAATTATTACCTCGATATGTATTCGGTAATACCACAATGATGTCCATGGATATATTTTACCATTTCCACTCTGTCACTGGTAAAGGCTGAAGCATCACTTTCAGTAACTATTATTCTACTTTAACCTTTTGTCAAGTGAAACACTTCCCAGTAAATTTAAAAATATCTTTTTTTATTCTAAACCACAAATAATACTCCCAAAGATCTTTGTAAATCTTAGCACTACTATGATGAACAGAAAATGGAGAACTATGATCTTCACACAACAACTCTTTCTTCAACTGTGAATCACAAGGCATATATAATCTCTTCCCAAATATCAAAAAATAATATTTTTCAATGTTAAATTCAGGTAACATACCCTTATGAACCAATTCAACATTTTTCTACAAATCATAGTCTTCTTTTTGCTTTTGCTTTATTCTGTATGATAGAGATGATTTCACTGACACCTAAAATAGACCAGAGGAATCTCCTGCACCAACAACGTCTATGACAAAGCACATCAAATCATTAAAAAAGGATCTAGTTCAAAATGTAGCATGGTTAATGTATCATTACATTGTCGACTTAAAGAATCCTCCTCTTTATTTTCTTTTCTTCTATGGTAATGAATTATGCAATAATAATCCTTGATTAATTCTTTCCTTCTCATCTATCTCATTTTAAATTATTTATGAGTGAATATAAACTTCAAATTTTTTTGATCAGTATATATTTCATACTTTACACCATAAAAATGATGCCTCAAAATATTTAAAGAAAAAAAATCCAAATAATACATAGGGTAATTTAACTCATGATTTTTCAACTAACGTAAAGCATACACAATTACCTGATCATTTTGTATTAGGAACAATCACATACTTTCAACAAAGCATCACTATAGATAACAAACTACCCATTTCTGGAAGGTAATTTCAATACTGGATCATTCACCAATCTTCTCTAAAATTCGTAAAAATAATCATCAAATTATTTTATCTAGATAAGTTGAACAACTTTTTGAGTAAACATAGTCATTGGGCTAGATAACTCTGAAAAATTTTCAATAAACCTTCGATAATATCCTTCAGAACAAAGAAAACTACAGATCTCTGTGATATTGGTATATCTCGGCCACTCTTTAACAACTTTTGTTTTAGAAGGGTCAACAATTATGCCATATTTAAAAATAGTATGACCAAGAAATGAAATTTTCTATAACCAAATATCACACATTATGAATTTCACATATAATTTATTTTCCTTTAAGGTTTGAAATAAAATCCTTAAATTACATTCATGTTCCTCATTACTTTTAGAATATACCAAAATGTCATTAATAAACACAACCAAAAACCTTTCCAATAACTGAAAAACATTCTATTCATAAGATCCATGAATACAGCAAAGGAATTGTTTAACCCAAAAGGAATAACTATAAATTCATAATGTCCGTATCTAGTACGAAACAAGGTCTTTGAAATGTCTTCATGATTTAATTTCAACTGATGGTTCCCCGGCCTCAAGTCAATCATTGAAAAATAATAATCTACCTAGAGCCGATCAAAAAAATCATCGATATGAGGTAAAGGATAATTTTTATTAATAGTTATGTTATTCAAGGATCTATAATCATTTCAAGGTTTCATTGAACCATCATTCTTTTAACAAAAAAGACTGGAGCACCCCACTATGATGTGCTAGGTTGAATGAAACCATTATATAACAACTCCAATTTTTTTTCTTTAACTCTAAAAGTTCAATTTGACCGATTTGATAAGAGGTTTTTCAAATTTTCTTAGCATGAGTATCTATGTCAATAGTAAATTCAACATCTAGATCAGTTATAATACTTGGAAAATCATCAGAAAAAACGTCAAGATACTCATTTAGTACTAGCACATCATTAATCTAAACAGTTCCTTTGTTTTTAACAATATATTCAAGGTAATATTCATTTCCATCATTCACTAGTTTCTTAAAATCTAGATATGCTATCAAAAGTAATTGTTCATTCTTGTATATAAATTGAAATTACTTCTGAAAATAAACCTCTTTAGCTCTACAATTATTCTTAGCATAGTAAATACAAAGCCAATCCATTTAGAAAATAAGATCAATCTATACAATAGGAAAATAACAATGTTTATTGGTATGTTCTTTCCAGATATAAGGATTATGAGATTCTTATAATTTCTTTTTTCCTCCAGATTTCCCTCGTGTGTTTTTACTATAAGTTCTGGATTCATTTCTTGAGGTGGAATTCCATATTTACCAGAAAATTTCTCAAAAATGAAAGAATGTGTAGATCCTAAATGTAACAAAAAATTGGCATAATATAAAAAAAATATACATGATACCACTTCATTTGATGGTCCCACATCAACCATAGTAGTTTCAAAAGATTTATCCACACCCTTTTGATTTTGATCTGCTTGGTTTCCACCCTAGGTAATAAACTTTGGACACACATTGGCATAATTACCAAACTTATTACAACTAAAAAATCATACCACTAGCTTTTCATTGAATTGTTTATCATCTTCCTCACAGTTACGAGCAATATTAACTGTCTTACCACAATGGAAGATCTTTCCAGATTTTGAGAGACATTCACTAGGATTATTTTTACCAATATTCGCACAAGATGAAAATTTAATTATCTTACCTATAGACTTTTTTGAGAAATAATTTCCATTTTCCATCTAACTAGACATCTTATTATGCATGATCTTATGTAACACAAAATCATCAGAAAACTCCATTTATAATTTCTCAGCACATTTGAAAAGTTTCTCACAGCTTTTGAATTCAAGAGAGGATAATGCCTTTTGATATCGCAGCTTTAATACTGAGTAAAAACTACTAATATTACTCTCAATATATCAGATGAAATTTAGAGCATACCTTTATAGTCGAGTGAACTTTACTTCATAAGAATCCACTAAGTCATCCTCCTACCTCAATTCCAATAATGTTTATCCATCATAAGTCAAACCACCTTAGGATAATATTTCTCAAGAAATATAACTTTGAATTCATCCAAACCAAGATCATCAATCTCTTCAATGTCCCTAATATTTTTAACCAACCACAACCATTGATCGGATTATCCTATAAAATGGTAACCAACAAGACTAACCTTTTGATTGTTTCTACAACCCATGGCATCAAAAATCATTTCCTATTCTTTGATCCTCCCTTCAACTTGAACCCAGTCAGATGATACTCTAAATGACGGGGGATGTTGCCTCATGAAATGCTACACCACAGACATGTTCCACTATGGTTGATCTAGTTGATCGCGTGCATGGACACTACCACTATTTATCACATCATTCAACTAAACCATCATTGCAACAAACCAATCAGTTCTAATTTCGACCGTCTCAGTATGCTGATTTGGAAGGTTATTCTTCTTTGTATACCTTCCCAACATAACTGCCCTATTTCCACTATGGAAACCCATTCTGAACAACCATATCTTAGAAAAATCAATATGGTAATCTTTAAATTCTATATCATTTCAATTTTTCCATAATGTAAAAATTATTTATGGATATTCTACTAAAAAAATTCTAATTCTTAATGTTATCTAGGTCGACCTTTGATACCAACTATAAGGACCTAGCCTTAAACATTACATAATATTGAATTATGTAAATAATTCACATTGAGAATGTTTTTAGATTTATATATTTTTATAATTAGGCCTTAACGTATACAAAAAAACTTGAATATTACAAGTAGACACTCATACTCACTATCCATTTTTTATAAAATAGAAACTCTTAAAAAAGAAACATGTTTAGTTTCATGTTTTAGAAATCATGACTTTTCATTGATCCCATCCTTGAACCAATTCAAATTTATGTCATGTGAAAATGATATCAAAACTTGGAATGAGTATATAAATCATAGTAAGTGGTACATAAATAAAGAAAACTATTAGTTTTTCAAAACAACTTGTAGACCTTGAATAATTTGTCATAAATTAATACTTTTCACTATAAAAAAGTAAGAAAAACACTTCACTAAATATAAGCTAATTGCTTACCCTTTTTATAACCAAAATATTACCATAAATCCCATAAAATCAAAATATATCATATAAAGGTAACTTGGGACATAAAAATACATAAATTTAATAACCATATGGTCAACTACCACACATATCACTAAATGGAATAGCGATATAGACGACTTCAATACCCAATTCATTAGAGGTTATATCGTAATCACCCATCCTTAGTTTATCACGGAACCACCTAGAATTTGGTTTATCATGTAACCAACCTTAATTGGTTTATCACATAACCACTCATCAAATGTCCAAGTACCATTATATAATCATAACAAATAAAATATTCCAAATATCAACATTTCAGTAATAAAATTTTATTTGAAATCACAAGAAATCATTTCAAGATTTCGAAATATTCAATACAATTAAAAAACTATTTTCATTACCAAAACACCCAAAAATGGAATAATAGATTTCACTTCCTTTAAAAAAATTAAGGCTTATAGAGGGATCCAAATAATGATTATGGAAGGTAGAGAGGTCATTGTCGCCACATACATTAAAAAAAATTCCTTTTTTTTTTGTTTAGTAAAATGATTCATAGAAAAAAAATTCCCTTTGAATGAAATTTAAAGTCACAATGGTTTATGGTACACCAGGTAAAAGAAGGAGGTGTATATTATCAAAACATGCCTCAATGAAAGGACATTGAGTAGAACTCCTTTACCTCGTGTCTGACTTGACTCGTTCATTCTTTAATTTCCTGAATAATAAATATTTGTTAAATTATTCTATCATTATAACCTTTTTCAAGTTTATTATTCCTTTTATATCACTTATTACAATGTTATAAAAATTATATAATTATTTAAGTTAATATCAGTCATTTTGTCGATATAAGGTACTTGAGTCGAAAAAGATTTTGTTATAATTATAATTTGTCCATGTAGTCAAAATTCTATTATCCCCAGAATATTATTCATATATATATATATATCATATATATCCAATAAATATGTACTTATAATGTTCCATAACATTTGGAGATAATAAATAAAATACACCCTTTATGGGGACGGTAAGCCGTACGTATGCATGAACACTACTTTCACTTCTTTTTCATATTTAAAATATTGGAAACCTAATGATACATATGTATATTATAATTCCATTATGATATAATATTTTATATAATTTATATAATTTCATTACTCTATCCTTTATACATTCCATGTATGGAATGAATGAGTCATATCACTTTGAGGGGGAGTAGTCCACACTTTCTCAAATGAAAATATAGTGTTTAAAAATCATGAAAAGCCTAAAGGTATGTTGTAAATAAAAATTAAATAAGTATAGAGAAAATATAAAAATAATATATATCACACATTAATACAGTTCCATCATAATGGCCACTATGATAGTTGGTAGGATATAATTGAACAATCATCATTTCATGAGGTAGTGGTTCACCATCCACAGAGATAGTATGTTCTAAATTGATTAGATGGAGGTGTGTGAGAGTTTAGGTATAATAATTAGAATAAAAATATCCTATAATATTGAATTTTCTTGTTTTGTTACAAAAAAATTTAATAAATTGAGTTTATGGGGTTGGAGAAGGTAAATAAAATAAACAATCTTGAGAGAAGACATTACCTTAAATCGGGTTACTAATTTTGATTTAAGATAAAATGATTTCTAGAATTTTCTTATGACCAATGTAAGGATTATAAGAGGAATAGAGGGATGATGAGAGCTTATTGGAGTATAGGTTGTATGATCCATGGATCTTGAGTGGTGTGAGTAAGGTGTTAGAGGTGGTGTCCTTTTATAAGATAGGGGATTGGTACTTTAGAAATGTCTTGAAATATTATTTTATTATAAAATTAATTTCGATTTCAAATGTTCCAAAACTTATTTAATTATAAGATAATATGATTATTGTTCTAAATCCACTCAACCAATAGGTTTTATCCTAGTTTTGGTCCTATCTGTAACCTTATCTTTTAGCTTTAACCCTTATTTAACTAATTTAACTCTAATCTTGTCCACTTGTATATTCATACTATATGAATAATATAGTTAACATAAAATGACAATAGAAGATAAAATAGTTAAATAATGAAATTTATAACATTATCTATTTCATTTTTCCAATATTATAATTTTAAGACTATTATATCTTTTAATAAACCAGTATTTGTTTTAAAAACTCATTTATGTCAATTTTTATACTATTTTTCACACCCTGACCTCACAGATCAGTAATGATTTTAACTTCTACCTTTATCTGATTTTTTTGATTTAGTTATTTCATAGAGGTGTATGCTGGGCATGATGGGAGTTTTTCCATTTTGTTGATAAATGAACGTTTGACTCATAAGCAGTCGAAACATGGGAATGGCCTAGTTGAAGTCACGTCGCTTCACTAAAGAGATATGCTCCTTGACCATGACTTATTTTATTTTAGATATTTTGGGGATCACTTTTGAGTTTTGGTTTGAACTAGTTCCATTTTAAAAGGAATTTGGGATCTTATATGGGTGTGCGATAGTACGTGCGATCATGTGTACTGCCCAACCGTAGTTAGAAAATGTTTTATTATTGAAAGTATTACTATTTGGGTGCGTGATCTTGCGTACAACCTTGCACATTGTCCGAACTCAATAATAAAAAAGTTATTATTATTTTTGGCTAGTTTTATTATTATAGTTTTATTATTCGTGTTGTAATTACCTAAGTTGATGTTTTAATTATGTTATGATTATAATAATAATAATTATTATTATTTATTAATGTTTTGATTTGGTTTTTAGGATTATATTAATGTTACAATTATAAAATAATTAAATTTCTATTTAAATTACCTTTTTTATGAATATGTGTAAGTCAGTTTATGTTTTTTTAAGTTTCATTTCATTTTTTATTTATTCTCCATTTCCTTTTCTCTTTTTTCTCTCTCTCTTTTTTCATCCTCCCTTAAACTTACCTCTCCCCATGTGGAACCCCTTTCCCCTAGTTTCTTGTACAGCCGCCCTCTCCTCCGAACCCTAGCTGCCACACCCCCATTCCCCTTGCTCCCACTGACCGACATCCTCCCTTCCTCTTGGTGGACCACGCGTGCTCCCCTCCTCTTGCTAGCCAGGAACCCGTCCTCGCACCCCCTACCTCTCAATGACTCGTCTCTCTCCTCTCCCTCTCCGATGAATCATACCAGCACCTCTCCACTTCTGGTTCGGCACCACATCGCCCTCCTCTCTTCCAGCAAGGCATCCCTCCAACACCCTCCCTTCAAACAGGCACTGAAAATCCCCACTGACCTCCTCACCATGCACACACCTCCCTCGTGGTGCCTTCTTCTCGACCGAACCACTCGGAAAACCAGTGCGTGATGTCCCGGCCTTACGCCACACCTCCCCTCTAATAGTTCTCCTAGCACCCCGGACATCCTCCTCCGGTGCACCAAACCACACCTGCAACCCCCCTTTTTTCCACAACTCTTTCGAAAAAGCTCCAACCAGTGAAACTCACCTCTGGGAACCCCTCACCTCACTCAACCAGCCTCCCACATCATCGATGCAGGAGCGTTTCATCTCGACTAGTTTATTCATCTATTGGGGAGGATTTCAGGTTAAGTTTTGGTGTAATTGGCCTAATTGTTTTATTTTAAGGATCAATTGTGTTGACGTGGTGTTTAAAGTGCGGTGGATTTTTCTCACCAATATTGTGAAATTTTTCAAACTACCAGGTAGGTGGTTACACGTATGAGTATTAATTATTATGTTCATATGCTTAATTAATTAATTTTTAATTTTTACTAATCACTTTGTTTAGTGAAAATTTTATTTTTTACTTGAGGTTTTGTGTGATTTAATTTGTTTATTAGCGTGTTAATATGAAATGAGTATGCTGTTGTGAAAAACCCATGTTGAACTACTAGCTAGTGTTTCATAAGTTGTGCAATTTATTTTGTTAGGATGTACAAAGGGTGCGAATAGTGTTTTGGGCGTAGCATTTATATGATTTTTTTCATAGATGAACATTTAATGAGTTTGTGGGATTTAATGGCATGTGGAGTATCTCAAAATTGTTTGGAAAACTTTTCTGGCAGTTTTTTAGCTATAGTAATGGTCTTTTTAAGAGTGAAAAACTATTTTGGTTAAATTGTGTAATTGTTTTTGGTTCTTATTTTCATGTGACATGTGTGATTTTTTTTTTAATAACTGTTGTTCATGGTGTGTCTGAAGATGAAAGTAATTTCTTTTACTATGCAGTTGATTTATTGGTTGTGTAAGTGATGCAGATTTAGTTTTTGGGAATTTTTAGTGTGTGTATTTTTTATTTAAATGGATTTTGTGTGTGTATGAGTGTATTGTTCGGTAGAGATAACATCACATTAGTTTTGTTTGTTTATGTTTGACATGTGATAAGAAATATGAACTACTTGAGAACAAATGGGATGCCTGGGTACTAGGTGGGTGGACTAGATCTAGTGTGTTAGTGTTTCTGAGGTGTGTCAACCCAGTTTTACTGGAAGGATTTAAAATTGCAACACTAACTAAACATATGATTTTTTAGGGTCGTGGTCTTCTAATCCATGTTTTCTAAGGGTCGTGGCCTTCTAAGCCACGTTTTCTGATGGTCGTGGCCTTCTAAGCCATGTTTCACAGAGACATGAAGATCTAGGGACCCATGATAGCTAACACCCACGATACCTCTCCCATATTTGGTGCTCCTTGGTTATTTTACACTCATCGGTGTAACAATTTGGTTATTTTCAAAGTATGTGTGCATTTGTGTTTTAATTTTTGTTGTTCCTTTTGAAACTATTTTCTTTATACCTATTTTGTCTAAAAATATTAAAACATTTATTTCTTTTCTTTAATTAAGATTGGAAATGTATTTCTCATTTAATAAGTATGCGTGGAACCTTTTTCTCGGTGGCATCTTAATGGGATCTTGTCTCACACCCTACATACACCTTTGGGTGTATGTAGATCCTATTTATTTTGTATTCTAGGTTGAGGCAACGTGCACAACATTGGTGGTTCAGATTGTTAGTGGCATGCTTGTGTTGGTTTGGTAGCGGTGGCTTGGGGACATGACTCCTCATGTCACATGGAGGATTGAGTTGATGTTATGGTTTTCAATTGTTATTTTATTTTTTGGGGTTTTAGTTCAAGTATTAAAATTTAAATTTGAACTTAGTGTATGGGTCTGTTTGGTTGTTTGATTTCTAGTTTCAATTTATTTAGATTTATATTTCTTTTATATTTATATATTCAGGTAAATTGTTCACAAGTTTTGTTTTTGATACACAAGAACTTGTGGCAGCCTGTGGGGATAGAGAATGCCCTTTGGGCCTTGCCACAGACCGGTTTAGCCATTTATTTGATGGAAACCATACATGGTTTATGAAAAAATGGTATCAGAGGAGGTTTGTTCTGGTTATTTGGGGCGTCAGGTAGATCGAAGATAGGACTATCGGTACTTGAGTGGTAGGTTTGAGAAGAGCGTTGTGAAATCTTACTCATTCTGATCCTTGAGTAACCTGGGATAGTCTAGGATTTATGTTTTGGAATTTCTCTATGTGGATATGGGATGACAATAGGAGTAAAATGGTACTGGGCGCGGTCTCACATGGAGTAGCGACCGATGTGATGACCGAGAGTACGGTTCGACACTCCTAGTGGTTGATGCTTGCCTAGTGCTTGGTCTTCTAAACCATGTAGCTGGATTAGACACGACCACTAGTCCTCCATCTATGTGCTTTATTAATTGTGATGTATTGATTCTGTTTTTGGATTAGCGTGAAATTATTTTCCTTTAAAAAGGGAAACAGACTATTGTGGTGCTCTTATTTTATTTTGGTGTGTGGTTGGCATTATTGTTTGGGTGCGTTTCTCTTGGACCTTGTTTTTTGGAATTTGGCGTTGATTTGTCAAATTTGAATTTCCAAAAGGATGTATTGGGTTATTTGAAATTGAAGTGAGTTATTTTTGAAATGGAATGCATTTTTGAAATATGTCTTGAAATTTTGAAATGGTTTGGAAAAAGGTATTTTTAGAATATTGGGAATGATTTGTTTTGAAAGCTGAAGATCCTTATTTTGTCTAGTGGTATTCCTATGGGTGATCGCATGTGCATGTGGAAGAAATTAATGGATAGTTGGTGGATCGTGTGGATGGGTGCATGAGTGGCACAAAAATGCATATCTATGAGGCATCTAGGAATATCCATGTTGAGTGAATGATTTTTAAAGCTGCTTCTTGTTTCCTGAAAAGTGGGGTTTTCTCTAAATTGGGATTTTGTGCCTAAATGGTTTGGGAAATTGGAAAATGACATTGAGTTTAGAGTGAAGAAGGATTTTAAAAAATATCTTTTGGAATTGTTGTACAGTGCCTGGTTTTTCATGCGAGTGTTTTTCTGTAATAATGAAATAATGTTTTAAATTAGAATTACTGGAATTATATCTGAGGTGTGGATGTCATTTTGTGATGTGTTTGGATTTTTAGAAGACTGTTTTGTGTTTCTTGTTTGGGATATGACCCCTAGAATTGTCCCATGTGTTTCCATCAAGTCTCTCAATCCTAGGCTCAACCCAGACATCCAGTGGAGTGGTGAATTTGGGTTCTGCTTGGTGGTGTCGACTGGTGAGAGACATCAAGGTCAGTTTGATATCGTTGAGTGCTTTGAGAAAGTTGGAAGTGTGTCCGGTTTTGGAGGAACTCTAAATGTTGTGTGGTTTATATTGTATCGAGTTTTCCTGGTGTAAAGACCCTAAACTAGTAAATTATGATCACTCCATTTTTTGTTGTGAATATGGATTTCTTGAGAGATCCTTAAGACTACACTCATCCCACAGTTGTACCTAAGGAAGTGAAGGTTCCTCATCTGATGAGGAGTGTGAACCGAAGGGGCATATTCTTGGAGTGGTCCTTCTATCAGTTCATGTTACGTGTCAGACAGACCACTCAATCTTTTATCCCTAGCATGGTCAGTCGGACAATCTAAGTCACTTGCTGCAATTCTCAGTTGGTATGTTGATGGAGTGGCCATGTGTGGCTTGAATAAAATTATATAGAATGATTTTCCAGTGGAAGATGTTTTAGTCAGAGGTGGTCAGCTTATGACTGTGAGGGGGTAGATGCTTTAGACATCAGGACCCCAACCATATGTCTTGGGGTGAAGCTTGCACGTAGTCAAGACTCCTCATACATGGGACGATCTTGGTCCAACTTAAGTCCATAGTGACAGGATGGGGACGACTTAAATTTCCCCTATTACAGTTTCGTCTCTGAAGGGTTCATTTTTTTTTGTTTTTGTGAGGAGCATGAAGCACCTGTCTACTTGTTGTGGTCTTAATTGATGGGAGTTCATCTTGGGCCTTAAAGAGGATTGGAAAATCTGTATTATTGTAAGGCCAGCAGGCATGCTCCATGAACCTTCTTTTGTTTGGTTATGGATCGAAATTACCCTCGCTTCAGAGATGCACATGTCTTGTGGAATTGGCGCGCGCCTATCCAGTTTGCCGCTAGGTTGGGGGTTTTCCCTATCAAAACCATCTTATGCAGGAGAGTGTTGTCCACTATAGGAATAAACAGTTCAAGTTGGCCTGTTTTGGTGGGTTCGTGATGAAGAATTTAGTCCGTATTACTCAAAATAAACTGGGAATTCCCTCATGGGATCTGTGGTGTTAGGAAATTTTTAAATGGTGTGGGGACCCAATGGGGGTCTCACCGGCATCTCTTCTTGTGTTGGTTTGGATTAACTTAGTGTGTTTGGAAGTTCAAGACTGTGTTATAGGTTTGTCTGGGTTTGTGAGTCATCTTGGTTTTGAGAACCAATGTTTGACAAGAATCATAATATGGTGGGGAGACCAACATATGATGAACTTGTGGAAATGAACTTTGTCTTTAAAGTGTGCTTGGTGGGGAAACCCCTTACTACTCCTCTGCTCGACCTTGAACTTGGTAATTGGGTAGCTTGGGTAATGGAATGTTTGATGAGTGTTCTTGGAGATCTCGAGTGACCCTAATGAACCCTATGATAGGGGTCGGGGTGTTCCATGTTGTAGATGCGTTTGGAGGTGAATTCACAGTTGTTGGTGGTTTTGCATGGTGATTCTTGTTTTGAGTTCTTTGAAGTTTCAGGTCATGGGTGTTTTGAATTCCCGATCTTTTGGTGATTGAGATTTTGTTTTAGGTGACTTCATGGTATTGCTTGGAACCACTGGTTGACCTAGTCCTTGGGACTTTGTGGGGGCATAAAGTTTCATGGTGTAGAGAATTATAACACCCCGACTTTGCACATTGGTAATGATTTTAATTTTTACCTTTATCTGAAAATTTTATTTGATTTAGTTGTTTCATTGAGGTGCATGCCGGGTACGATGAGGGTTTTTGCATTTTGCTGATAAATGAACGTTTGGCTTAATAGTGGCCGACACACGGGCATGGCACAGTCGAAGCCACATCGCATAACTATAGCGATATGCACCCTGACCATGCTTTATTTTATTTAAATTATTTTGGGGCTCACTTTAGTGTTGGGGTCTGAACTGGTTCCATTTTAAATGGAATTTGGGATCTTATACGGGTATGTGACAGTATGCGTGATCATGTGTAGTGCCCAACCGTAGTTAGAAAATGTTTTATTATTAAACGCGTTATTATTTGGGCGCACGAACTTGCGCACAACAGTACACGTTGTCTAACCTCAATAATAATAATGATATTATTATTTTTGGCTGGTTTTATTATTTTAGTTTTATTATTTGTGTTGTCATTACATAATTTGATATTTTAATGAGGTTATGATAATAATAACAACAACAACAACAATAATAATAATAATAATAATTTTTTAATGTTTTTATTTGGTAGTTAGTATTAAATTAATGTTAGAATAATAAAATAATAAAATTTCTATTTAAATTACATTTTTTTGTGATTATGCATAGGTTAGTTTTTTTATGTTTCATTTCATTTTTTTATTCTCAATTTCTTATTCTCTTTTTTTTCTCTTTTATTTATTTATTTTTTTCCTCCCTCCCTTTCACTCCCCTCTTCCAGTGCGAATCCCCTTCCCCCTGGTTTCTTGCATATCATCCCTCTCCTCTAAACCCTAGCCGCATCACCCACAGTCCCCTTTCTCCCTCCGGCCGACACACTCTCTTCCTCTCGGTCGACCGCACACATGAACTTCCTCTTGCAGGCTAGACAACCATGCTCAAACCATCCTCCTTCTCAATGCTGCATCGCCATCCCCTCCCTCTCCGATGAACCGGACTAGAACCTCTCCACTTTCTGTTCGGCACCACAGCGCCCTCCTCTCTTCGGGCAAGGAAGCCCTCCGGTGCCCTCCCATCGAACCGGCGCAGAAAAGCCCCACAGACATCCTCACCGTGCACACACCTCCCTCACATCACCTTTCAGTCGGCCGGACCACTTGGAAAACTAGTGTGTGCCGTCATGACCTTGCGCCACACCTCCCCTCCAATAGTTACCATAACACCCCTGACGACCTCCTCCGGTGCACCAAACCGCACCCACAACCCCCCTTTTGCCACACCGCTTTCAAAAAAGCTCCAATATGTGAAACTCACCTCATGGAACCCCTCTCCTCACTCAACCGACCTCCCAGATCATCGATGCAGGTGAAATCCATCTAGATTAGTTGTTTCATCCATTGGGGAGGATTTTAGGATAAGTTTTGGTTTAATTGGTCTGATTGTTTTATTTTATGGATCAATTATGTTGCTCCGGTGCATTTAAAGTGCGGTGGATTTTTCACACCAAGATTGTGAAAATTTTCTACCTTCTAGGTAGGTGGTTCTGCGTATGATTATTAATTGTTAATTTCATTTGCTTCATTAATTAATTTAGCATGTTTACTAATCAGTTTGTTTGGTGGTAATTTAATTTTTAATTGAGTTCTAGTATGTTTTAATGTGTTTATTAGCGTGTTAATATAAAAGGAGTATGTTGCTGTGAAAAACCCCTTCCGAACTGCTTGCTAGTGTATCATAAGTTGTGCATTTTATTTTTTAGGATGTGAAAAGGGTGTGAATGGTGTTTGGGGTGTAGTGTCTATATGCGTTTTGTCATAAATGAACATTTAATGAGTTTGTGGCATTTAAAGTCATGCAGTGTATCTCAAAAGTTTTGGAATATTTTTTGGAAGTTCGTTTAATTATGGAAATTTACTTTCTAAGGGTGAAAAACTGTTCTGGTTAAATTGTGTAAATTGTTTTGGTGCTTAATGTCATGAAACATGTTTGAAAATTATTTAATAAATTCTGTTACTAGTGTGTTTGAAGATGAAAATAATTTCTTTGACTGTGTAGTTGATTTAATTGGTTCTGTAAGTGATGCATATTTAGTTTTTGGGTATTTTTAGTGCGTGTATTATTTTTAAATGGTTTTTTGTGGGTACGAGTGTAGTGTTGTGTAGAGATAACATCTCATTTGTTATGTTCATTTATGTTTGACATGTGACATGAAATCTGAACTACTTTAGCACAAATGGGAAGACTAGGTACTAGGTGGGAAGACTAGATCTAGCATGTTAGTGTTCCAGAGGTGAATCGACCCAGTTTCACTAGCATGATTGATGATTTCCACACTAACAAAACATATGCTTTTCGGAGGATTGTGGTCTTTTAAGCCACATTTTCTGTGGTTCGTGGCCTTCTAAGCCACATTTTCTTAGGGTCGTGGCCTTCTAAGCCATGTTTCACCAAGACATGAATAACTAGGGACCCAATCTAGCTAACACCCATGAGGCCTCTCCCATATTTGGTGCTCCTTGGTTATTTTTTACTCATTAGTGTAAAAATTTAGTTATTATCAAAGAAAGTGTGTGTGTGTTTTAATTGAAGTTCTTCCTTTTTGAAACTGTTTTCTTTAAACCCTTTTTCTCTAAATCAATTCAAAAATCTATTTCTTTTCTTTAATTAAGATTGAAAATGTATTTCTCTTTTAATAATCATGCATGAAACCTCATTCTTGGTGGCATCCAACTGGGTTCTTGGATCACACCCTATATACACCTTTGGGTGTATGTAGATCCTGTTTCATTTGTATTATAGGTTGAGGCATCATGCACTGCATTGGTGGTTCAGATTGTTAGTGGCATCCTCATGTTGGTTTGGTGGAGGTGGATTTGGTATGTGACTCCTCATGTCACACGGAGGATTGAGTTTGTGTTATGGGTTTCCTTTATTATAGACTCTTTTGGGTTTTTAGTTTAAGTTGTAAACTATAAATCTGAACTTAGTGTAAGGGTCTGTTTGGTTGTCTGATTTTTAGTTTCAATTTATTCATCTTGCTGTTTGTTTTATATTTATTTATTCGGGTAAATCATTCCCATGTTTTTTTTGATACCCGGGCACTTGTACGAGCCCATGGGGATCCAGAACACCTTTCAGGCCTTCCCACGGACCGGGTCGGGCATCGATTTGATGGCGACCAGACTTGGTTTATGACACTATTCATATCATGATTTTTTTTAAAAATCTATAAAAAATTAATTTTTTCGAACAAACCTCATTAATTAAAATATAAAAAGTCATAATCATCTATTAAATTATTGTATGGCATAATAATTTTCAAAATGAATTTATTTCAATATTTATAATCTCATTTCTTTAAATCATTCATTAATAAGGTAATCACTACATCATTATAGTGTCATAGATAAATTTATTTATTTGATGACTAAAAATTATATATAAAATAAGATGATGTAGGAAATATTTTTATATTTATAATGACTATTTATATTTGAAAACACCACTTGTATAACCCCATATAATTTTTTTTACTAGACGATACATGTTTATGTTATATTTTTCATTACTTTACATTAATTCTTATAAAATGTCATTTTAAAATTCATGTGGCTCCATGGACTCCCACAATCGACCCATGGATGACCACGGATAGAAATATATTATCTAATAGATGTAGGACACATTTTCAGGTATTTTAAAATTATGATAATATTATTTTTTTCCCTTATTTTCCAGATTCACCCTTTAAGCATTGTAAATAAAATAATTACAGAAGTTACTATTCATAATGTCTAAAAATAAAAGGTATCTATTTACACAATTTGGACCTCATGATTCTAAATATGGAATCCATTTTTCCAAATTCAAAACATAGAATTTTCATTAATTAATTTAATACTAATTCCCATTATTAAACCAAGATCAGGTTTTTAAGAAGTAATGACTATCAAAAGATTGACATGTGCTTATGTACAATTTTAAAGTGAAATTACTTACAGAGACCATAATTGGATTAAATGATAAAAATAATAATCCAATTACACTTTAAAAACAATTAAAATAATAAAATAAATATATAAATAAATTAAATGAAAATACATTTTTGTCTTAAAATGTAGTATTTTTCATTATTCATTAAAAAATTTATCAACAAAATACCAAAATTTCATCCAATGTAAATTTTTATTTCCAAATTATATAGGATAAGTTTATTTTGTCAAAGGGACCATATACAAGTGAAAAAATATATTTAATAAGGGTTCTCCATGAAAAGGTGGTAATAAAACCTTTTAAAAATATCAGAATATTTCATGCTTAAAATAGTATTCGTTCTTTTTTAAAACCTCTAAAATTTATTGGATAAATGTAAAGTCATTTTAAAAACATGCATAATAATATTTTAGTTAGTTCTATTCATTCCCATCAATAAAATGGCTAGGAGTTAACTATCATTTAAAATAATAAAAATGTTATATTGTTTTTCGATATAACTCAAATTTGTTTGCAATGTAAGATTTCAAACAAAATCATTGGTGCATGTTGAGTACAATATTTTACAAAAAATCCATTTTATTTTAAAAAAAATATCTTATTCATAAATATTAATAGAAAGGAAAAATTATTATTCTATAAATACATGGGTTGTTACATGTAGTATTGTATAATACATTTAAATGTATGGAAATCTTGTATCACACGAGATTCCATTTTGTTGTTTCCATTGTATCGAGGTGGTTTGGAGGTGACTATTATTCACATGAATATTTATAATACTTTTTTGTTTGGCCTTTTCTAGTTTGTAATGTATCATTTTTTGTACCCTTTTCATGCATGTTGTACTCTGGTTGTATGACTTGTTTTGGTTATGTTTAAGAGTTGTTTCTATTATCCTCACCATGTGAAAGACGAAATAGGTGTATGTTTTTTTTACATGAGCTAGTATGTTATTGTTTACTATTAACGAATATGCTTAGCTGTAATTGTGTTAATAATACCTAATGTTGGTATGATGACATGAGTAAAAAAGAGTTTGGATCATATGAATTCAGAATGTAAATGCAGAAAAGGGGCCTAACCATCTCACTTCCATGACTAAAATAGAGTTACCGTGGGTGTTTAGGGACTTTTAATAGGTTAGAGACTTGGTTGTTGAGGTTATTTGAATGAAATTTATGGGCGGTTTGTATTAATTGACCAATTCCTTTTTAAGTAATGAATTTCAGTGTAAGAATTCATAACTGCATTAAATTCTTGTAGTTTTAAAGTATTGTATTAAATTTTGAAAGTTTTATTATGATTTTGGAATGCTCACATGATCTAATTGGTTATTTTCTTATGTTTATTAGATAATTCTTCAAATAATAACTCATCAAAATTCAAGAGTGGAAGTTGTGAGACATGTTCCACTGGAGAATCGTCTCACGGAAGCTTCCATGATTGAATTAAAAAAATTTACTAATAAAACACTCAATAAAGTGGTGGTTGGGAACCCATGATATGTTGAGGAACATATATTTTAGTTTACTAAGAAGAATAAAACCACATTCCAAGGTTACAAGAGTCCATAAAAAACAAGGAGTTTCTTTAGTGGACTGAGTAGATCATCAACTTCATGTAGACTTCTGTAGACTATAAGGTGTGCTTTTCTATATTCATGTATGAGGGATTAGGAAAGAGATGGAATGGATTTATTGTACAAGATATTTTTCATTAGGACCTTATATGGTATTCTTTAAAAAATATATTAAATCATTAGTTTTACTTAGAGATGTTATGTGGGATGAAGATCCGATTGTTTATGACCTTAGAGTAGGGGGAGCATACCATTTTGGAGTATTCCACCTATTTTGTTGAGTTTGTGAATCTGGCACTAGATCATATCACAAATAAGTACCTAAGGGATTGAAGGATCGTGTTAGGAATGCGGCCTATTATTTGGTCTATATTTATTATCATATTCTTTCAAAACTTTTAAGAGGTAAATAGAAAAGTAGTGTGGGATGAGGAAAAAATACTTGAAAAATATATTTGGGTAGAGCTTTAGATGGTTCAGTTTTTGGTATTGGTATATCTTTTAGATAGAAAATTAACTAAAAGGTAGCGAGTTTTCTTCAGAAGCAGTCTTGAGGGCTTAGTTAGGATAACACTATATTATTTTATATTAGTGTGGTAAACCTATTCATAAAGAGATGAATTGTGCAGAGTCTCTTAAGAAATTTCATATTTATATAAAATCAATAAATATGAAAAAATATAAAACAGGATATCTCAGAGATGTAAGGAAAGATCCACATTCAATAAAGGATCATAGGTTCAGGAAGATTCATTCAAGGTTGGTGGGTCCTATCTTTTGGCTAGAGGGATGTTCATATTGCTAATAATTCATAGGGTGGAGCTAAAACTATTTTGTGTTATGTAGTGAGGTATGAACCATAGGAATCTAAAGTAGGGACAACTATAGTTATAAGTATTTTGTTTATTTTATCTTCTATGGTGAAAGGTTTGTTTGATATACTTATTACTCCTTATTTTATATAATCAAAATTCGATGACATTTTTGGATTTCATTTGGTTCTTATTCCATTCTTGTTGGATCTTTCCATGAATTTGGGAAATATGTATATACAATTTTTTGTTTTCCCTATGTGTTGGGTGATGATAGCTGACATTGAGGTAGAGTGGGAATTGAATGTTCTCAATCATTACTATTTCAACTTGATTATCCTCATGGATTGGATGATTCGTCTTAAGGTCCAGATACAATATTACTTCCTTTGAGATCAGTTCTTATCCACAAATTGTGTTACTCATGTTTTTTAGGGTAAGTGGGAATTTAAATCTAAAATGGAAGGTCTTGTTATTATTTATGATGGGGTAATCTCATACTAGTTTATAGAGATATTTCTTATTGTAGTTGACACTTTTTTGGGTGGACAACCTCCTACAGTGTTGTGTGTCTACAATGAGGTCATTCTGGATGATTTTTCCAGTTTACCTTCATATAAAGATGTTGAGTTTACCATTGACAAGCTCTCATGTATAATGTACAATTCTATTCCATCTTATCAAATGAATCCTTTTGAGTTGAGGAAATATAAGCTCTTTCTTTAGGGCTTAGATGCTAAAGAATTTATTTTTCCCAGCATGTCACTATGGGACTCTCTTATCCTCTTTGATAAGAAGGTATATTTAATCTCCATACATTATATTGACTATTGAATGCTGAATTGGGGGAACATTAAGGCCGAATAACTTTTTCCAAGGATGGATTACCTTTTTTTACTAGATTATATGGGAATGTTGTCTTTCCAATATTGATTGATGGTAAGGGTACCCCTAGTAGATATTCCAAGAATATTATATACCTATGAAAACTTTTAGGAGATAGTATGGGTGTTTTGAGATTTTTTATGAAATTAAGTATAATTAACTCTCCTAAATTGCTTATGGATTTGTTGAACCATATATTTCCTCAAATCATTGCCTCTATTGCTGTTGTTTTCATTGATTACATTTAGGTGTACTCCATGTTAGATGAGGATAACATAGACCACTTGGATATCATTCTTCAAACCTTGAAGGAGAATTATCTATATGGTTTTATTTCCAATGTGATTTTTTGATACAAGAAGTGAAATTGATATGACATGTGATATCAAAGAGGACAATCTCAGTGGATCCTGAAAAGATAGTTGTTGTAATTTTTTAGGGGATCTATATAAATCTGTTTATGATAGGAATCTTATTGGGTTTTTCTAGTTACTATAGATGGTTTGTTCCATATTTCTCCATGATCACATCATCAGGACTAATTTAACCTATTAGGGTGTAAATTTAGAATGGAATAAAAAATTTAGACATATTTTAAGGAGATAAATGTGAATTTGAATTAATAATTTGATTGATTCTTATATAATTTATTTAGGGTCATGATGTTTTCTTCGATACTTCTGGTATGGTTTTAGGATGCATCTTCATGTAGGGGAAATAGGTGGTGGCCTTTGTCTCACACCATTTACATCCTCATGAGAAGAAGAAATCTGCCCATGATCTTGAGGTGGTAGCAATTATGAATGTGATCAAAATGTGGTGACACAACCTCTTTTGGGAGCGATTAACTATGTATTCATATCATAAGACCCTAAAATATATTTTTACTTAGAGAAATTTGTACAAAAAATAATGAATCAAGTTTTATTACATTCAAAATTTAGGATATTATGATTTGTACACCCTTAGGAAGGTAAATGTAGTTTTAGATGTGTTCAGAAGAAAATTACCAACATGATAAATGAAAAAATCAGTTGAGGAGTTTTCACTAATGAGTTTTCTTTCTTATATGAGCATCAAATTAGAATATTCTTGTGGACATATGTTCTTTCTTTTTATTAAATGTTACTCATATTTTATTGATGGAATTTGGTTTGAGAAAGAGAATGAAACCACGTGACAACACTTGGGAGAGATAATTTATGGAGGGGAGACCATGGGTGAGTGGTCTCGGTCTTCCAATGGTAGTTTTGGCTCTCATAATAGGTTGGTTGTTCCATTTACCCTAAGGAAGGAGTTGATGAATAGTGGAAACCTATATTGTTGGTTTGGTCACCATGGGGATACCAAAATGTATCCTGATTTCAGACATCAATATTAGTGGAAGTGGATGATATGATCTATTGAAGATTTTTTATCGCAGTGTCAAACTTGTCATAGAATTAAGGTTAAACAATATATATCTATTGGTTTTTTAGATCCCTTTCCCATTCTAGAATGGATGTGGGATGAGATTTCCATTGATTTCATCATTCTTTTTCTATGTAATAATAGTGGCAAGGATGTTATTTATGTGATCATTTATCAACTCAAATAATTGGTTCATTTCCTCCATATCACGGAGATGATGATGGTTGAATAGATTAAGGACTTTTATGTTTGATAGATAGTGATACTTCATTGGGTTCCATTTGAGGTTTCTTCTGATTAGGACCCGATGTTCATGTCCATGTTTTAAAAAGGTTTGCAGAAGGATATTTTTTCCCAGGTGAAATTCACCATGGATTATCATCCATAGATGGATGGACAAATAGAGAGGGCTTTTCCAATTTCTTGAGGATATGATCTGAGCATGTGTGACTAATTGCAGTTGATAATGGGATAAAAATTTTCATTTTGTAGAATTTTACAATAACTATAGTCATAATTCTTAGATAAAGATAGCAACCATAGTGATTTTGAATGCGAATCCATGTAGATATCCCTTTTGTTGGGAAAATATTTGATAGTGGTCCTTGGTTTTCCATAGTCTTGTTCAAGAGATGATAGAAATTGTGTAGTTGTTATAGAAGAGATTTATTAGTTCAGAGAGTCATCTGAAGTCTTATACAGGATGTCGTTGTTGATAACTAGAGTTTCAGGTTGGTGATCATATTTTTCTTAGAGTTTCTTCCTGCTTGGGAAATTATTGGTTGGGTAAGCATGGTATGTTGGCCCCATGGTTTGTGGGTCCCTTTGAGATCATTGGATGATAGGGAAAGGTGGCCTATTGGTTGGAATTCTCTTCTCGTTTGAACTCAAACCACAACGTGTTTCATGTTTTACTATTGAGGTGGTATATATCAGATCCTTCCAATGAAATCATATGGGAGGATGTTGATCTTGAGACCATTACCACTATGGTAGAGTATCCAGCTTATATTATGGATAACTGAGAGAAGGCATTGTGAGGTAAAATGATTTCTCTTGTCTGGTTGCTCTTGTAGTTCATATAGGATATCCATGAGATGTTGGAGAGGGAATTTTTGATTAGGCAACAAAAACCTTTAATTTTTGAGAGTCCAAGAAGATGAAGACATTCTAGGGGAAATATAATTTATAGTGAGGATATTGTAACATCACATTACACTTTTCAGGTACTCCCATGTCCATCCTTTTTTTACTATCACTATTTGGGTGAGTTTGTAAGAATATCAGGGATATAAATTTTTTTTAGGTGAACATAAAATAAATTATGGAATATTTTTTATTTAATATAGTCTAGTTATAAATGAAGCAAAGGCTTTGTAGGGTTCTCCTAGAGTTTGAGCATGCTAAAGGTAGTTTTGGAGATTTTATTCACAACTGACATGTTTAATATCTACAAATGATTACGTGCCCTGTAAAGGGATTACACTATGTAATGGTCTATGGGAAAATTATATTAATATAGTGTAGGGTATGGTGTTTACATGCAATGGATTTTGAGTTCACAAATTTTAATGGATAAAATTGGGATTTTTTAAAAAGGAATTATGTTTTTCATCTTTTTTAGCATTTTTGGAATTAATGTCATGAAAGGGAATTAAAAAATGTGTAATTATCATGATTTATTGTTTTTAGGATTATGTATAAGTTATTTTCATTTCAGTAGACCATCAATACTTCCTCTCATGATGGATAGCTAACTGTAGGAGAGTTTCGATAGATCCCCTCATTTCAGATCATTCATTCTGTGATCATTCATTATGGTTGTGGAGGTATGAATATCCGAGTTAGTGTACTTATAGTTATTTTTAACGGTCTTAAACAATATTGGATACATTTATGGTTTCAATTTGTGTAAATATAGTGTTTTCTATCAATCCTTTTCAGTTTCTTGATGTGCCTTATCTTTTAAGGACCAATCTCTTAGATTCCAATCACCATTGATGATGGAGTCTAGGTATTTACCATTTTGTAGTAGTTGTTTCTATAAAATGTCTTAATTAAATTAATTTATTATCATTATTGATTAATTACATTGGGTTTCTGCCTGAATTAAAGTGATTTATGGTTTTAATGGATTTCTTGGTAAAAAATGTTTTTAAAGGTGGTTTCAATAAAAATCGATTTATTTTGATACCAAAAGTGGGGTTTCAAACACCCAAGGGGTTGGGATTGGATTTGAAAAATGTCTTATAGATGGTGATCATATTTTTAAAATATATTTTTAGAAGCTTGGTACTTTGGGAACCTTGGGTGCATTGAGAAATAGTCCTTGGAAACTATAGTGTGTGTGGAAACACAAGTGGTTTTTTTGATATCGACAGACTGTGGCGTTATTTGATATTGATTGGATCCATCATATGACCTATTTTACTTCTATTTTTATGTCTAGTATGTATTGTTTCATGTTCTATTTCCCAAATAAGAACATGCTTTTTCATTTATGTTTTTATTTCATTATTTATTTTATCTTGAATTTTTGCTTATAGGTTTTTATATGATGTTGTATCACATGGATTCACATGATAGTATTTCTTGGACATGTATTTACATTTCTACCTATTCCTATATAGATTACAGTTTTTTTAATCACTTATAATTTTTCTATTTTTCATTTTGAAAATAAGAATGTCTTTTATGAAAACTAGAGGGAAAATGATGTACAAATGGAATTTGGATTTATTAAAATACTTGGTAAAATTGTTTTGTTTTAAAATATAGAACTATTTCATTGTTGATATTATACAATGTATATATATGGGAGTGGTATTCTACTAGGATTTTTTCTCATACCCATTATTTTAAATTGATCTATTTTATAAGTTTTATTGAAGGATACAAGTAAAGTAAAGGGAATATTATATATTTCGGCTTCATTTTTTTCATTGCATTCATAGCGTGGTGGTTTGGAGGTGACTGTTGGTCACATAGAATTTGTAATAATTTCCGGTTTATCTTATTTTGTCTTAGATTTCATGTTTTTTGTTGTATCCATTTCCTACAATGTTAATATCTATTTGAATATCTTATTTTGTTAATATTCAAGACTTGTTTTTTGTCATATTTCTACTACCGCACCATGTATGGATAGCTTGGGTGTATGGATTGGATGACTCATGTTTGTCTGTTTAATTATGTGTTTTGAATGATTACTAGTTGAATAAAGAAGCCTTGAAATCTCATGAATCTCTATTTTTTGGTCATCATGGGTGTACTATGATGTATACAGATCTTCATGAATATTATTGGTGGTAAGTTACAAATAAAGATTTTGCTGATTTTACCAAGAAATATTTTTCTTTTCAAAAGATTAATGTTGAGTTAAAAATACCAAATGGGATACTTCATCATTTTATAATGTGTAAATGGAAATTAGAGAATATATCCATGGATTTTGTGTGGGATTACCAAATATATATTTGGGTAGTAATACAATTTGGGGTATTATTGATCATATAACTTAATAAGTGAATTTTATTTCTATTCAAGATACTATGTATTTGGATGATCTTAATATACTTTACTTAATGCGACATCACATTACATGTGGAACATATATATATTATATATGATCATGATACCATATTAACCTCAAATTTTTCGAAAATGACCTCAGAAGTCGTTGGGTAATAAATTAAATTTCAGCACAATATTTGACCCTCAATATGATAGATATTCAAAATGAAAAATTTTGACTTTGGAGGTTATGATTCTTGCTTTCTTATAGTATTATCAGAGAAGTTTGGATCAAAAAATTTACTTGGGATATTTTTTCTATAATAAGATATTTTCTTCTAGTATGTAGATAAAACATCTTGATACATTATATGGGGAATGGTTTTGAACTCTGAAATGTTGGGATAAAGTTGATGAATAGATTTTTTTTGACTAGAACATGGATAAGAAATGACATATAAAGTAAATATTATTTAGAAACACATGAGGACAACCCCAAGTAGGAAAAATCATTATACAGATAATATGAGGGCATTCCTTTCTTTTGAGGTATATGATGATGTTTATCTTAATGTATCTCCTTTGAATAATGTTTTCAGTTTCTGGAAAAATGAAATGTTCAGTCCATAGTTCATTGTACCATTTAAAATTATAGATAAGGTGGGGTTCATTTATTACTGAGTATCTATACCTATAAGATTATATCAGGTATAATATGTGTTTTATGTTTCATTTCTTAGGAAGAATTTTCCAATTTCATCTCATGTTTTGATCTCAAAGGTGGTATTGTTGGAAGAGAATATTTCCTATAATGAAAATACAATTAAGATTTTGGTTCATAAGGGAAGGAACTATTAAATAAGGTGATTCATTTTGTAAAGTATTTATGGAAGAATCAAATTATTTAGGAAGCAACTGGGGAATTGGAAAATTCTATGATGGGAAAATACCCTCAGTTGTTTAAGTAATGAATTAGATTTTGAGGATTGGATTTAATATGGGTAAATAATGGTACGACATATGAAATTTTTTAAATAAATTAATCTTATGATTTACATGACTTAATTTTACAGTTTCATAAACTCCATTGTTTTAAAAGCAATCTTTTAAAAGCATTCAGTCGAAAAAGAAATAGTTTTATTTAATTAAATTATTTTTCAATAAATGAAAAAGTTTTATTTAAAATGTAAATTTCAAAATTTTAGACATTTAATATGATAAAATGAGACTCATTTATATATTATCATATCAAATTTATCATAAGGTTAATTTTTGATATTTTTTTAAAATAGTGGAATTTGGTTGAATAATAATAATACCAATTTTTTTAAAATGTGGTATCTTTTATGATATTATTATGATATGAACATCAAATAATAAATTTTATAAATATTTTCATGAAATTATTTGTAGAGAGATAATTAATTCAATTTTCAAAATTATTTTCAATTTGGGAACCACTGCTTAACTTTTATGAACACATGTTATATTTTATTCAAATCAAAATCAATTTTTGGATATTTTATTTTAACTGTATAGTTGGAAGACTCCATTTTGTTTTGGATTGATATATTTATATAAATACGAAATTTTTATTAAAAAAAATTGTGTAAATCAACTTTTTTACTTAGTTTCAAAGTAAAATGATTTTTATTCTCAAATTGAATATTTTCCTAAAATTATTTTTCATGTGTTTTGTATTATTACATTAAAAGTAGTTTACTATATATATAATCCATATATTATAAAATATAGTCCATAAATGTAATAATCATGTCCAAATTTGGTTATAAGTTCCATTTTATCTTGTTTACATAAATATGTTTTCGTGGTAAAATGTTACTTTATCTTAGTTAAGATTAAAATTGGGTTTAAATTTGTTAACTAGATGATATGTCTTAAAATATCTCCAGAAATTATATAAATGTGATTGGATGAGTGTTTTTAGACCATATCACATATTATATAGGAATTTTTGATTTTTTGTTTTTATTTTATCATGAATGAGACCTTTAAATATTTTAAAACTTTGAATAATAACAAGTGTGTCCCTCCCATCACTTATAAAAGGGAACCACTTATCATCTCTTCTTAATATATATTGAGCCACATATCTCAAACATTTCATGACAAAATTACATCAAAAAATTCATAAAAAATACCCATAGGCTGTATTATTATAAAAATACTAAACTATTACAATTAAGGTGTATTTGAAAGGTAGTTTTTGAAGAATATGTATAACTCTTAAACATGTGTTTTAA
The DNA here is from genome assembly GCA_963277665.1 of Viscum album. Taxonomy (NCBI): domain Eukaryota; kingdom Viridiplantae; phylum Streptophyta; class Magnoliopsida; order Santalales; family Viscaceae; genus Viscum; species Viscum album. The sequence goes on from CAUJRU010000456.1 coordinate 448,057, forward strand.
TTATATTTAATTTTATAACTTCTTTTAATTTTATTTAACCATTCTAAAATAATATCATCATTATATTTTATATGATGAAATGTTAATATGACCACGATAAAACCCTTTTGCATCTCTTTTTCTTTCTTATGAAACTGAAAACATCACTCACGAAGCTATTCACTTAATTTTTCATCACTAGAATATATAAAGGATTAAAATGATAGATAAAATAAATATAAATATTATATATATGAAATATTTATTAATATTTAAAAATAAAATATATTTCAATTCTCACCCTAATGATCCATTAAAAAACGAGAACATTGCTTTTGGGTACGTGTGAAATATCACATCGACAAAGTGATGTGATTCATTATTCATTACCACATGATATCAATGGTCATAATGGTGGAAAGAGTTAATAAATATGACTTCTATAAAATATTTATGATTATATAATATTTAAAAAATATCTTCTTTATTCCTTTTCTACCCATTAATAAAATGAATACATTGTTCATGTGTATATAAAAACTACAATCTCAATTAAATGATGTGGTTTATTTTTCACGGACTCCTTACATGGTTGGTTTTAAAATTGTATATAACTTATAAATATTATAATTATAACATTTTTATTATTTTTTAGTTATTTTAACCGTAAACCCTTTGACCATGTTCAATACAATGATATTGATTTGGGTCTATAAACCAAATGTCTTTAAAACATCCAACATGAACATAACTATTTTAGTAACTAAATAAAACATGATAATAAAGGAAATAAAAAGAATAATAATGATTTAATGAACAAGAATAATGTTATTATGAATGTATAAAACTAATATAATTATATTGTTCAGGAGTTATAGAATGTAAAACATATATAAGAGACATCATGTAAGATATTATCCTTTAAAACACTATATTAATTATTTTAAGCACTCTTACTTTTATATAAATGATCTTTTACAATTTTCTTAAATTTTATTATATATAATTTGAAGGTTGATAAATATAATGTTTTGTTATTTTTAATTTATTTTAGAAATATTAAAATTCAATCTTTTCAATGTTTTTCATATTGAATATTTTCTACATTTTACAAAAGAATTTTTTTAACATATATGGCTTAATTGAATATTCTACCATCAATCCATTATTCATAATAAATATTAATCTAAAGTTAACATGGTTTTCAATTAAATTAATATTATCCCACTTCTATTAATTTCTTTTGAAGTGTTTCAAATGAAAAAGTATATTTCTTGTTATGATCATGTGAAAAAAGAGAGTATTTTATATATGGGTTCAAAACATGTTTTAAGTTGTTTTACAATAAAAATATGAAATATTATAATTTTTTTGTTCATTATATGGAAGTTGAGAATAATATATGATGAAATGTTATTCTGATATAGATCATGACAATAAGTGTTCCCAATATAGTTGTCCAGTACAATGAGTAATGATTCAGTTTTTGAAGGTGAGCAATTGGGAGATTACCATGTATGATAATCTTATAGAATAAATAGGAAATCAATTATTATAAAAATGTATATAAATTAATAAACATGGGTTATGAATATGATCCTAAAATATACCCAATCTATTCTTTTGAAAGTTTTTATTGAAATATTTGTATATTATGGGGTAAGGAAAGTTTAATGTTTAAATGATTGTTTTTAAATGGAATGTTTTCATGTGTACCCATGTGTGTCATTATAACTTAATGGTTTTTATTATGTATAATAATGGGTTTGAAAAGTTTTTATTTGAATAAAATAATATTTTCTATTATTTAAATTATTTATATATGTGTTCAATGATTTATTGTTAAAATGTAAACATTGAAATGTCCCATCCTTAATTAGGTACATACCGTTTTTAATTCATTGTAGCCTAATTAATTATGTGACCTAGGGCGGGCACCTACTCACCTCACTACGGGTCCCGAGTAGATTTTTATTTAATTTAAATAATTTCAGACATTTCATGAAAAATGTCACGTCGCACTTTGGCACGGTGTTTAGGTTTTAAATAATTAATTAAGGATTGGAAAAGAGTAACAAGAGATTTAAATAATATTTAAAAGAAAGAAAGAAAGAATAAAAAGAAATTATGAAATAAAATAAAGAGGGGGTTATAGAAAAAATTTAATTAATTTAAATGGGGGAATCCCATTTTTAATTATTTTCATTATTTTCCTTTACATTATTTTGCTTTATTTTATCTTTTTCTTTTATTTCCTTTTTTCCTTATCTTTTATTTTTTTCTTATTTTTCTTTTCTTTTCTTTTTTCATTATTTTCTCTCTTTTCTTTTTCCTCCCCTCTATCCCTCTCCCACTCATCACGTCACACCCATCAATCCCATCACACCAACCAGCAGCCCCTTCAAAAGGCCGATGCGCCTCCTCCCAAAATTTGATTCCTTCGCAGTTAATTGAGAAATATACCTGAGGGAATGGCTAACATTGCACAAGTGGAATCATTCGGTTCCGTTGAGTATTCTGCGTGCAGTTTGTCATGGAAGATTCGTACCCTGTTTTGGGTATTTTATAAAATCTTTTGTTTTTATCCATTTTAATTCAAATCAAAGTCTTCTGCGGATCTTAGGGTAATAAAAAACTACAAGGTAGGGTGCCTACTCACTTTCCCTCCATTTCATTGTGATTTATATAAATGAATCCTTGTGCCATTAGTTAGTACCTATCGACTTCATGTAATTTTTTCCAATTTAATTACCTTAATTTTTTTTCTTTATTATTTCATATTTAATCACCTAAGATTAATTTTTTTGAATTGTTTTGAGAAGATTAGACACCCCTTTGAGAGCACTGACATTGTTGGTGTATTTTTCCGTTAGCCGGGTTATTAATTTAATTAACTGCAGGAATAACCCATCCCATTTTTATTGTCTTAAAATTAAATAAATGTTTTTCTGAATTGTTGAAACAAATTCGGACACACCTATATGGGTGTGACGACATAGTCGGTGTAATATTTCGTTAACTGGGTTTATTTTTTAATTAACTGCATGTGTTGCGAAGCCCTTTTTATTGTAATTAAATTTAATAAATAGTTTCTTTCAACATGAACTTGAGTTTTTGGATCATTGAGACTTGTTACGCTAAAATACTTATTATTTTAAATGTACGTTATCCACTGAGATTTATATGATATATATATTTCCTTGCAAGTTGTTATGCTGAACTACTTATTATTTAGATGTGCATTATCCTCTAATATTGATATGATATGTATATTGTCTTGAAAGTTGTTATGATGAACTACTTATTATTTAAATGTGCATTATCTGCTGAGGTTGATATGATGTGTATATTTCCATGAATGTTGTTATGCTATACTGTTAGATTTATGCCTTGTGATGTGGGTGTACCTAGTTAGATTTCAAGCTCTAACATTATATGCTGATTATGTCATATCTGCTTCTACGAAAACTTTAATTAAATTTAGGATGAGTAAAGGAGGTGGTCCTCATATTAAGGTCGACGCATAGATCCTCTATTCCTGATGGGTTTCCACTATGTTCTGGGGGAGGTGTCGTTGTCTTTTCCAAACCGAAAATTCCCCATACTTTTTAATACTTTTGAGTGATACCAGTTCCAAAAGGGGCCATCAGGATAGATCCATTGGAAATGTGTCTAGGTCAGCCTCAAATGACACTCAACCCCATTTTTCAATATCGAGATGGACTCAGGGTAAATCCATGCCTCGAGCGATACTTGGTCTTTCGAAAGATTTCCTTGGATGGGCTTGGTGCATTGGATAAATTGACGGATGTTTTGTAGCGATACCTTTGGGATGGGATCCGACTCCAACTCTCAACCTGAACCCTAAATAATGATGCACTTATGGTTTATGTTATTTCTAATTGAGTATATTGTTAATTGATATTTTCCCCGGATATGTGGAAGTATGCCTAGTTGACACTGGAGTTGAACCCCAAGTTAAATCATAATATTGGGGTATAATTTTTCCTGGTTTACCATACTTTCTGATATATATATATATATATATATAAATAGATAAATATACATGTGTGTTCATGAATTTCTACTGACAAGTACCCTTTCAGACTACTAGCTTAAGCTGAGGCAGGTGACCAGGCACGAGTGCCGTTTGGGACCCGAAAAACTTATTTATTTCATTGCACTATAATTAATTTATTTGAAATGGTTATATAATGGCACACTAAATTTTTATTTTTGTAAGATATGGAAAGGTTTAGACACCGTGGGTGCCAACCTACTGGTATTTTATCTCACACCCTGCTCGAGCGTCGGCGACAACTGAGTATATTACATGTTCACTCGTGTTGATAAGGGGAAGCATGCTTCTTCCGATTCTTGACTATTCATTAAAACTTAGGATGGAGACTGGGTCAGAGGACTAGGCCTTGATCACGATGCAGTTATTTATTGTGTATTTTCTTTTAGTTGACTGTGTGTTTGAGTTTTGTTTTCTGTACATTCATTTTAGACTCATATCACGGCATGACAATCCTTTGGGAGTTTCCGCACTTGGTTTTTGTTATTCAGTTGGATTATTTACATTTCTTATTATGTAGTTTATTTTTTCACACACTTTCGCTACTTATTGTTTGTTGTTGTTTACTTCTTTTGGGATATTATCTGTTACCTATAAGGTAATAGTCTCCCCTGCAGACACAAAAAGGTCCCTCACTGCTAGCCGACAGCCTCTATCATTTGGGGAGATGTGATTGAGGTTATGTGACACACCGGTCCGGACACCATCTTAGAGGGAAGCTGGGTCGAGACGTTACAAAGTGGTATCAGAGGTGGTTTTTCCTTTTGTCTTACTATTTGGGTCAGATAAGAGACTAGGATATAGTTTTTTGGGATTTCTTCTATGCATATACGTAGTTAACCCATGTACAGGGGAAACTCAAATTCATGGGTTAGGATTGTAGTTATTGATTAATCCAGTTACTGTTGATATGATTTCACCTTGGGTGACTCACTAGTATTGTGTTGTTATTGTGCTGGTATTATTGAAATAATGGGTTTACCATTGCAGCCTGATGATAGGAGGGAAAAAACATCCCATGCATCATGATAGACACTGTAGGATTTAAATTCCATGTATATTTCCATGCCACATCTACATTCAGTATGAATTTACCTGTTTCTTGTGAGTGCTATTATACCTAGTGGTAAAATTTTGAATTGTTGGTTTATTGAATATAAGGTTGTGTTAGTCTGTTATATGTTAGCCTGACTCAACCTAGGAGTGGACTGTAAACCTGTTTAGTAATCCTTTTTAGTTGTATCTTCTATATCAAAACCCTGCTCTTGAGGAGGGTTGTTTGTTGTTTAGTGCTCAAGGGAAGGCTATGTACCTAACCTCTTTTCCACCCTATTTATTTTCTCACCTTCATTACTCCTTTATATGTACGATTTTCATTGAGAGTCTTGGTTTTCCAATTGAGTATCATTGCAACGTCATGTCTCTCGATACTTCACTTGGAGTCAGGGAAGAGGGAATATTCCAGTGCCAAGAGTCCCCCTCGAGATAGGTGGGTACCGTTTTGTTTTGAATTTCTATATCCTCGATTTGTATGGCATAAAAGTCATTCTTGGTATGAAATGGATCACTCCTTATCACGATAAAGAGTATTGATATCTCCGTCGGGTGTCCTTAACTTCCCCTTAGGGCTACAAATATCTTCACAAGGGAGAATGGGATATACAGGCAGACCGAGCTAAGCCGAAATATGCAGGGTTGGGAAGAGTGACCACTTAGTTGGAATGTCTCTTCTTGAGAAACCAGGGAACACAAGTAGTTGAATTCCATCTAGTGGTGTATCATTTCAGGGATGTCTTCCATGATGATTTCTCTAGATTACCTCTTATGAGAGACATGGAGTTCACTACAGAGCTCGTGCCAGGTGCGGCACCGGTGTCTATTCCTGTTCATAGGATGGAACCAACAGAGCTTTAGGAACTCAAAATGCAGCTTGAAGACCTCGAGGATAAGTGTTTCATCATACCTAGCACATCCTCGTGGGTTTCACCTATCCTTTTTTCTGAGAAGGAAGACGATGAGCTATGGTTATGAAGGGATTAATGTTGACTCAACCAACTCACGGTAAAGAATCGATATCCATTGCCTCATATAGATGATCTCTTTGACCAGCTCTGGGGAGAAACTTTTTTTATAAGATATATATAAGGTCAGAATATCACTAGGTGCGTGTTCGACCAACTAACATATCACATACAGTATTTCGAAGCAGGTATGGCTTGTACGAGTATCTGGTTATGCCATTTGGCCTCACGAATGTGCTGGCAGTCTTCATGGCCATGATGAACCGGGTTTTTCATCCGAATCTTGATTATTTTGTGGTTGTCCTCATGGAAGACATATTAGTGTATTCATGTTCCAGACATGACCATGCAACCCATCTTGAGATCGTGCTAAGTACACTGAGAGAGGACCAGCTATATGCTAAGCTCGGTAATTTCCACTTCTGGACTGATAAGGTACACTTCCAAGGTCATATTATATCTGAAGCAGGGATATAAATTAACCAAAAAAAGGTGAGTGCCATGTTTTCATGGGAGCAGCCTAAGGGTGTCTTCGATATCCACAGTTTCTTGGGGCTTGCTGGCTATTACATGCAATTCATCCAGGACTTCTCCCTCTTAGAAGCACCTCTCACGACCTTGACTAAGAACGGTGTATAGTTCATCTGGTCAGAATCATGTGAAAAGTCATTTTAGGAATTAAAAGGAAGACTGAACTCAGCCCCGATCCTAATTCTTCTTGAACCTGGTAAGAGCTATATAGTTTATTGTGATTCTTCAGGAATAGGACTAGGTGTAGTTTTGATTTAGGGTGATCATGTCGTGGCTTATAGATCCCTCCAGCTGAGATGTCATGAGTGGAACTATCCTACACATGAATTTGAGTTGGTAGCTATGGTGCATGCCCTATGTTTTTGGAGACACTATTTTTTGGGTGAGAGATTAATTTTTTACCCTAATCATAAAAGATTGGAATAAAATTCTTCTCAATGAGACTTGAACATAAGGAAATGCAGGTGGGTCGAATACTTGTAGTCGTTCGATTTTGAGAATTCTTACACCCTTGGTAAGGGTAATTATATGGTGGATGCTTTAAGCTGAAAGAAACGGACTCAGGACCTGCAGGTAGCCAACAGTGGGTGGCATATGATTGCATTGTTTTTATAGAAGCATATGGAGGTTCAGGAACAAAGTGGACAACTGGTCCTATCTACTCTTACAGTGACATCCTCTCTTCTATAGAAATTCTGTAGGCAACAGTTGATTGACCTTAATGGTCTCATTTTGAGGGAAAGTGTTACAGGAGAGAACCCACCTCGGGGTTGGGTTATTGATGGAAGTGAAACTTTCCTTTATAATGGCTGTGTATGGGTACCTTCAGGTATATGGGAAGAGATGATGAGGGAATCTCACACCTCTATTTGGGAAGTTCATCCTGGTCTAACCATGATGTATAGAGGAATGTGTCGAAAATATTTGTGTCCTGGTATGAAAAAGAAGATAGTAGGTATCATCACTCGGTGGTCCACCTTCCAACAGGTGGAGGTAGAGAACCAGCAACCTATTAGACTCTTACAACCTCTATCCATTCCTAAATTGAAATGGAATGACATCACCATGGATTTCTTTATAGGATTTCCAATATCTCCTTGCGGAATCGATGCGGTATTGGTGGTTGCTGATATGTTGACCAAGGATTCAGACTTCTTGCCTATATGAGAGACCTTTATGATTGATGAGCTGAGAATGCTGTATATCCAAGAAATTGTGCGACTTCATGGTGTACCTTGTTCTACTATCTTAGACAAGGAATCTCATTTTACTTCACAGTTCTGGAAAGGGTTGCACATGGCACTCGGTTCACATGTAATTTCTGAGTACTGCATATCACCCTCAGACCGATGGGCAATCCGAGAGAGCTATACGAGTGTTAGAGGATATGTTAAGGGCTTTTATCCTTGATTTTAGAGGTTCCTGGGAGAAGAATTTACCTCTTGTTGAGTTTACCTATAATAACAACTTCGAGGTGACATTTCAAATGGTTCTATATGAGGCTCTTTATGAAAGGCCTTTCAGTTTGCCTTTATGCTGGCTCAAAGCAGGTGAGGTAGCGCTGTTGGGTCCTCATCTCATTTAGGAGATTTCTGTGAAAGTTCAGCTTATTCAAAAGCATATGACTACAGCTCAATCCAAGTAAAAGTCTTACATCAATCGTCTTTGTAGACCTCTAGAGTTCAAGGTGGGACATCGAGTCTTTCTGTGTGTTTCTCGGAGGTTGGGTCATAGACGGATCAGGAGATAAGGGAAGTTATCATCGAGATATGTCGGGTCGTTCAAGATAGTGGGGAGGGTTGGGCCAGTAGCCTATCGGTTACTGCTACCTCTAAGGTACCGTTCCATGAATGATGTTTTCCATGTATCTCAGCTTTAACAATATCATCAAAACCCATCTCATTATTTTGACCTAAAAAACTTCGAGTTTGATGCTGATGCATCCTTTTCAGAGCATCCAATCCGTATCGTCGACCGTAGCATTAAAGTACTCAAAGGAAATTCATACTCACTAGTCCAAGTGTTGTGGAAACATGGACGCGTTCAACACGAGACATAGGAGTGAGAGATGGATGTACGTGCACAGTGACTGAAACTCTTCTCTGGAAACGTTCCTCTACCCTCGGAATGGAAACTCAGGGATGAGTTGTCTTAAAGATGGGAGGTTGTAACGTCCCAAACATAATCAGGTATGAACTATTTTTTACTTTATTGCAACCTAATTAATTAAGTGACCCGGGGTGCGTGCAAGTGCACCTCACTGCGGGTGCCAATAAGCTTTTTATTTAATTTAAATAATTACAATCTTTTCATGAAAAATGTCACGTCGCACTTTGGTGTGGTGTTTGGGTTTTAAATAATTAATTATGGATTATAAAATAGTGACAAGAGATATAAAGAAGATGTAAAAGAAATTAAGAAAGGATAAAAAGAAATTCTGAAATAAAATAAATAGGGGGTTATGGGAAAAATAAAAATAATTAAAATTGGGGATTCCCATTTTTAATTATTTTTATTAATTTCATTTCCATTCTATTATTTTATTTTATCTTTTTTTTATTTAATTTCTTCCTTATCTTTTATTTTTCCATTATTTTTATTTTCTTTTCATTTTCGTTATTTTCTCACATTTCTTTTTCCTCTCATCACTCCCTCTCTCACTCATCACATTGCACCCCTCAATCCCATCACACCAACCATCAACCCCTTCAGAAGGCCACTGCTCCTTTGTCCGACGTTTGATTCCTTCTTCGTCAGGTGAAAAGTAAGCCTTAGAGAAATACTAACATTGCACAAGTGTAATTGTTTGATTCTGTTTAGTATTCTACACACAGTTCTTCGCCGAATATTCTTACCCTTTTTGGGGGGTTTTCTAAAATCTGTCATTTTCATCTGTTTTAGGTCAAATCAAAGTCTACCACAGATCTTAGTGTCATCTATGACTACAATTTAGGGTTACTACTCACTTTCCCTCATTTTCATTGCAATTTATAAAAAATGCACCACTATGTTGTCAGTCGGTGCCTACTGGCTTCATGCAATTTTACCCAATTTAAATACCTTAATTGGTTTCACTAATTGTTGTAGCCCTAATCACCTTATATTAATTATTTTGAATTGTCGCAACAAGACCCGACACCTCATTGGGCGTTCCGACATTTGAAATGTATTTTTCCTTTAGCCGAGTTATTAATTTAATTAACTATAGGTATAGTGAAATCCCTTTTAATGTTCTAAATTTAAATAAATGGTTGTTTGAATTGTCGCAACAAGTTCGGACACCCCTTTGGGTGTGCCGAAAAGGTTGGTGTGATCTTTTATTAACTGGGTTTATTGTTTAATTAATTTCATGTGTTGCGAAGACCTTTTTATTATAATTAAATTTAATAAATAGTTTATTTGAACATAAACATGAATTGTTGGATCATTGAAACTTTCTATGCTGAACTGCTTTTTATTTTAAATGTGCATTATCCACTGATATTGATATTATATGTATATTTCCTTACAAGTTGTTATGCTGAACTGTTTATTATTTAGATGTGAATTATCCTCTAATATTGATATGATATGTATATTGTCTTGAAAGTTGTTATGCTGAACTTTTTATTATTTAAATGTACATTATCCACTGAGGTTGATATGATATGTTTATTTCCTTTCAAGTTGTTATGATATATTGTTAGATTTATGCCTTGTGATGCGGGTGTATCTAGTTAGTTTTCAAGATGCGACTTTATATGTTGATTATGTCATATCTGCTCCTGTGAAAAGATTAATTAAATTCAGGGTGGGTAAAGGAGGCGAGTCCCATATTAAGGTCCACACTTAGATCCTCCATTCCTGATGGGTTACCTCTATGTGTCGGGGGGTGGTGTCATTTTCTTTTCCAGACCGAGACTTCCCCGGACTTTCTAATACTTTTGAGTGATACCAATTCCAAAAAATCCCATTGGGACGGATCCATTAGCAATGTGACTAAGCCAGCCACGAATGACACTCAACCCCTTTTTGCGAGATCAGGACAGACTTAGGGTAAAGCCATGCATCAGGCGATACCTAGTATTTTGAATGATTGTCTTGGACAGGCTTGGTGGAATTGGATAAATTGATGGATGTTCCGTAGCGATACCTTCAGGACGGGCTCAGACTTCAAATATAAACTTGAACCTCAAATAATGTTGTACTTTAGGTTTATGTTATTGATAATAGAGTCTATTGAAAATTGAGATTTTCCTTTAATATGTGAATGAGTTCCTGGTTGACACTGGACATGAACCCCAAGTTAAATCACAAGCTTGGGGTATACCTTTTCCTGGTTTTACCTTGATTTATAGGTTGTATACATATATATATATATATATCTGTGTGTGTGTGTGTGTGTGTGTTATTTTATTTCTATTGATAGGTACCCTTTCAGAATAACAGCTTAGGATGAAGTAGGTGACTAGGAATGGGTGCCGTTTGGGACCTGGGCCAGCTTATTTATTTCATTTCACTATAATTAATTTATTTGAAATGGTTATGTAATGGCACACTGCTTTTTTTTTTGAATGAAATGGAATGGATTAGACACCGTTGATGTCGGCCTACTGAGATTTTATCTCACACCCTGCTTGGGCGTTATTGACACCTGAGTCGATTACATGCTCGTAGGTGTTGACAAGGGGATGCGTGCTGCTTCTAATGCTTGACAATTCATTACAACTTAGGATGGAGACTAGGGCAGAGGACTGGGCCTTGCTCGCGATGCAGTTGCTGCTTGTGTCTTTTCTTTTAGTCGACTGTGTGTTTGAGTTATGTTTTCTGTACTTTCAATTTAGAATCATATCATGACATGAGACTTTTTTGTGAGTTTCCACACTTGGTTTTTATTATTCAGTTGTATTATTTACATTTCTTATGATGTAGTTTATTTATTCCCATGCTTCCCCTACTTATTGTTTGTTGTTGTTTACTTCCGCTGTGATATTATATGTTACCTATGAGGGCATGGTCTCCCCCATAGATACAAAAAGGGCCCCTTCTACTAGTCGACAGCCTCTGGCGTTCTAGGAGATGCGCTTAAGGTTATGTGACACACCGGTCCAGCCACCATATTAGAGGTGTGTTGGGTTGGTTCATTACTAACATTCACATGTATTTTTATGTTATTAACTAGAACAATTGGATTACATTATTTTTATATCAGTTAATGAGGTTTTAATTCTAATACTATATTTTCAAATATTTTTTCATATAATCTACGATATATTATAAATGTTATAAATTTCAAGACATCTACTATAGATACTCTTCTTAAATGAAGGAAGTTTCTTGAATGAAACATGGGTATCAAATTATATCACCATTTTTTTTTTGAAAAAAATATATAATATGTGAAAGTATCCCATTTTTTATTTAATATTTTACCAAACTCTCTAAAAAAATTAAAACTGATAGATCCTGCAAAATGAAATAGTGTTTAACAATTTTTATAAATCATGTAATTATATTTGTTTAGTTTTTGAGGAATTATACTGTCATTAAGGGTGAACCTTGTAAAAATATAGAATGTTTATTCCATTGATATTTATATAATGCATATGGTGTGATTATCTCTGGATTAAAAATTTATGTCTATTCATCCCCACGAATGCATAATTTTTTTTATTAATAAAAATTTTGTTAGAATCCACACCAATTCACCATCTTATCCCAGGGTGGTTGCACAAGTTCACTAAGAATTGAAAGTGGAATCTATGTTGAAGTTAAAAAAATATAATTAGATCTATATTTTTAAAATTATTTATATCTATAATAAATTATGTTATGATCTATATTTGTTTTTTAGTTTAATTAGATATAGAGCATAGATTTTATCCTATTCAAAAAGAATATGGATGTCATTTTTTTTACAACCAAGAAGAAAATAGAGGTAAAAGTTAAAACAATTTTAAAAATATATCATCTATGTGAAAAGAATAATAAGAGTGTTCATTAGTAGTTGAATATAGTAAATGTAAAAAAATTTATATAGTATCCATTGATAATTATCCCCTTAAAGAAACTAGTTTATGATATGGAGATAACATGCATACTGGATACCTTTATAATTTTTAATCTCTAATTATATGAAAAATAACCCTTTAGAGGTTATAAAAATCATATTTGATCTTATTATTGTTATATAATATAAAAATACATAGATAACGATTAATAAATATGCATTTAGGAATTAATTTCCTAATAAAGTAGTATTATGAATGAATATCATAAAATAAGATGACATGAAGAAATAATTTTCATTTTTATATAATGAAATATATTTTTGGGATGAAGAAGAGCTGTTGAAGAAGACTCATGAGATAATTGATATAAAAAAATTAAATGATAAGGGAGATTGAAAATTATGAGCATGAAAATAATAAAATTTATAGCAATAATATAGAAAAGATAAAAAATTTAACTGAATATAATTTGAAATCAACTGAATGTGAGATGGACACTCTAAATTTTAAATTTGTAGAGTTAGAAGTAATTTTATGAAATTTGAAAGAATTTTATGATTAATATTAACAAGTAAATGAGAAAACATGTGATTTCATCAAGAAATATAATTAGGGTAAAAGTGGATTAAAAAATGTTATTAGGAATAAATAATTATAATTATCTAGATATGTACATTATATAGCCTCAAATAAAAGATCGGTGGCATTTAATTTATTAATTTTTTATTTTAATAAATATATTTTCATAAAAAGTGTCAGCTAGAATCAAAATTATGGAAAACTATTAGTCGATAACAGTAGTGATAATCCCTCCTACATATCAATTTTTGATATGATGATGAGTATGATATTTTTATCTTCAAAAGATTCTCAAATATCGGGATTTTTTGATAAAAAATAGCATGCTGTTAATGTCAGACAAATTCTACTTTAAAATAAAAATTCAAGATTTATTAGCTATTATTGGTCTTATAAATAGTGTAGGAATAATGATATATATTTTTTTGGATAAATATGATAATTACTAGAACAAAAATATGGCCTATATTAACATGATACCTTCTAAAATGAAAGAAAACCCTATTGAGATTATTTATATTACACATATGAATATTAAAATGAATTTTTCTTTACCGAAAAGAATTGAAATATTGAATAAAATATAAAAAAAATTGAAATAAGTGTGAATATAGTAATTAAGTATGTTATTTTAGATAAATAAAGATATATTTATTGGTTTTTGAATAAAGAATACTAAAAATGTTGATAAAGATACATGGAATAATTGAATTTCATTTCACATTAGAAGATATGAAAAGGGAATGTGTTGAAAAAAAAAACCAAATAAGGTTTAAAATTATTCTTTTCCAGAATAAGATCCTCAAACATAAATTATAATATAATAGGACACATAATAGACCACATTAAACATGACCTGGGAGTTATTGTTGAAGGAAAAATGTTATATCATAAAGAAGAATCAATATAAAAAATAATCAAAAGGATTGGTTTGATAAAAGTCATTTGTGGAGAATATGAGTTTCATGGCCTTAAATTTCATGAGAAAATTAAAAAATAAGATGATAAAAAGACTCATTAAAGGATATGTGTAAGATTTAATCAATCTTTACATTTTCTAATATAATGTATATAAAATTTTCTTGAATAGTAAGAGATGGTAAAGTAGATAAAAAAAGAAAAAAATAATTCATATGTTATTCTAGATGAGTAGAAAAAATTATATACCACACAAGAATGAATATAATGAAAAAATTAAATAAAATAATACCCCTAAAGTTTTCTATAAGAAAATTAAAATATCAATCACAATGAGTTCTAAAAAATTAGAGTTGGTGTGAAATGAGTTTTTGGGATGAAAAAAACTCTAAACATTTTTTTATCTTTATAATGATAAGAGGAGACACCATATTTTTACCATATAATATTTATTTATTTCTATATTACAAAATGAATTAGGTATCTTTAGGGTAGAATTTGAGTAGCATGAATGTATCATGGAAAAATGATATTTTCATTATAGAGTTATCTCTCTCAAACTAAATCACATATTGAAGGATATATATGGAAATAAAAAAGGTAATTCATTTAAAAAATACACTAATCATTTTCAAGAGTTTATGGAGGTTACCATTATGGGTAATTTGTTCAAAAATATTCTTGATATGGTTCTTATGATGTGATATTAATATATAGAGTGATATGAAATATTATTTTAATGTATTTTTGACATATTTACCATATTTATTTAGATAGTTTTATTCTATATTTATTGTGGGGGATTGGATAGTTAAATGAACTGAAATAAATTTTTACATTAAGAAATACATATCTGTTATTGATATAAATGAGATATTAATTGACCACACTTTTCTATACATGTATCATTGGTAAAATATACTTAGAGTTGGTTAATTAATGAATCAAAAATGGTGTCAACATTTTAATTTTTATCCAATAAGGGGGATATAAACAAAATTATTTGATAAGAACATAACATGTATTTCTTTTTGGGTATTGATAACAAATCAAAAAGGGGATATTGAAGAGTCCAATATAATTTTATGAAGAATATTATATTTTGTTTTAATTTTTTTTGTAATTTAAATATATGATTTGTGAATGTATAATAATAATTAATGATGTTATTGAAGAACACATTATAAGTTAATATTTTTTAAATATGTGGTCATTATCAATTAAGGTTTTATATGGAGAGTCAAATTATCTATTTGATAAGCCGAATATTTGACACGAGCTTCATATTGTATAGAAATATTTCTATTATTTATGACTATAGGATTGGAAAAATATTTTTTTCTATGAATTCTGATGAGAAATCTCTATATTTGTTTTATCTTGAAGAAAATTATAGAAGGATATAAATAAACTTGGATGGTAATATTTGACGTGATTATTTAATGGTGAATTAGTAAAGGTATTGTAGTTATTTATGACTACATTAAGTAATTTTTTTTAAAAATTGATATATTTTAAAAAGAGTTTATTTTAATTGAGTTATTTAATATTTAATAATTTTTTTATTTTGAGATAATTTACATACTTGAAAATAGGTTATTGAATGTCACATTTGATTTTTGAATTATTATGATCTAAATGATGATTGTCTGAAACTATTTTAAGATGGTTTGAGGTTGATATAGATGTTTTAAGGAACTTTGTTGAAGTTTAGAGTAGTTTGTATAAGTATGAAGAACATTTAAGAATATATGCATGTGTATGCATAAAAATAAATAGTATTTGAAAGATTGACTTAAAAATTAAAATGGATATGTATGGGTAATCTAGAAGATTTGAATGTATAAATTTAAAAATTCAATGTCTATGTATGATTAATCTATAATTCTAGAGATATTTAGATGAAGTTTCTATGGTTCAAATTAGTGTAATATAAGAGAATGTTTGAATAGAGATATGTATTTGTATAACAAACACCATGGTTTAAAAGGCTACATAAAATTTACTAGGTGTTCATGTAAGATTAATATGGGATATATGTTGCTATATAAAATCATGTTAAAAGAATAAAAATCCACATGTGTATTTTATAGCTTGGATTTGAAATTGGTTTTATTTTCAATGTATATATATCGTTAAAGATTTTATATATTTGTTTCCTTTGATAAAAAATGAAATATTTTGATTTGATTTAGAAAGACTCATTTTATTAGATAATTCAATGAAAATTTTAGTGGGGATTTGGAGACGATATTTTAAGGAGAATTATGGTGAGTTAAAGGGTATTTTTTCTTCAGTTGAAGATTATTCCTAGAGTATTTATATAATTTTCTATTTGAATAGTTCCAAATATTGAAGGTAATTATGATAAATATGATGGGTGTTTGTAGATTTAATTGTTTGAAATAATCCACATGATCTTATATAATTTATATATGAGGATAAGAGATGATGTAAATATTAAGTAAATGGGGAATATTAAAAGACATGGCAATATGATATTTTTATTGAATATTATATATACTATGTTTTATGAAAAAAAGAGATATTATATTATCACTATATATGGGATGTCATGTGGCTATGAAAAAAATAAGGATTTGTATATTTTGTTGTGATAACATTACATTGGTTATTTTGAAGAAGTAAATCTTGTTCTATTAATGAATAACTTAAATTTATTTAAATTAAGTTAATTTTAGAGTTTCATATATAAGATATAAATATATTCTTTGATTACAATCATAGCTTAAGAAATTGGAAAATTATTTCTGCTTAATAATTATAGAAAATCATTGGAGATATTTTTCAATTCATTGGAGCAGAACGTTTTATATTGGTTAGATCTTAAATAAAGAACCCATCAGGAGATAATTATGATTTTTCAAAATAGATAAATGGGACAAGGATGATACATTCCATAATATATTAACTTTTGGATATTAGTGTATATATTTTTATCGAATTTCATCAAACAAAGTAAGTATATAGTCAAACACATTATGGGATAACTTTGTTAAAATATCATGTGTTTCTCTAATTTATAATTGTTACATGAATGTAGTGAGATTGTGTTTGGATTATAAATATACTTTTCATTCATAATAATATAAAAGTTCTATATTAATAATAATTATGTAAAATAAAATTCATAATGATTAACCTCTCCCCTATTAGCAGGGATGTAGGAGTTCACTAAGAAGTTCAAGTGGCACCATAGCTATAGTTATAGCTCTGATTTGAAATGTGTATGTCTATTTATTTTTAATATATCAAATTTTAAATAAATATTTGGTGAATTATATGAGTTAAAATATATAGATAATATAAATTTCATCCTTATCAAAGCAAACATGGATTTTTTTTATCAAAAACCGTGAAGAATTGGAATATTGAAGATAAAATAATGAAGAGAATTATCTTATTATTGTGAAAATTCGATGAAGAAGATTACCCATTAGTTGAAGGTAATAAAAGTAGAGGAAATTATATAATATTTATTGAACACAATCCAAATTAATAATCTTGTTCATGGAGTGAGGATTATGTTACTACTAAATATGTTGGTGGTCTTTATTTTAAATAAATGATAACTTGAAAAATACACTATTATATGTTTTCACCATTAAAATTAAGGTTAATAAGGATCTATGAGAGAAAAAAAATTGTGATGATGAAAAATCATGGGATAATTCATTGGATGAGAAAATTATGATTTAACAGAATCTCAAAAAATATGTTTATGTAATGGATTAATTTTCATTTATCTATAAAAAAAATATTTCCAACCTCAAGAATAACTAAAAAATAAATTTATTTATTTAGAGACTACCTATATAAGAAACATATTTTAAAATAACATTGAAAATTTCTCCATAATTTAATAATATTATGTATTATTTTAAATATATCCCTTGTTAAGTTTATTATTAGGCCCTAGGAAATGAAAAAGCAAAAAAAGGGTGAACTCAAATTCCTAGAATGGGAGAAATAAACTTATCTACATATTACCTAGTAGGATATCATAATAATATTAAAAAACATTATAAGAAGAATAGTATCAAATTAAAAGATTATTGAACCATAAAAATTGTTCATATAGAATTATAAGAAAATAATCATTCCCATATGATATTTTCAAACCCATATCTTCATCGAAGTATTTAAAAGATAATATTTTGTTGATCCTTGTGTAACATTCATTAATCAATCCATTTAAGGGGTCAAAGGAATTTTAGGATCATTCATGAGGTTTGGGACATGGATCGTGGTTGAAAAATAATTTTTCAACACCTTCATATATCTAGTATAAGGCCACTAACCAACTAGAATAGTGCCTAAAACTGGAAGGTTTCTATGGAATCAACCCAAGGGGGCTGCTTCACTCACCATCTACCTAGTGAGGTAGCCCTGACCAACCACAATACTATCAGTTATTAGGTGGAGGCTAAAGAATAGATAGTGTCATCCCATGATATTTTTGAAAATTTTGGAATCCATGTAATTTAACCGAGGATTCCCACTCTATATTTTTAGTTAGGTTTCTCCATATTTTTTGCTTGTAACCCCTATCCCATTCCCTCCTATCCTTCATTAAATTCTATAAGTGATATCCCATTAACTTTATCCATTTACTATACCTTTTTGTGGGATCAAGATACCATGTTAAATAAATATGACTTCGGCCTTTCATTTTCGAATCTTCTTCCTATATAAGATCTCTCAACTATTATATAGAAAATTCCTTATTTGCAGGGTGTCTACCTGGATTCTATATTTCTCCAATTTTTGCTGAAACATTGATCAATAATCGATGTGTGGAATTATCTAGGATTATTTATAAGATCCCACAATTCTCAAGCACATATTACTTCAAAATTGAAGAATATATATTACATAACATAACACAAACCACACAAGGACCATATAGGTTTTGTGTCTTTAGAAAATGGGAAACATAAACAACTAGATCATAAAAAATCTACATTTTCACCCAATTATTTCTTAAAAACTAGAATCATTTTTGATATATCTTACTTAATAACATTCTTTATGACCTAGGGAAAAAAGCATATAAACCTGTGAGCTCAAACTCTCAGTAACTGTAAAAAAGTGAAATATCAATAATATCACAATCATTAGAACAAAATTTTGGAAACTTTTATCCTGTATATAAAAGATTAGAATTACATGTCTTGGGATAAATCATAAAAGATAAATGTAATAACAATATTCATAAAATAAGAAATTAAATTTCATGTAATACACATATAAGAATAGAAAATAATTTCATATTAATCAAGGATTATTTCCAAAACCATCATAGGAGGAAAACTACATTACTAAACCGAGTTCACTCCTCATCCTAGTCCTGTATTACTCAACTAGATTTACTTTACATTACATTCATGTCTATATCATGAGATATAAATATTATCACAATGAATTTGAATGAGATATTGGTCCCAACCATCTCATAATGAAACCATTAGTATGTGTTCTACAAAAATAGAAATCATTTTAATAGCATAACTCATGAAATAAAATGTGTTTCTTAAACATTGTTCAATAACAACACATTTAAAATAAATTTATTTCATAAAAATAATTACATCATAAAAAAATAAAATAAATGTAATTTAAAATATAGAAACATAACCCTATGTCATCTTATATGGAAAATAATTTTGATAAAATGCTTGAACTTAATTCCCGAGGAATATATCCTTTATTTTTCAAATTTTTTTCTCAAAATTCTAGGCAAATTTAAAATAAAAGAATTTATTTGAAAATAAAATTGAAATATTTTAGAGTATGATTCACATAAAAAAGGTTCTATGAATCCATAAAAATATATTCATGCCATATAAGTTAAAAAAACATTCTTCTCATACTTTTTTCTAGAAATTTAAAAAATTAACTCGTATAGAAAACATCAAAAGATTCCATTCATAAAAATTTTTAAAAAATAAAAAATGGCTAAAATTGAATTTAAACAATTATAGAATTATATATATAATATTTTGAAATAAAAATTTATGAAACATGGACATGGATGATAAATACTCCCTAGTAAATATTTATGAATAATCAGTATTAGATAAAAACGAGATTTACAATGTTATCCCTTATCTTAGGTCTGATAAGCTTTGTATGTATCCAAAAACCATGAATAATGATTTAAATAATGTTAATAATTTATTCCATAATCATAAAAAATTTTATGATAAGATTTATGATTATATATTCATTTATTTGTTAGTAACATTTCATTGTTACTCGTTATTCAAGTATCAACTACTTTATGTTCTTATGCATGTTTTGTCAGATAAGTCATTATTCCACTTTTTAGGTACGAATTATATCATTTATATCATGGTATTAGTTAAATATATATCTTATTTATTTATTAAATTCATGTATATGTCAATTGTTTAATGCAAATCACGCAGAGTGAATCCCATCACATCGCAGAGACGGTAGGTCATACGTACACACATGCGATGATATCATTCCCAAAATTATTGAAATGTGTTAAAGTGAATGGTGAATGATATTTCCAAGTTAATATAATGTTATAATATTCTTATAAGTTCATTATTTCCATCGTTATACCTATAAATGAAAGGTGGTGGTGAAAAACAGATTACACCACGGTGTGGAGACGGTAAGTCGTACGTACGCACGTGTGTTGATTTCATTTTTTGTATGATTGATAGAAGGTTAAATATGGTTGTTTCATATTTATAATAAAATATAAGCATATTATTTATATTTATGTTTTTACTTTATAATGAAAAAACTAATGAAGTGGAAGTAGAAGAATAAAGAAGTTTGAAATAATTGGTAGAAGAGATTACCTCTTCATTAACGTGCTTCATTTAAATATCTTTTTAAAGCAGTAGAGATGGTCATTGAAGATGAACATAACCTCTAGATTGAAAATAATTCTGTTTATAAGGAAACCAAGTAGGGTGTGGATGTGCTTAAAGGCTCAAAATTAAGTGAAGAGGAGAAGGAGTAAGTTCCCTTTTATAATTGAGGTGAGGGGGACTATTGAAAACCCCATAAATAATAATTTATAATAATTAATACCGTACACAAAAGACCACCAGAATTCCCCAATTTAAAATAATAAATGATATAGTTTATTAATCTCATCAAAAAATAAATTTTCAAAAATGTATTTTTCTAATATAAACCATATATTTTTAATTGACACATAGTTATTCTATTAAATTTTAATGAGTGTAATAACATTTAAAATATTTAATGGTTGTAAATATTTACTTATAAGGTGTTAATTGACCATAAATTGTTATTTTATGATATTTTGAATATTATAATTATGAATTCGTAATTTTTAAATATTTTTATGATTTTTAAATAATTTAATAAAAATGTATTTTCATAAACTATCAATAGTGTCAATTTTGACGCTTTTCATTTATTTGGATTAAAAAACCACACAGAAGGTACATTAGAATAAAATATTTCATAAACTCATAAAATGTCATAGTAACCTAGAAAATTCTTGGATAAAATTACTTAGTTTATATGATATTTCTTTTAATATTTTTAAAACAATTTATTTGATATTTTTATTAATAATGTAATTTTTTCATCACTATTGTTTCATTATTAATGGTAATTATTTAATCTCTAAAAAATATAAATAAATTTCAATGATGTGGTAAATTATTTGATTTTTCCATAGACTATCTATATTAGATATTATATCTTAATTATCCATATATTAAAATTAATTTACATATATAAAATTAGACTATGACATTTTTTCACATTCATTAGTTATTATTATATTCATTCCATATTTATAGGTAAGGGGACATTAAGTAATTAAATTTACAAAAATAGATGATAAAGGTTGAATTTAGTCATCCAAATGTATTTTTAAAGTTGTTAATGTAATTTTATAATATTATTTTTTCATTAAATTACTCGATTAATCCTTAACTATGGTAATAAATATAATTATAGAAGTTACCATTCATAGTGCACAAAAATAAAATTAGCTTATTCACATAATTTGTACCTATTGATTAAAAATATGGAATCCATTTTCTAAAATTTAAAACTCATAATTTACATTAATTAATTTAAAATTAATCCCATTGTTGAAATGAGAAAATAAGTTTTAAAAGTTAAAATATTGCAAAAGATTGAAATATTTTTACATATGAATTTAATGTAAAATTAATTCTAATGAACAAAATTATATTAAATGGTAAAAATTTATTCTATTTATACTTTGGAACCATTCTATTATATAACTTAACCATATAAATTATTTCAATAAAAAAATTTATTTTTAATTAAAATTTAGCGTATTTTTAGTATTTATGAAGACATGATATTTATTTGAAAAATTTAAAAAATTCATAAAAAGTAAATTTTTATATCCTGATTAAAAATAAGATATTTATTTTGTCATATAAAAATTATTAATGTGTCAAAATAATAATTTATAATGGGTTCTCCATTCAAAGGCATAAAATTATCCTTTTTTTAAACAATAGGTTTTTATACATCAACTAGGGTTTTATTCATACCCTATGGATGAAATATCCAATGGATGAATATAATAAATATTATATTAAGTACATAACACACATATATCACATTAATTTAATTAGCAAAATAAATTCACTAAGAAATAAATATATTTAATTGATTTATATTTTTTATAAATAATTGATAGCCAATAAATTCACAATGCTTTTTCATAAGTTACATATAATTATTCTCACTAACCTAAATGCTAGGATATAGTGATAAATTTATACTAAGTTCATATTGAGGTGTGTTTAATCTCATGATTTCATGAAATGTAATTTTTAAAAATTATTTAAAGAAAATATTTTATAAAACATCCAGTTGTTATATTTTACCCCCCTTAAACTGAATTTATTTCTTAAAATTCGTCACTTGGAAACCAAAAAATGTTGATATCACTCCATAATAATATCTTCAACTTCCAGTGTTTCTTATTAAAATTGGTCATTCCATCATAAAATTTAAACCAAGTGAGTGGTCTTGTTTCGTAGATATTTTTCCCTATGATTCATAAACTCTATCAGTTGTTCTTTATAATAAAGATCATACTCCACTAGTTTGACTTATGAGCTTTGTACATGTGAAGGATTGTGTATGTAATTTCTTGTAAGAGATAGATGGAAAGCATCCGGAACTAGAGATATATTTGGTGGAAGCTCCAATCTGTAAGCTACCTTACCAACACATCCAGAATTTCAAAAGGATTAATAACTAGGGATCACCTTGCCATTCTTTCCAAATTATATTACTCTCTTTCATGGAGATATTCATAGGAACACGTTATCACTCACTTAAAACTATAGGTCATTTCTTAGGTTGTTAACATAACATTTTTTCCACTCTGAGCTACTATTATGTATTGTTGAATATATCTAACCTTTTCTTCCATTATATATATAAGATCATGTCCTAATAGATTTATTTCTCCAAATTCATCCTAGGATGTTGGAGTTCTGCACTTTTTTCCATAGATGGATTCATAATGAGACATATAAATAGTGGAATGAAAGCTATTATTGTATGAAAATTCCACCAAAGATAGGTGTTGATCCCAACTACCTTTGAAAACCATAGAGAAATCTTTCCACATTTCTTCAAGAGTTTGAATTGGACTCTCATACTGGCTGTTTGTTTATGGATAAAAACCAGTTATGAAACATAACTCTATATTAAGAGCTTGTTGAATACTTCCTAAAACATTGAGATAAACCATAGATTCCAATCAGATATAATGGAAATGGGTACTCCATAAAATCTTACCACTTCTTTATATATATCCTGGAAAGATGATTAAGAGATAAATCCTCTCTAATAGTAATGAAGTTTTCCCACTTCTTAAGGCGATCAACTGTAACCCATATATCATTATTGCCTTGGGATGCTTTGGGAAGTCGGATGACAAAGTCCATAGTGATGTTTTCTCATTTTCATTCTAGTATAGGTAATAGTTGTAACATCCCCTAAGACTTCTATATATCAGCCTTAACATTCTGAAAAACCAAGCATCAAGAGATATATTCAATGACATCATTTTTCATTCAGTCCAATAAGAAGTACTATTTCAGGTCCTTATACAGCTTTGTGATTCCTAGGTGAAAAGAGAATGAAGATCTGTGAGCTTCATCTAAAAGATCCTTCTATAGATCTAGAATATAAGGAATACAAAACTAGATCCTAAACCTTATTATTTAATCATAATAAAGTTTTAATTCATTAACCTTTCTCTCTTTCTTTTGATGCTTTACATACTTCTTCTGTGACTACTTTATCGTCACTTCTATTGATGGTTGAAAATTAATTTTAGAATGATAAGATTTCCCCCCATTAAAATTTCAAGATCTATCCTTTTCAAATTCAAAAATATTGGATCTTTTGTGATCCTCATCATGGATTGTCTAGCATGATCTATTTGACTTAATGCATCTTCTACCTTGTTTTGTTTCCCAGGGTGGAAATGTATTAAGAAGTTATAATATTTAATCAACTCAAACCATTTTCTTTAGTGAATATTCATATCCTTTGGTGTGAAAATACAATTTAAACATTTATTATCATTATAAATATCACACCTTTCACCATTAAGATAATGACTCTATATCTTTGATGCAAATATTATAGCAGCTAACTCCAAGTCATGAGTTGGGTAATTTTTCTCATGGATTTTAAAATACCATAAGGAATAAACTATCACTATATCTTTTTTCATAAGAACACATCCCAAACACTTCTTTTATGTATCACTATATATCACAAACGTTTCTACACTACAAGGAAGTGTGAGCATAGATGCACTGGATAACCTTATTTTTAGTTCTTTTAAATTCTCTTTAAATTTTGTTCATCTAAACAAAATCCTTTCCGAGTTAAATTAGTGAGTGGATTATATAATCCTGAAAAATATTTTAGAAAACATATATAATATCTAGACAAACCAAGAAAACATTGGATCTCAGTTACCATTGTAAGTATCGACCATCTTTCAATAACCTCTATTTTTACTGGATCCATAGATATCTCCTCTTTTGAGATTATGTGACCCAAAAATGAAACATTCTGAGGCAAAAATTCACACTTTGAATAATTTCCCCAAAGATTATACTTTCTTAGGTTTATCAGTACAATTATCATGTGATATTTATGTTCTTCCTTGCTCCTTGAATAGACCAAAATATCATCTATAAATACTACCACAAACTGATCAAGATAGTCTCTGAAGACTCTATTCATTAGATCTATGAAGATAACAAGGGAATTAGTAATACCAAAATACATAACTATAAATTCATAGTGTCCGTACCTTGTATGGAATGCCATCATTGGTATATCATCCTTTTGACCCATAATTTATGATATCCTGAATGAATATCAATCTTGGAAAATTATTGATATCCACATTGTTGGTCAAATAAGTCATCAATGGGGGGAATACGATATTTTCTTAATAGTGATCTTGTTAAGTTATCTGTAATCAATGTAAAGAATCACTAATCCATATTAATTCTTAACAAATAGAACATGTGCTTCCCAAGGATACACACAAGTAATATGAATACCTTATCAAGGTTCCCACAGAGTTTCTTATTCAATTCCTTCAAATCAATTGGGACATTATATATGTTCTCTTTAAAATAGGCATACCACCCGGTATGAGTTCTATTGAATACTCAACTTCACGATTTGGAGGAAGACATGGAAATTAATCTGAAAATACATCATCAAACTCCCATACAATGAGACTATTATTAATCGTGAGTTTATCCCCAACCATTTGAGATAAATCACATTCATTTATGGGAATTAAGACCCATACTATAGAAGAAATTTCTACTGGAAGTTTATATTCTTCCTTGCATCTATATATGCTCATAGTTTAATCTGTAACATGAAATGTTACTTCCCTTTCTTGGAAATTGATATGATATCCATATACAGAAAGACAATCCATTCTATGAATAACATAAAACTCCTCTATAGGAAGGATCAAAATATTTTTAGGAAGAACATTACCAAAAACATCAAATAGAATGGAATTGTAGAATTTTGATGCAACCGTTTTTCCATTAAGAGTTGTCACAGCTAACCCAACATAAAATTGTTGAGGAAATACAAAAATACCCTTATAATATTATTCAAAAAAAAACAGGATGGGTGGACCTAGAATCAAATAAAAAATTTTCTACTTTAGATTGAATGGTAATTTTACCTTTTACCACTTCATTATCATACTCTTAATTGTAGATAGTGATATCATATATATTTTCTTCATCTTTGTCCTTAAGGGTTTTTGCCATAGATCATCATGAAAAACCCTTGGATTAGGGCATTGATTGGCATAATTCCCCATTTCCTTTCACTTGTATAATTGAAGTGTATGAGGTGAATTCTATATATCCTTTTCTTTGTTCACATCATTGGACATACTTTTCCCATCACTTCATCATTCAACTTCTTGATGACCTTATTTTCCACTCCTAAAACACTTACTATCCTCTTTAAGACAATTCCCTCAATTTTTCTTTCTACACATTGACCATAAGGGAAAACTCATCTTCTTTTTAGTATGGTCTTTTATTTTCCATTATATTTAATTTTTTATCTTCTCCTCAAACCCATATGACTGATGGGTTACTAAAATAACCATATCAACCTCAAGAGAACACCGAAACATTTATTAGTAGCTATTGAAGTCTCTTATGGATAATGCCCTTAATAGACTCGGTTTTCTACCACTAAAGAATCAATCAATTTTACTCTCATGTTGAAAAATATTTCCGAAAGTATACCTTGAAAGTCTTGTTAAAATTTCTTCGTAGCTACAAACAGATTAATAATCATTTTTCTTAATTTCAAGGAACTCATTCTCCATCTTTTTAAAATAATACGAGGAAAGTACATATTGAAAATTAAGTTCTTCAACTTGTACTATAACATGAACTCAATTTATTCTTTTTTCCTCATATTCTAGATAATATTCAATAAATGATCTGATTTTCCTACCAAATGATAGACTACTAAGATCAATTAATTAGGTTCAGAAAATTTTTGAACTGAAAATATCAACTCAGTGGTATTGATCAACTATTCAACCACTAATGGATCAGAATACCCACTGAATGTAGGTGGACGTTGCCTCATGAAGGATTCTATAAAATGTTTCTCTCTGCTTTGGTCACTTGGAATTCCATCATGATTCATATAATGAGAAAGTTGGATTAGCATGGCTATAATATTTTACATTCCAGCTCCCATAACATTTGGTTTCTTAGTGAGACCACCCCTACATTTCCTATCACATTCATCATTAATGCAATTCCTTCAGGTTCTAGCCATTGAATAAAACCAAGAATCATAGTGTGAGAAAAACTAATCATAATGGGAAAACAACATAAATCAAGAATAAAATTTTCAATTAATCACACTTTAGATTTTAACCATTGTTATTCTGAAACATCTTTAAAACAGTAAGATAGGATTGTAACATATACATAGAAATATCCTTAGGGTTATTACTAAGGTCCTCTCATCCTAGTTTCCAAAGGTTAACTATACCTTTGCTTTGATACCAACTATAAAAATCCTAAATTTTCATGTAAATATTACTTCTAAATTGAAAAATATTTACTAAATAACATAAGAAAAACTACTCCAGGACTGTATAGGTTTATTGTCCTTAGAAACTTGGAAACATAAACAAATGGTACTTTAAAAATCTACATTGTTTCCTTCTTATTTCATTAAAACATAACTCATATTTGAAATATCTTACTTAATACCATTATTCATGACCTGGGAAAAATAATAAAATGAAAGGGTTATCTCAACTTCTTAGTAATGGTAAACAAGGGAAATATAAATCATATAATAATCATAAGAACATAACATTTGAAAATCTTATCCTACATATAATAGATCATAATATCATGTCATGGGATAAATCATAAAATAAAAATGTAATCCAAATAGTCATAACATAAGGCATGAGTTTTTGTGGCATACACAAATAAGAGTAAAAAATCATTTCATATTAGTTAATGCTTGTTTCCAATACCATAATAGTAGATCAAGTCTACTACTGAACCGAGTTCACTCCTCATTCCAACCCTGTATTACTGAACCATATTTACTTGATGTTATAGTCATGTATGTCTCAAGAGATATAAATATTTATTCTATGAATTGGAGGGATATATAGGTCCCACCCATCTCACAATGAAACCATTCTTATATGTGTTACAAACACACAAATCATTTATCATAGCAGAACCCATGAAATAAAATGGGTTTATTAAACATAATTCCATAATAACCAATTTAAAATAAATTAATTTCCTAAAAATAATTCCTTCATAAACATAATTAAATCAAATTAATAATTGGTACATAAAAATAACCCTTTGTAATCTTAAATGTAAAATAATTTTGATAAAGCACTTGATCTTAATTCCTGTGGAAAATATCCTTTGTTTTTCAAAAATGCTTCATTCTCTCAAAATTCCCTACAATTTTAAAAGAAAAAAATGTAGTTAAAAATAATATTGAAATATTTTAGAGGAATCCACATGGATATAAAGGGTCATGAAAATATAAAAATCCATTAATTATCTAAAAGTGAAAAAAAATTTCTCATACTTTTTCCAGAAATGTAAAATATTATCTCGTACAGAAAACAAAAAAAAAGATTCTATTCATACTGTTTAGTAAAAACACACAGATTGGTAAAACTGGCATTGAAAAATTATAGAAGGATATAAAAAACATTTTTAAATACATATTTTGGAAATATGGAGAGGGATGATAAATATACTCTAGTAAATACTTAGGAATAAATAATCTCAGAAAAAGATGAGATTTGCAAAGTTATCCCTTAACTGAGGTCCGATAAGCTTCATATGTATCCGAAAATCTTGTATAATGAATTAAATAATGATTATAATTTATTCTAGAATAATAATAATTTTTATGAAAACATTTATGATCATATTTTTATTCGTTTGCTAGTAACATTTCATTGTTACTCATTATTCGGGTATTAACTACTTTATATTCTTATGCATGTTTTGTCGGACAAGTTTTTATTAATATTTTTAAGTTATAGTTATAAAATTTATATCATGGTATTATTATAATATATTTCATATTTATTCATTCAATTCATGTATATAATCTGGTATTAATTATGATCATGGAGAATGAATCACAGTTTATTGTGGAGATGATAGGCCATACGTACGCACAAGCGATGATAACATCCCCAAAATTACTGAATGGTATTGAAGTGGATGGTTTATGATATTTTAGAATTAGTATATTATTATAATAATCACATATAGTCATTATTTAAATAATTATACCCATCCATGTAAGGTGGTGGTGAAAAATAGATTACAGCACGTCGTGGAGACGGTAAGTCATACGTACACACTCACAATGATTTAATTTTTATAGGATGGATAAGAGGTGAAATATGGATGTTTCATATTTATAATATAAAATAAATATATCAGTGATACTTATGTTATGATTTTATAATGAAATAACTAATGAATAGGAAGTACATGACAAAATAAATTTGAATGAATCAGTAGAAGTGATTTTCTTTTCCTTGATGTTCTTCATTTAAATATCTTCATAGAGCACTAGAGTTGGTCTTTCAAGATGAACGAAACCTCTAGAATGAAAATAGGTAAGTTGATAACAAAAATGATCCTGGGATGGCTAGGATTAAAGTCTCAAAATGAAGTGAATATGTGAGGTAGGAGGCACCCTTTTATAATTGAGGTGAGGGGCACTTTTGGAAACACCATAAATAATAATTTTTAATAAAATCGAAACCTAACCAGAAAACATAAAATAATGTCCCAATTTAAAAGATTTGATGAGTTAAGGTTGTAATATATTCAACAAATAGATTTTGGAGAAGTAATATTGTTAATTTAATCAATATATTTTTAATTGACACTTAGTTATTAAATTTAATTTTAATTGTGGTAATAACATTCTAAATATTTAATAGTTATAAATATTTACTTATATAGTCTTAATTGAGAATAAATGGATATTTAATGATATTTTAGATCCTATAATTATAACTTTTAAATTTTTAAATATTTTTTTGAATTTTAAATTATTTAATAAATATTTATTTTCCTAAAATATCAATATTGTCTATTTTGACACTAATCATTTATTTTCCCAAATGTCTGGAAGGCCTTCTTTTTTATTTTTATTATGGATAATCCCCATTTTAAGGGTTTAAGGAGAACCAGTACATGACTGGTATGCCCAATGCATAAGGCTCGACAAACTCTCAATACATGACCCAAATGCCCAGAGGCATACCATTCCCAATACATGACCCGTAGGCCCAGCCCACTTGAACTACCCCTCCCTAGATTTCTGCATCATTGATCACCTAGCTCCCCACCTTTCATTGCTGATCGACTAGCATTACCCATAAAAAGATTCATGGTGCCTAGTCCTGATGGTGGCTGCCATACCCTCTAATTCTTCCAATCCGGTTAGCTCTATATCTGGTGGCTGCTACTCCTGTTACTCTGATCCTCTTCTAGGGCCTGTTCTCTGTGAACTAGGCTACTCCATGGTCTACATGACCCAATGGCCCTGTGGCCCAAAGGCCTTTGATGACCAAATGGCCCTGGAGACCCGTAGGCCCAAACCGGTGTCCCGAAGGCCCAAATCAGGTGAATAGTTCCAGCTGCCACATTACAGAATAGTAACTGCAACAGTACTGCTACAGTAACGGCTACAGTGACTGCTCTAGTACTACTATAGTACCCGGAAATGAGTTCATATTAAATTATTTTAGTATTTTTAAAACCATTTATATCATATTTCAATTAATAAAATAATTTTTACATCTTTATTGGGTAATCATAAGTGGTAATTATTTAATATATAAAAATTAAAAATAAATTTCTATGATGTATTTAATAATTTTATATTTTCATAGAATATATATAGTCAATATTAACTCCTAGTTATTTATATATTAATATTAATATACTTTTATAAAATGACATTGTGACATTTTATCACATTCATTAGTTCTTGTTACATTCATGTCATATTCATAGGTAAGTGGCCATTAAGTTATTTCATTTATAGAAATAGATGATAAGGGTATAATTTAGTCATCCAATAGGATTTTTACAGGTGTTAAAGTAACTTTATGATATATTTTTTACCTTTAATTACCTGATTTTTCTTTAACCATGGTAATAAAAAAAATTACTAAATTTACTATTCATAATACCCAAAAATAAAATTTTCCTATTAACATAATTTGGACATACTGATTCAAAATATGGAATTTATTTTCTAAAATTCAAAACATATATATGTTGTAGTAATTAATTTAAAATTAATCATGTGGTTGAAATGAGAAAATGAGTTTTAAAAGTTAAAATATTGAAAAATATTGAAATATTTTTACATCTGAATTTAATGAAGAAATAATTCCATATACCAAGATTATATTAAATGGTAAAAATATTTTAAATTTTTTACTTTGAAACAATTTATGAAAATAACTTAACAATTTTTTAATCATAACATCATAAAACCATGGAATTTTCTTTAAATGTATTGGGGACCATTTAT
Source organism: Viscum album (assembly GCA_963277665.1). Lineage (NCBI taxonomy): Eukaryota > Viridiplantae > Streptophyta > Magnoliopsida > Santalales > Viscaceae > Viscum > Viscum album. The sequence goes on from CAUJRU010000456.1 coordinate 479,850, forward strand.
TAAAAAGAAAGGAAGAAAATATAAGAGTCTGAAGGAGGGGGTATTAATATAATATTTCTCATAATGTATGGGACGATAAACAGAGAGGTAATGAAACCAAGTGTTGTCTTGGTTGATTCCATGTATTGGAAGGACCATCAAGAACCATTTTCACTCCACGAAAGGCATGAGTGAAAATGTATCTGATCTCCATGTGCAAAGCAAGGAAACTCACTAAATGGGTTGTAAGCGGCCAGGCAAGGTGCACAACACCATTACAAATAACATGGAAAATAGTGGTTGAGTCACTTTCAAGGCATACATTCTTCCATCCTTTTGTTTCACAAAATTAGCTACATGAATCACAGCCAACATCTCCGCATCCAAAAAGAAAGCCGAACCGCAACTGCCAAAGAAGCATCCATGACAATGGCCAAGAATGTCTCTAAAAATAGCACCACATCCTGCATATCCTAGGATGCATTTGAAGGATCCATCAAAATTTAATTTGATACATCCTAGGATCATAGCTTTCCACAACACCTCAAAGGTGCACCTTGGATGCATATACAGTCCTTCGATCCTAAGGCGATGAAGGATCACAAAGTCTCTAATAATGTTGTCAAAATAAGCTTTCTAAATCGAGGTTTCATAACTAATGGGGATGAGAATAAAATTATGACATGAATTGATATTAAATAAGTATTTTTGTGGATAATAACATTTCTATCATACCATATCACATGGTTGACATCAATAATAGCGATTAGGAAGAGATTCCTCATTTACTGTGAAAATTCCAGCTCAACACAATTCTTTATTTGGGATAAAATAGAGTCAAAGGATAACCATATATAGTCAAACATGTCAGTAATATAATTTCAAAGGGATGAAGCTATAGAAAAAGAAAAAAAAATAGATTATTGGTATCCTCTATATGTTGGTGATAGAAGTGCCATTAATGGAATAGATAGATACCAAAAGACTGGAGATAAACCTCAGTAGAAATGCAGTTGTGAGAAATACGTGAAACAAAATTGAGTCTCGAGGGTTTAATCCAAGGTTTGTCAAAGAAATTAAACCAATGAAATCTAGGGTCTGAATCTGTGAAATTGTGGTTATAAAAACTTTTGGAATCAATAACATGATCGTGGGCAGGCTCATAGATGAAGAAATCATTAGAGTTAGAATAAGGGTAATTATCAATTACATGAATGATATTATCTAGGAAATTGATATTACATTATTGAATCACATCCTTAATAGTGCATGTGGTGTTTTCAGGAGGGGATTTATGAGATAACATAGATGAAAGGTGGGGGGTGCCGGTCTAATTATCCATCCAAGAATTCAAGGAAGAATCAACTCTAACCATCCATCTAGCGTTGTTTATGATGTTAGAAAAGGAAAGTCTAATGGATGTCCAGATCGAAGAGTCAACATAATTCAAATTTTCCTTCTTTAATTTCATAAGGTAGCTATTTTTAAGAAAAGAAATGGAGTTAGAGTTATTATTAACCAATATCCAGGTGAGTTTGGCTTCAAGGGACTCATTAAAAAGTTTGAGATTTTTGATGCCAAGGGCACCCTTCTAAATAGTTTTACAGTAGGTGGACTAGGGGATGATAACAAGCTTCTTTTCAAGAATGATTACGGTACAAAATTTTTTTTTTATGTAAACATTGATTTTTGTAAGGAGAATGACAGTCAATTTATAGACCATCAGTGAGTATAACAGTTTACATACAATGAAATATTTCACAAGATATATCCTTCCAGCCATGGAGATGGATTTACCTTTACATGAGGAGAGTTGATTGAGAACGTGGTCAAAACCTGGGTTGAAGTACGTGGAAGTTACCAGAAAAATATCATAAAAATATCAAAAATTCATACAAAGAAAATTTTTATATTCCTATTAAAAATAACATATTTATGTTATCATATAAAAATTATTAATGTTTCAAAATATTAATTTAGAAGGGATTCACCATTCAAAGGTGTAAAATTAGTTTTTCATAAAAATAAGGTTTTATACTTCATGTAGGGTTTTATTCATACCTTATGACTAAAATATGCATTGGACGAATATCATAAATATTTTATCATGTTTAAAAAACATATAAATCACATTAGTTTCTTTATCAAATATAATTCACTCAATAATAAAAATATCTAACTAATTTATATTTTTCATAAATAATTGATAGCCAATGAATTCACTATTCATTTTCATTAGTTAGTTATAATTATTCATGCTAACCTAATGGGTAGGCTATACCAGTAATTTTATAATAAGGGTATCTCTCTTTTTATTTAAACTCACGATTTCATCCACAGAAAGATAATGAAAAATAAAAATTATTTAAATTAAATATTTCATAAAAACATTTGGGTGTTACATTAATATAGGAATTAATTAATAATGACTAGAAATATCTATATTTATTGAGTTTTGAAATTATTATTTCAATTCAGTCACAAAAATATTTAACCTTGGGTTAATTAAATTTTTTTTATTGATTTTGTTTTAGTTAAATTCCCCATTTTACATGATTGGAGATTTATAGAAAGGCAATTCCAGGTGGAATGGTTTGTTGGTGGAGTTCCCCTTTATGTGGTCTGATTTAAAGAAATTAATAGTTGTGCATTACGTTATTTTGAATTAGATTAAGGGTTGAATTGATGGTTGTGAAATGGGATTTCATATTAAAAAATGTTCATTAAATGAGATTTCAAAACAATAGATGTTTTTAAATTTTTTGACCTTTGAATTTAAACTAGTGGAATGGAAATTATATTTTTATAATCTTTTTGAGATCAATTTCAGATAGATTTTCATGAAAAGAACATGATCATTTTAAATGAACTTTTTGTAGTGTAAAATGATAAATAATGGTTATTAATTGGGTATCAAATGTTACAATGTGTGTTTTTAACATTTAAATTGAATGAATTATTAAATTTTGATGTTAGTTAAATAGAGTTCCAGTAAGAAACAAATAAGTTATTTTTATTTTAAATTTTTTTAATGAATTACTTTTTAACCAATAATTAGGAATGAATAAATAAAGATAATTTATGGAAATATTATATGTGATCCTTAGGAAAATAATATATACCTTATGAAATGAAAATTCAAATTAATTAATGACATAAGATTCATTAATGGTTATTGATACAGTTTTTGAATTTGGTAGAATGGTCAGTGAAGAGGACTATATGGGATTTTTCTATTAAGTTATATTTTTCATTGATATAAAATTATTTCTTGGTAAAATTTTTTCCTAAATGAATTTTTCTTATGTGAATGATTATTATGTGTATACTTCCTTTTGTTCCATCACTTGTATTTTTTTTGGATATGTAATGGGTTTAAGGACTTAAGTGACTAAGGATTCCATCATTGGAGTCACATGAATTCCATAGGATGATACCTCCTTGAATTTAATGATGTGTAGAGCTAAAGAATTCCATGAGATTTTATGGATTCCTTATCGATTCATCCCTGTGAATGTCTTTGGGAATATCCTCCTTGGATTCATGTAATGTATTATGTACTGAATTTCATAGATAAATTCCATGGAATTCCTTGGGGTACACATATGACAGTTTTAGGATGATATCAATGGATTTAACTTGATTATACGAGATAGAATTCCTTTGCTGTGAGTTTGGAATCCAGCCAATATTGTTACACTATATTCCTCAGACACATGGTTCCTTAGATCCAATTTAGATAATTCCAAGGTCATATTAATTATACTTAATTGTTTTATACAATAGATATTTTCATGAATTATTTCCTTCGATTCATGATTATTTTACAAGTTGTGAATTCCTGATTGAGCCCGTATCGGTTCCCTTATGATTTCATGGATGTGGTTACCTTGGATATAAATATTGGAACTAGCATGAGTCCTATGACTAATGAACCTAATTATAGGTACACTAAGACTAGATGAAGTGGTTCAGGTTTCACCATATATCTTGGGATCATAGGTTTTATTATTTAATTATTTCATTGTAAATTATTATTTTTAAATCACTTCTGCATGTTATTTTTATAAGGACTGGTTATTTTAGGGACTTTTTTGGTGGTGTATTATTGAGTTGTTCTCAAACTATTATTAGTCGTCTATGGAACATGGTTTATAATTTATACGGATATATAATAGTAGTTTCAGGTAAGGGAATGTTCCTGTTATGATTTATTACTTTATTTAGAAATGCAATACATATAGTGAGGTATAAATGATGGGATTAGGAATGACTCAGAACCAGCTTTTGGTGGAGTATATTTTTTGTATTATTTTTTAATTATATAATTCATTGTGTGTGACCCACCGATGAGAGGTCATTTTTAGAATGTAAGGAATAATCTTATGTGTTTCCACGAATCATTCTAGGAATATAGGATTTGTATATCATCCATATGCTAATTGTGATTGACTGATCTATTTATATGGATCCCTTTTATACTATTAAGTTTATTCATTTGATTTATATATAACTATGGTTTATATGGACTTATATGTAAGAAAGGGCCTTTTTTAATGTTTGAAAAAAATATTATATAGTGTTTTCCCATATAAGGTTTTAATAGAATCATACATGGAAAATTCCCTAGGAAACCTTCTAATAAATAGGTAAATAAAGTGACATTTTAAATGATGGTCATAATTTAATAAGGTATGTATTAGAAAACAATAAGGTGTTTTGGATAATAGATTTTTAATAAGAAATTATTTAATCAATCCTTAGAAACAAATTTTTTTGATCAATCTTGGAATGAATAATTGTAAATCCTTAAATCGAAATATTTTGAATACAGTTGAAAATTTGAGTTATTTGGAAAATGATGGTCTGGTAAAAAATCAGTAAAAAAATTATTTTGAATTTTACTGTATAATATATTAGTTAAATTATATCTAACCAATCCTAAAATGTGATGTATAAATAAATAATAGATGAATGAAATGGTAAATCATGGGAAATAATAATATAAAGGATTAATGTGAAAACCCCATGGATGATGATAATTTTAGCATGTGGACGTTTTGAAATGATAACTTCTTGACAATATAAATTTTTAAAGTGATGAAACATAAATGAGTGGAATATATTAGATGAATTATAGGCTTTCTTGACCTAGTGCATGGTTAGTGGTGATGCTTTTATTGCTTGAGTTATTAGGATCTTCTATTATAGACATTACCAATGTATAGTTTTGGCCCCAGTAAGTGTATCTCAAGATAGGGAGAGGGAGAGATCGGGTTGAGGATACTTATGTTTTGTGAGGTGAATCAAATATAACAGTTTTATACCTAATATGAAATTTCCATGATCATTTATCTTGAGAATTTTTGTATAATAATATTTCGGTCCCTTTTAAGATGATTATGTGGTATGTGATACTGTTCAATGTATATATAAAGGCCATATTATTGGGAGTTAGGAACCCTAGATACCGTATGACCCTGATATGGGGACAATTACTATTCCTGAGTGGTGACCCTTGTGAGACTTGGTTAGGGGATGGGTAGTAGGACCAAGTAATCCATGAGAACACCTCAGGGTTTGGAGAGTCCGCCTTTGGTTCCTTATGAGGGTAACATATTAGGGGGTAGAAATGATCATATATAACACCTTTAGAAACGTAATTCATGGTTAGATTCTTTAATTTAAGTGACCACTTCATATTTGGTTCAACTGAGTGATGTTGAAATTACGGTTAAGAACCCAGAGAGTTAGTTCACTATTTTTAAGAAATTTGTGAAGGGATTTATCTTTTATATACATGACCATGTATTTTCTGAATGTTCTTTTGTTATGAATTGGTTGTATAAGAAAGATACTAGAGTTCTGAAAATGATTCCAAGGATGATTGATGGTCATGTGATTACTATACACAAGTGTAAGGTGTAAGGCCTATTATGAGGGATAATCTATGATACCTCTTGCTAGTTAGGTGGCATGATAGAATCATGTTTAGTTTCTTGATTAAGTAAATGTTCTTTAGATTGGTGATTCTCGACTCAAAGATGTTGAACCATGTCCTATAAATTGGTCACAACAGATTTTGGGTCCCTTGGGATTTTATGTGATCAAGTGGTTCAAGATTGAGTAACTATTATTTTAAAATTGAATCTAGTTGGTATGTGTCTAGCCTAATGGGTTTAGATTAGTGGAATAAGTGGTGTTTGGTTTTGAGAGGAATCATTCCAGTTTTATAAAATCACATGTTATGTTGTGGTAATATCATCAATGTGTGCATTCATTAAAAAATTATTGGTGGGGACTTATGGGACCATAGAGAGATATATTTGGTGGTTTCTATTGTAATGGGGTGGCTGAATATAAGTATACTTTTTGGGTAGGATAATATGAAGTGTTTTTTGTGTTTTGTAAGGTTTTAGTGGTAATGTATAATGTCAAAACATAGACCATAGTTTTGTGACCTCGTTTATTTAAGTGATCAATCCTAGTTAGGTTTTGACCATATTTTGGGAATTTTGAATAAAGTGTGACACATGTGTGCTATTGACTAGACACATTGGGGTTGGAACTTGAAGAAAAGTTTAATGGAATTTATATAGTATGTTTCTCTCTAGAATAAATTTGAGGGAATCGACCTCACATCATATGAGTTTCAAAAAGTTTAAAGGATGGAATTTTTAAGATGGTAAAAAATAATATTTTATGTTCAGAGTGGTTCTTGAGAATAAGTGAGTTAGCCATGTTAGACAATTGTGTTCGATGATGGAATGTATATGGTCCATTGAGATTGTGGTTATGATATGGTGTAATAGTGATAATGACTTTATATAGTTGTGAGAATCAATTCATTCATGGGAAAGCGTCTCTCATGATTATAAAGGTGCTTGATTCTATGAATCAGTCATGAGGATGGTCCTTTGACGGTCATTCCCACCACATATATTGGTGCACTTATAGTTTTTATGTTATCCTGATTCCATTAGAATTCTAGAGGATAATATATATATGATTATGGTTGGAGTCTGAGTAGTTCTATTTGGATAAAAATGAAATGGTGTTACCCAATTTTTTTTTTAACTTCATGTCAGTGCTTTTCTGTGTGCATAATAAATTGGGCATTTAGCTGGTGACTCAATCATCGAATCAAATCAGGGGATTGGGTTTAGACGTAGATTTCATTATGGTTGATCATGGGATGGCTAGGATGATTACGGAATTATGTTTTTTTAATTTAACAACACATTATTAGTGGAATCCCATAGTTCTCATTGAAGGATGAATAAAGGTGGTCAGATCTGCTATTTTTCATGGGATCTAATGCAGTGATATCCGAACCACATTGATCATGTCCTTGTAGATTTAATTGAAAATTTTCAATGATTATTATAAGAATTTTATTTGTTATTCAGTACATTCAAGCTAATTTTTAGTGAGATGAATAATCATTTGGTTCATTTTAGAAATAGGAATAAGTATATGTGATAGTGTATTGACCAGTTTTTTAGGGAACATTTTTTGTTTGTTTATGAAATCCTATGGTGGAGAGTGCATCCTGAAGGTAATGAGAACATGATATCTATTTTTGAGTAGTTTTTGTGAACATGAAAAGGAATATGTTAATAAACCCATATTGGGGGAAGTTTTGGAATTATGACACCAATTGGGTGTTAGTAGTCGAGCTAAAGAGACAGTTGGTAGATATCTAAGTGTAGGTATTAGATGTTGTGTCTTGGGAGGAGTTAACATGATCAGTTGTCATTATGACTAGGTGTGTTTATCATGATATAGGTTGGTAGAGTAGAAAATCTTATCAAGATTTGGTGTTTTTCTATATTTTGTTACTGTGAATTTTGAGGCAAGGCCTGAGGTAGTGAATATTCTTGAAAGTGAGACTAGGTGTGTCCGAAAGTATAATTAATTAGAGGATCGACCATTGTAGGTAAATGGAATGACCAAAAGGGTGTGAAATATGAAATTTTGGGATCCATGTAATGCCACATGGAGTGGATCCTTGTGTTTTTTTGTTGAAATAACTCATTCACACAGGTTTTGAGATGATAAGGGATTATGGGGAATATTGGGATTGGGGTGTGATGTCTGCACAACCATGGATGATAGAATTATTATTTTTTGTTCATTTATTGATACACAGTGATTTTTGGTAGTATAATTTGGGTATGTGCTTTCATAAGGTGAGAATATTGTAATAACACCTACCTTCACTAATGAATGTAACCGTGATAATGTTTTTGAGCTTTATGTAACATTCTTTAATTGATGTGTTTGAGGGGTTATATGTGAATTTCAAGAATTATAATTTTTCAATACACGGATATGGGTATATAGTTTAAATTTTTATCCCTACCTACTAGCCACTATCCATGTCAGTATCTCATGTGGGCTGCTGGCCTCATTGGACATCTGTTGGACATTCAATGAAATGGTGGAGGATATTAGGTGGCTTATGGACTCTTGGTGGATTTTTATGTGTGTGTGTGTTGGGGGGGGGAAATAATTTTACCTGGGCTATCCCCTCTTCGTTTTACTTTATTTTTATTTTATGTGGGCAAGTAACCCCTCTCCCCTTCCCTTTTCTTCTCCATTAAAGGCATTGATGTATCTACCTCATCCCTGATTAATTTTTTCCTCTAATTAGTGTGATCATGAGATTGAGAGAAATATAAATTCCCTCTACCATTAATTCTTTATCTATACTACAATAATAATCTATATTATCTATTATGTATAATATTCCATATTTCTAGGGAATAATTCAGTTTAATCAATTTCTGCCAATTTATGAAGAACTAGAGAATGATCCTTGATGTGTTGGATTTCAAAGGAATAAGGTAGGTGGTTCTAAAATATATCTTAGAGTCTTTTCATTTTTAGAGTATATGAATGATGTGGTCAAGATATTCACATCACTCATTGAAATTTGGTTAATTAAAATATTTATATTGAGTTTGGATAATTTAAACTCCCCATTTCACATGGCTTGACCTTTAAGAAAAGGTAATTCCTAGTGGAATTGTTATAAAACAGAGTTACCGTTGAAGTGTATTGATGAAATAAAATTTTTAGTTGTGTTTTTAAAAGGTTAAAAAGGTGATTATGGTTTTCAAATAAGATTTCACAAGAATCAATGCATTTAAAAAAGTTTTTACCTTTGAATTCAATATATTGGAATGATATAATTTTTTATAAAATTGATGAGTTGGGTTTAAGATGAATTTTTGGAAAAATAATACAGGATTATCTAATGACCTTAGTATAGAGTATAATGGTAAAATTTAGTTATGAATTGGGTTTTAAAAGATATAATTGATTTTGGTTACTTGTGAATTTAATTAATTATTAAATGTTGGTGTTTCTTAAATAGAGTGTTATTATGTAACCTATAAGGTGGTTTACTTTATATATTGTGAATCACACTCAATTTGATAAAGCCTTGGTCATTTAAGAATAATTAATGTTTTTTGAATGATTAAATTCTGACATTGAGATAATTATAAGGTTCTTATCTAATTATAAGTGATATTACATAAATACATGAAATATATAAATATAAATTTACACAATTTTGATATTTGGTAGAATAAAACTTGAAGAAACAAATTTAGGGGTTTTCTCTTATGTTATGTTTTTATTTGATAGAAAAATATTTATTAGAAAATAATATTTTTTTTAAAAAATAGATTTTTTAATATCTGAATTATTTTTGTATCTAGATTACATGGACACTATCCCTTGAATTATTATTCTTATATTAAATGGTTATAATTCATTGATTGGGTGTATATTTCATTATGGGTCTCACTTAAATTCCTTGAGATGATGCATCCTTGGATTAAAGGATGTCTAGATATATGAAATTCTATGGATAACTTGGATTCTTCCCTTATTGATCACTCTGAATGCCTCTGAGAGGGTCCTCCTTGGATTTGGGTGATTTATTATGTATTTGGTACCATAAATGAATGTACTAGATTCCCTCAGGTTACCCTTGTGAATGTTATGGGATGAGATCTCTAGATTTAGTTTCATCACATGAGATTGAATTCCTTGAGTGTGGACTATGATTTTAGTCCAGCATGTTACTCTGAATGCCTTGGTTATGGGTATTTCTTTGATTTAGTGTAGATAATTACAATTTTTTATTCTATGGATTTACTTGGTTCATACATAGGAGAATTTCATGGTTATTTACATGTATTTTTTTAAGACATGACACAGGTGGAATGATTAGTTGATCCTTTATTGATTCCATTATGCTTTCATGGTAGTGGATGAAATGGTTCCACACTATGGAACTAGCATGAGTTATGTGATTCATCACCTTGATTAAATATACACAAACACTGTCAGAAAGAGGTAGATATGAGCATGGGTGTCCCCAAAAATCCTAGTGTTGGATGTTTTATTATTTAAGTGTATTTTATTAATTTAATTTTTTATTAATCGTATATCGTCATGAACTTGTTATATTGAAATATTATTTTAGTGTTTCCAATAGTGGTGGTATATAGAGCTGTACTAGAACCTTTCTTAGGTCTTTATGGGACTTGGGTTCCCAAAATAATAAAAATTATTGGCATCTTTAGTTAAAGGATTTAATATTAGAAAACTGGAAATTTTGGGTCTTTTTAAAAAAAAAATCATTCATTTTTTGATTTTATACCGATAAATGTGACCCAATTTTATCCATAAAAAACTACAATAGAAAAAAAAATATTGGATTTCTTGCATACCCAAAGACATTTTATTTTTAGAGTTTTATATAATTAATAAAAACTCAATAAAAATTAATATGTCTAATAGTATAATTTTTTTTTCATAATAAGGTACTTTAAAATGAAACATGTAATATTTTCATGTTATCTCTTCACAATTTTCAAATTTACAGCATAATTGTTTCTAATCATCCTTAAAACCCAAGAAAGACACTTGAAAGGATAAAATGAGCTTAAAAATATCTATTGGAGACATAAAAAAAGATGAAAAGAAACTTGTTTATCTATTTCAAAATCATGAGATCACATAAGAGAGTTTCTCATTTAATATAATAAACATTGATAATAGAAAATAATTTAATTACAAATGAATATATATTTACTATATGAATTTTTAAACAAAAAAATTAATGGAAAAAAAAGTTAAATCATAATAATAATGTTTTCCTAGAAAATATGGGAATCCAAGAAAAGTTTTTTATTAAAAATATACATTTTCCCTTAAATGGAATAAATATTTATTTAAAAAAAATATCATTAACATTGCATATAGAGTTAAAACATTCCCATGACAAATAATTTGAAAGAATATAAATGTATTTGTAGGTTAATTAGGGAATCATCTTCATATAATCATTATAAGAACCCTTACAAGAACACTTACAAATAGAATAACATACGTAGTTAATTACCTTATAAATATCCAGAGAACATAATCATTACCCAATGAATTAAAGAGGTATATTGGGCTCACCCATAATCATAAAATATTTCTAAGGACCATAAAATACCTAAAAACATATAATATTGCATGTATATCATAATAAAATAATAAAATATTTATTCGGACAGATATCCCGAAGCAATTTTGTGCATTACATAAAAATATGGATAAAATTTCTTTTCCATTGAAAACACATCAAACAATTTATCAAAGAATGGGAAATGAGATATTATTTTTTAATACATTTAATACTCAAAGAGTAAGTATCTTAGATAATAAAATTAATTGTGGGGGCATAAAAATTCTCATTTCATATACGTGAAAATATATTCCTTTAACACTTTATTTAAAACGATAAAAATAACTTATCACGAAATCATTTAAAATTCGTATTCATAAAAGTTCATAAAGAATGTAAAAAAGGGTTTAAATTTTCCAATAAAATAAATTTCAGAATATGAAAATCATACATTGAAACTATTTATAGAATATGAATATGGATAAAAAATATAAGAAAAACTTATAAACATATAAAATAAGGGGTTAAAGAAAAATCCTATATGACATGATAACTATTGAAACAATTAATAATTAAAGGAAATAACATTGTGTAGATTAGTAATTTTTTTAATTTTTATAGAATAATGATAAAATATATATGGAATAAAGTTTATAAAACACAAAAAATAATACATTATGTGAAAATAACAAAACTCTCAAAGAAAGGTAATTGAGGCATGAAATCACATACTATGAGACTAACTTATAATGTACATAAATTCTCTCATGAAATAATAAAGTTATATAAAATATTTACTTAATTAAGAATATTTTTAAATTAAAATATCTTATTATGTTTAAATTCACTTCTGTTATTACCATATCATAATTAATAAATTAGTTGATTAATTTTATTTCATACGTTTTGAGGTTTTTTGGTTGATAAGTCAAAAAATATTTTTGTAGGTTGACTATGGTTAAATGGAAAAAAATTATATCATTTTCATAGTTTTAATAATTTTATAATTAAAATTTATAAAAATTAATTATAATTTTATAACTATCCATTTTTATGGAAATTTAAAAGGAATTACATCACAACATTGAGATAGTAGTTTATATATACACATGAGTAAAATTTCCATTTTTCAGAAAATGCGATGGAAACCAGGTAAGAATCATTTTATGTTTCTAAAATTATTATTATATTATAATTATCATATTTTTAATTCATATTCAATTATATATACTAGCCATTTTAGGTATTTATAAGAAATAATATACATCAGTTTACGAGGCAGTAGTTTACATGTACAAAAAAGTTATGTTTATTTTCATTAAATGGTAAAGAATGAATTAAAATATGTATATAACATTTTATAATTAAAATTATATAATATATATCATAGTATTTCATTTTTATCCATCATTATGACCAATGATAATAGATGATAATGAAAACCGAAATACATATATCACGGGCTGGTAACGCATATGTGCGTACGAGAAATGTTTCTATTTTTCAATAGATTGTTAAGTAGATGGAATTTTTTTAACATTAACATAATTACATACTATACTATATAATATATTGATGATAATATATCCTAATTGTTATTATGGGTTTAGAGGAGGTGTAATAAAATTAAAAAAGAAAACACTTAGTTAGACATAATATGTTTTCTTTAGACAATCCTTAGGTTTACATTTCAATCCTATAAAGGATGGTGTTATGATCAAACTGATGTCTCTAGAATGTGGGCATGGATTATAGAAATGGTATTTTTAGGTATTGGCTGAGATAATAGGCTCTTAAAGTGTGGATTAGATAAGAGACTGGGTTTCTTTTTATAAGTGAGGTAGAGGAAATAAATAGAATTTTTAAAAAGACTAAAATATATTAATGTCTTACTCAAAAAAAATGGCTACAAAAGGAATATTTTAGAATAAGTCAGGGTATAGGGTTAAAATAAGAACAAATCATATCATTTTGACATGTTTTAGGACACTTAAACCCTTATCATTTTAGATTTAACTCTTTTAACCTGTTTTAACTCCTACCATAATAACTAGATTTTTACAAAATATACTATTTATAATGCCATAAAATAATGGTTAAATAATTATAAATTTTTTAAATTATGTGTTAAAATATGGATTAAATTTTATCAAATTCAATTTATATATGTGGTTGAAATTAATCTTTCAAAACCCAAAAAACATAATGAAAAATAGTTTTCGATGAATATTCTATTTAAGTATACAAATATTTGTATTCTAAATTAAATTATAAGGTTTATACCAAAGAAATTTAATATATTATTTCTAACCAAAATAAAATAATTAAAAATTAAAACCAATCAAAAATATAATGTGACATCGTAAATAAATGGAAATAAAAGGTAGTTTTTATAAAAAATATTTAGTGTTTACTATTCACCAAAAAATTAATATTTCGGAAAATTTCAAAAAAATCATCTTAAGACTATAATAAAACGATTATTTAAAAAATTATTTCAATTTTATAAAGTCACATTTAAAATATTATTATCATTTTATTATAATATTCATCCAAAAAAATGCAGTAAAAACTATTTTTGATGAAAATCTATTTTTCAAACATAATTGACATTTTTCTCATTCTATTATTAATAAAAATTATTAAGTGAATATTAATTCATTTAATTGGGTATATAATCTAATTATTTAAAAATAATAATTTATCAATACTTATTAATTATACATATTAACTTTTAAAACCATTTCACACATAAAAACAGTATTATTAAAAATTTATCTTTTACCATTAAAATATTTTATCTTCAGTTCTGAGCAATTTAAAATAAATGAGTATTTGATTAATATTTTTATTAAAGGGAAAAATTTATAAATATATTTCATAATATAATTATTCTTATTAATAACCACAAAACCAATTGACATGATTTACTAGTTATATTTAAATAATAATATATCACTCCTCGTTCAAGATTTATGTTGCGTATACCACACAATATGAAATATATTATATAAAAAAAATTAATTATAAAATCTGGTGGTGTTACAAGGTAATGATCTTTATGATTTTTATTACTTTGTTTTGAAATGGGTTGCTAGGATTGAGGCATGAACAATGGGATTCGGTAGGGCTCATAACTATATTTGGGTAGAGTTTAGTTTTAGTTTTGTTTTTTTCCTTTTATTAGTTGTTTTTTTAATCCAAAGACATGGGATCAGTTATGTAATGTACAATATACTCCTTGTTATAAAATGTTTATATTATAGATATAACTAAAACATTCCATGATTTATTAGTGATGGACAATTGACATGATTTATGTGATTGATTATTATTTCCACTTATATCGTATCTCTTAACCGAGGGTATAATATCCCCAAAGTATTCTTATTGACACATACCACTAGTGGAAAGTATTTAGAATATGGGGAGGTTCTCTTGAGTCTATGTAGTGACCACCGATTGAACATTTGTTAGTACACCTAGGAGGAGGGGAATTTTATAATCAAACATACAACATGGAATATACACTTGATAAGCATAATACATAAATCATGATCCATGTAAAATAATGCATGAATATATCAAAGGAGTGTATAATCGGCCTAGGCATAGAGAAAACAACATTTTGGATCAAGAATCAAAACATTTTTCCCATAACATATCAGGCATCAAAACTAGCTTCCCATAGAATCTTACGAGTCACAAAAATTTTCCAATTTTGGATTGAGTATCACTTCTTGTTTCAATATTATTTCATGAGACTTAATTATTTATACTATTCATTTAAGTGCTATGTTTGGACCACTAGAGACTAATGATAAACTATTTAGTTATGTTCCATTAGAAGACAATAAATCATGAAACCATTACAAATCAAAAATAATAATGGGTTTCACATTAATTTTCAAAAGGTATCATAAGAATAAAAACCTAAATCAAATCAATAGATACCAAATCAATTTACACAAAATAGTAACTACATACAATCATTTATGGGGCGATTGAAGGAAAAAACATTATGAAAAAAATCACTTTTGATATATGGAGGAAAATATAATCCAAATCCTAAAAGAGATAGAAAAAGATCATCAGGAAATTGAAAGTACAAATATCATATGAATTAATCCAAATATTTATTTAAAAATAATAAAGGATAAAATTTGAGGAAATTAGAATCAT
The DNA here is from genome assembly GCA_963277665.1 of Viscum album. Lineage (NCBI taxonomy): Eukaryota > Viridiplantae > Streptophyta > Magnoliopsida > Santalales > Viscaceae > Viscum > Viscum album. Next base: position 495,487 of record CAUJRU010000456.1, read on the forward strand.
TTTATTGAAATAAAGAGTAAATTAAGTGAAATCAACACTTAAGATGATGTGAAATAGTCAAAACGTATAATTTTTTTTTAAAATAAAATCATTCAATATATGGTATTATAATTAATGAAATATTTTAACTAAGGATATAAAATTAAAAAATATATATCTGAATTAGATAATTGAATATAGGGAACATTGAAATCTAAATATAAAAATAAATTTCATAACCTAAAGAAAGATATTGGAGTCACCAAACTCCCTTACCTTGACTTCATGATTTTTCTATAATGGATTTAACCTACTATATAAGTAAAATAATTAACTTAATAACCTATCTCAAAACAATATTCACATAAATAATCCTTAATTTAAAATTATACACTACATGTATATTAGTTTGTTCTTATTCAATTTCAATTTCTGGTGTTATAAATCTAGATTTTTTTGAACTAGTATAGAAATCACTACATAGTTATTAATTCTCATACCACAATTCATCATCCAAAATCCTATAATAACATTAAATTATGTTTTAGAGTAGTTTATAAAACTATAATTTAATTTTATGCGAGTTTATGTTACAGTTCTAGCAGAAAATATTTGTGATGAACGTGTTTTAGTGATTTTTAATAAATGATTGGTGGAAAGATAATTAATGATTCAATTTTTTATGTTTTTAAAGATGAATAAAAACTAATATTTTAATTATATATATAAAATATTATGTTTAAAATTCCAAACCTGATATAAATTTATAAATTTTTTCATATAGTTGGTTAAACAACCAAACAATAGAATTTTATAGTCTATTTGGGAGTATGGTTATGAAAGATATCCTTTTGTTATAATATAATTATCAAAAAATTATAATGTAATTTTTTAGATGTTATTATGGTTATGAATCATAATTTTAAAGTGTTACAATATGATAAAAAAATAAAAAATAAGTTTTCACTTATTAATGAACCTATTTTTCCTCTGTATGTTTTTAGTACTTAATTTTATAATAATATCCTACTGATAATATTAATTATACAATTAGTAAATTATATTTTAATAATATCAGATAAGATATAAAAACTTATTTAGTTCACTAAAATAATACATTTTACCATCCCTAAATGGTGGTGGTGTAAAATAAATGTGTCATTCATGGAGGTGATCGTTCATACAAGAACATGAGAAAGATTTTCATTTTTTAGATCAAATGATAGAGGAATAGAAAATATTTATACCATACATATAATACCATTTCATAATATTATTTATAATTATTTCATTATATAAATTTTATTATAATGAGTTTAGAGTATGGTGGATGAGAAGGATAAACAATAGATGTTAAAGGGTAAGTAATGCTTATGTTGAGAATTTGGATCTTCTCTTGATGTATCCTTTTGATATAAAGGACTTAATAAATATTTTGGATGATAGAGGATTACAAAAGTTTATACAAAATCATTAAGAAATATATTGGGTAGTTTTTCATGTGAATATAGAAATAGGGGTGTGGATTAAAGAGGGTGTGTGAGGGCTCCTTTTAAAGGAACTTGTTCTTAATTACTGAATACGCCTTCATTATTTTGACAATCATGTAGAAATGTTTTCTATTTATATTAAAAACATGTAAAATAGTGTATTATCTTGTCATTTAAGGATAATTTTAATAATGAACATATAAGTATCTTTTTTAAATCCATATTCTATTTATGATTTTGGTACCAAATTTCATTATTCATTAATTGGAAAGGTTATTCTCATATCCGAATTAAGGAAAAAAGAGTGTTAATTTCATTATACTGGTTAAAGGACATAGTATCTTTCAATGGAGGATGCTATTATTAATATATGAATTATTTATAAAATTATTTTGGTTAATTATTCAAATATATACTTTAAAAATATGCAATTTACATCCATTTAGAAGAGCTACAATCAATTCCAAAATGATATTGATTTGGGGTGTTGATATGGATTAATAAAGGTAGGGATTCTTATTATTGGAACAATATAATTTCTATTAATAGAAAATTGCGGATCACGATCACAAGATTATGGGCTTAGTTAGTATCATTTATTTGAAAGATATTTTTATATAGTGTATTATTTTTTATTTGGGATAACTAGATTCTAATGTAACTATTGAAGAGTGTTTTTATTATCTAGAGATACTTTATTCAGGTGCGGTAAATGATCAAATCTCTATGTAAGACAACATTATTCTTGTCCAAAAACAGTATCTATTAGTGTTAAATCCATGTGTAATTATATTTTTACCTACTAATACTTCTTATTCTTCCACCATATCTTCTTAATTAATGATTTGATGGGGTTATTTAAACTAGGATAAGTTAATACCATATTTGAGGAGTTTCATTAATTGGTTTTTAAGGAGTAATGTTCAACCAGTTGATTGTATAGTGTGAAGGAAATTTATCCTGATGGTATCAAAGTGTAGGTATTCTAGCCATAACTAATATGAGATGGAAAACTCTATTTTTACCAAAATTGAAATTAAAATATTCATGTGAAGTTTATTTAGTGGAATCATTTATGTTTGGTTCAATTTGGTATTTTTGAAAATATCATCATATCGTTTTTGGGTAGAAAAAATTTATATTCCGTGGCTTCATCTCTGTATTGATCCAGTTGTCGGTAGGTCAATGTTGAGTGTACCTAATGATGTACATTATAGAGTTTATGTAGAGGAGATATTATATTATGAATGGATGTTGTTTTTGCTGGTATCCTCTTAGGTTTCAGTAAAAAATTAATTATGATGAAATAACATATAAAATCATCATGACAGGATTTTAAGAATTCCAAGATCAATGATGATTGATGGTATTGGATTTTACAGTTATATTTGTCAAATGTTATTCATTTATAATGTAGCTCAAGGCTTTTATTTTTGGTCTGATTATTTTCAAAGGGAGAGGTATTCATATTGCATGTATCGAACTATATATTTCATTAATAGCCATGTTTTTTATGGATATATAATATCCATATTGTTTTATCCTTTATATTATTTGGTAATGTAAATTTAATGTGTAAAAAGTTACTTTCCATACCCACACATAGATTGAATGACATATATTTGAAGATTATCTTTCATTACCTGGAAATTTGATTTCATATGTGGATATCTTCTCTTACCTCAAGGTCTTTCCATTGGTATGGATAAGCTTCTCTACATCTCAGGCTTTGGGTCATTATTTTTTTATGCACCTAGAATTTATATGGTGATTATTTGAATGTGGCACATCATTTATGTATATGATAGTGATGTGATGTTTATTTTTACAACATATTTAAATATGGGGTTTACACTCTTTATAAATATTATTATAGCTATTTTATTATGAATATATTTATATTTTTTCTTCACTGATTGATAATGATTAATGAATTATTTGTTTCTATTTAATAATATAAAATAGACATAATTATTTGGAATATGTAATATTATATAGAAAATATATCAAGTAAGAAATAATACTATGAAAACCAATGATTTTAATATTATGAATTTTTTTTAATTTATTGTCACGACCCCCTCCCACCAAAGATGCCCCTCCTGATCTGGCAATGGTGAAAGGAAGACAATGACCCCCCGAGTCCCACCTCCAGTAGGCCCCGGGTTGGCGACTAGCACCAAGGGTATGATTTTTCACAAATATGGGAGGCATTACCCTTTTTATTATTTTGGATCAGGAAATAGGACAAGTCAACCACCAAAAAGGGAAAAGAACAAGTGTATATAATAAACCCAAACCAAGCCCACATGCATGTTTAAACAATTTTTATAACAAGGTACAAGTACAAGGAATCTCAAAAGTACAATGCCAAAGAAAACAAGAGAACAACAACAGCAACAACTCCAACTGCCCGACTATTAGGGTCCCTCATGACCCTGGTAGTCCTCCTGGAAACCTGAAAGTAAACATAGGGTGAGCATACAAGTATACTCAGTAGGGAAACCTAAAGCTCTCGTGCACAAGTGGGGAGACACCATAAGGTCCCGTGAGAAAACAGAAGAACCAGAAACTAACAAGGAAAAACTATCCACCCAGCCTCACTGGTCACACTCACCAAGTAACACAAACAAGTTTAGTATATATATATAACAAAAAAATATTGGGTACCCCGCACCATTTCCCACTTAATTAGATGCTGCTCTTCCTAACGGCAAACGTCCTGACGCTACCACACTCTTCCCGCCCGCACACACCTGGGCAAAACCACGCATCCCGCCCGCACACACCTGGGCCTCACAACCACGCATCTCGCCCGTACACACCTGGGCCACAACCACTAACCCACCCGCAGACACCTGGGCCTCATCCAGAAGGTTCTTGGGAATGGTAAGCCTGCCCGAAGAGTCTTGGGCTAAAGGTCGCCTCAAGCCATCACAGCCTCCGAGACCTACCCAAAGAGTCTTGGGTGTAAGGTCACCTCAAGCCATCATAGCCTATGGAAGAAGGACCAGGAAGGAGTTAGTAACTAAGGGGGAACACCCTCTCCCATAAAATGGGAGTGTTCGGCACTAGGTGCTTGACATTGGTGTGGTGCGACAAAACACAAAGATACAATTATATATATACATATACCAAACACACAGCCCAACATATGGCTTCTTAAAAAGAGGAACTAAGCATGTGCCTCGGCACTGCTACCACAAAGCATGCATCAACAACCAAACAATCATCCCCCAACCCCATTTAGGTTTTCATGTTTCATGCAATGGTTTAACAAATTATTACTACTGGGAAACTATCATCCAGACAAAACCTTTCACAAACATATCCCTGCCATCCACAACCAAGTTTAGGTAAAACTCAAGCAACCACATGCCATTTCATTTACAAAAGATTATCACAACCATACAGCATTCCATCATTCATTTATTTCAAAGTTCCACACATAAAACCCTTTCCACACACAAAACATTTCCGCATTTGAAAACACCTTTTACTTCCAAAAAATTTTTCATAATCAAAACACTTTTATAAATAAAGGCATTTTCCACAACCAACCACTTCCCATTTCAACCCCATCGTTTACAAAAACATTTCCCACAAACAACCAAACCACCAACATGTTCATTATTCCAATTTTGTTCAACCGGGGTGATCACACAAGGTTTTCATTCTCATTTAATCAACCAGTCTTTACATGCTTATCCATTTTCCATGTTTTAACAAAACCAACCACAAATAAATCAGATATCAATTACGCATGCAAAGGCCACCAAAGGCCTTGATTTTCAGTAGGCAATGGCCTTTCAATCCAAAATCACAATCAGAAGATAAAGAAACTGGAAGGCAATAGAAACAACACAAAACCCCAAACCCTTCTTTATCCGGTTATTATCTTTATTTAAAGTTCAACTGCATCCCATGGAAAAAAAGAGAAATATCCCTCCCCGCATGTTGCACCAAATAGAGAGACGAAGGTAAACCCCTACCTCAAAAGGTCCCGATCATGTCGCATCTGACGACGTCCTTCGGTGTCCTCCGCCTTCGCCAAACCCGACAACCGCCTCCTAGGATGGAAGCTGGAGACGGATGGCCAGAAGGAAATGTTACAAGTCCAGGATTAGAAGCTTCATCTCGTCGATACGATCATGTGGCTGCTGACGGATCGTAATTCGAAGCTTGGACAAAGAAGTTAGAGGAGGAGGACTTCTTGATCATCCAAGAGTGTCGTCGTGCGAAGAAGAAGTGATTGGTCTAGAAATAATCCGCGACCCTTTATTATATAGCCTACGAATAGGTAAAACACTATGAAGCGTGTATTGATGAATACACGGTGTGACTGTACACTCGTTACGTGTTTTGACTGGTCAACACACGACACGTCACAAGGTTTCCACGCGTTTAAAAAAACGTTAATTTTATTAATATGTGTGTTTCGTTGACCCGAGACATAACTCATAAAAAGGTATCCATCACTGGTCTTAAAATGACCGTCTTAATTATAGGATTACACTGCCGCTGACGGTTCGTCATTCCGACACCATATGAAGATGTTATAGACTTTTTAAGTTTTGATCACCCAAAATAATAATAATATTATTTTATTATTATTATAATAATTTAATATTTTGATCAAAAGGGCTTGTGGCGTGAATCTCTCCCCTTACACCATGCGCACTCCCTTATTTTATTATTGTATTACTATTTTAATATATTAAATCAACATTATATAAAATATATGATATATTAAATCAAAATATATAAAAAAATGATTTATACAAGGGAAAGGGGGCATTCACACCTCCCCTCCCCATCTCATGCGCCTCCCCATAAATTTATTATAATTTATTAAATAAAACCATTTTCCTTTTAATTGTATTATTATATTTATTATACGATCAATGTTATTAATTTCATAATTCAATTTTGGGAGAACCTATGCACAAACATTCCATGAGACTCAAAACCATTTCATTTAATTGAATTAAATGACAAAACAAAAATTAATATAACATACATATTCAACCCCATTTTAATACATTTAATTTTATTAACCTCTCACATATAGTTTTACGCCATCATTGTTATTTATTATTCTTAATTAACAATAAAATTTCATCAACTTATTTTATTAACTCACCGACGTTATTGTTTTTAATAACAAAAAGATTTACGCTCATCGCATTGACCACGTTAAAACACCCTGTTGGATATCTGAATCCGACCATGCCACGTCAATGTCGTGTAATATCCAGCAATTTAATTATTTTTATTCTATTTATTTTTATTTCAAACTGATTAAATTGAAACCACTTTTATTAAATTAAAACCATTCAATTTCATAAACCCTATATAACGAACTCACCTTTAATTTTATGAACGCACCACCATGCTTCCACTAGCATCTTCATTTAATTTTTTTGCAATAAATACCATGACTCATTTCATCAATTTCTCATTATTATTAATATTATGAATAATATTAATAACACAACATCCATAATTATTATTCAAATTTAATTTCAATAATTACTCAATTAATAAAAAAAACTGCATGTTTCATTTATCAACGTCTAATGGATCACACACCTTCCCACTTTACATCATTAATAATAATAACACCAATTAAATCATTTTATCATGATTATTATTTTTAGTTTAATTAATAACACAATTTATGTCATAATCATTATTATTAACATATTTTTACGTTATCATCAGTATTAAAATTATCATTATAACGCGCGTCGTGTTGACCACATCGATTTCAACAAAGGAATGGACCGGAGGGGTCCGGTCCATTACATCAGATACCTATTAAAACATTCTCGTCCTCGAGAATTAAAAACCAACCAAGAAAAAGAATGGATCCAAACAACCACTCCGCAAGATACCTCTTAGGGCTCTTGTCATAACAAGAAACAACCGACAACCCTAATTATGTGAGTCAGGAATTCCCTCTCCTATGTCGAGATATTATCCGCTTTAGGGGGCACTGACTCGCCTGCACGGGTTTAATCGCATCTGCATTAATGCGTCTCGATTAAGGACTGGGCCTTCCCACTTCCATATATTAGGTTTTTTTTCCAACTTTCACTACACCCAACAACATACAACCCACACACTGCCCAGACACATGGCTTGAGGAATTCCTTCTCCCATGTTGAGATATTATCCGCTTTAGGCGGCACTGACTCGCCTGCACGGGTTAAATCGCATCCACATTAATGCGTCTCAATTAGGGATTAGGTCTTCCCCTCCCCACATGATAGGGCTCATCACGTACATTTAAAGAAAAGCGGGAAACAACATAGCATTAAAAACTCACAAAAACAAGGTCCAGGCCCAGAGAATGAGCAAAAGAGTTCCAACAATGGAGTGTAATTCTCCCAACAAAACATAAAGGAGATCATTCAAGAAATCCCAAACACATCTCTATCGATCCCTGGTCCTTCTAGAGATGCTGCCTCTGATGCATGCAACTATCCTCGCTGAGCTCCTCTGCCTCTCTGTTGACGTCCGCCTCCTCGACCACGTCCCGATTGGGATCCTTGAGGAACTCCTTGTGGCTGGCCACCACCTGCTCCATCTCCCCTCAAAGGGACTGGAGCCTGTTGCTGCTGGAAGGGTCTTGTCGGTGACTGGTGCTGCTGAGGAGGGCGTTGAACCTGCCCATCTCCACCGTACTGAGCATGGGTCGGGCAACGACTCTGAACGTGCCCGAAACCTCCACAAGAAAAACACTTTGGTCCTGGGATCGTGAAAAAGGGACGAGGACCTGAAGATCTGAACTGGAACTGCTGGGGCCTGCTCCCTACTGGCCTGAAACTGGAAGGTCCCGTCGCAGGAGACCTGCTGCTGAATGCCTTCCCCTTCGACGAACTAGGCTGGATCCCCTCACGTGGTGCACCTCCCTGCGAGTGCATCCTTTCTACAACTTCTGCCTTCTTCTGTACGGCTAAGTATGTCAGAAGGGTGAAGGGGGTCACAACATACTGGAGCGAAGGACGAAGCGCCTCTTCCAAACGTCTCGCCCGAGACTCTTCATCCAGAAAGAGTTCCGGATCAAAGCGTAGGATATTCTTGAACTTAATTCCCAACTCTCGAACAGTCATACTCCCCTGCTGAAGGGAGAGCAACTCCTGACGCTTTTCCACCTTGATCAAAGAAGAAAGGAATTCCTCTCGGAACTCCTTTTCGAAGTCAGCCCATGGAATCTATGCCTCCTTCCTCTCCCCGAGGTAGAGCATCCACCATTGGCGCGCCGCACCTCTCAGCTGACTTACCGCTAGGGGGACCCGGTACTCATTCAGAGCACAGATCAAGGTAAAAGCGATCCCTAGATCTTCAAGCCACCCCTTCGTCTCCAGGTCTGAAGTACTTTTCTAGTACTTCTTGAGAGTCTGACGTTGGAAATAACGGAGGGTCTTCTGCCACTGGCTGTCTTCCTCCTCTCGATCGATCCTCAGCCGATCGACCGCCTGGATCTACTAGGCCTCAGCCATCTGAGCCACCTGGGGACGACGTCCAGGTGCCATAGCTGTACGGTAAACAAGGATCGCCTAAGCCCAAGTAGTAAGGAAAAACTCAATGTTTTAATTATCATATTATTTCAATTTCTTTCCCAGAACACCCAAATCAAGTAAAACACAAACATGATGATGCATGTACCTTCCCTAGGGTCTCTACCCTGCAATCAATATAGTCTCACTTGGTCGTTCGGTAGGCTCAGAGTCCTTGCATCGGATCACGGGGGGCCCTAAAATCCCATGTCCTAGCCGGTCTTCCCTGGCCTATGTCACGCACCAAGATTAACGAACACTGTTGCCCTACCATCCCATGCAATACTCACTGTGCCTAACTCTAGACTCCATCCTATCTCTCAACCATCAGCCTCTGATACCATTCTGTCACGACCCCCTCCCACCAAAGATGCCCCTCCTAATCTGGAAATGGTGAAAGGAAGATAATGACCCCCCGAGTCCCGCCTCTAGTAGGCCCCGGGTTGGCGACTAGCACCAAGGGTATGAGTTTTCACAAATATGGGAGGCATTACCCTTTTTATTATTTTGGATCGGGAAATAGGACAAGTCAACCACCAAAAAGGTAAAAGAACAAGTGTATATAATAATCCCAAACCAATCCCACATGCATGTTTAAACAATTTTTATAACAAGGTACAAGTACAAGGAAGCTCAAAAGTACAATGCCAAATAAAACAAGAGAACAACAACTGCAACAACTCCAACTGCCCGACTAGTAGGGTCCCGCACGGCCATGGTAGTCCTCCTGGAAACCTGAAAGTAATCGTAGGTTGAGCATACAAGTATACTCAGTAGGGAAACCTAAAGCTCTCGTGCACAAGTGGGGAGACACCCTAAGGTCCCGTGAGAAAACAGAAGAACTAGAAACTAACAAGGAAAAACTATCCACCCAGCCTCACTGGTCACACTCACCAAGTAACACAAACAAGTTTAGTATATATATATAACAAAAAAATATTGGGTACCCCGCACCATTTCCCTCTTAATTAGATGCTGCTCTTCCTAACGGCTAACATCCTGACGCTACCTCACTCTTCCCGCCCGCACACACCTGGGCCAAACCATGCATCCTGCCCGCACACACCTGGGCCACAACCACTAACCTGCCCGCATACACCTGGACCTCATCCCGAAGGTTCTTGGGAATGGTACGCCTGCCCGAAGAGTCTTGGGCTAAAGGTCGCCTCAATCCATCACAGCCTCCGAGACCTACCCGAAGAGTCTTGGGTGTAAGGTCACCTCAAGCCATCATATCCAATGGAAGAAGGTGCAGGAAGGAGCTAGTAACTAAGGGGGAACACCCTCTCCCATAAAATGGGACTGTTCGGCACTAGGTGCTTGACATGGGTGTGGTGTGACAAAACACAAAGATACAATTATATATATACATATACCAAACACACAGCCCAACCTATGGCTTCTTAAACAGAGGAACTGAGCATGTGCCTCAGCATTGCTACCACGAAGTATGCATCAACAACCAAACAATCATCCCCCAACCCCATTTAGGTTTTCATGTTTCATGTAATGGTTTAATAAATTATTACTACTGGGCAACTATTATCCAGACAAAACCTTTCACAAACATATACCTTCCATCCAAAACCAAGGTTAGGTAAAACGCAAGCAACCACATGCCATTTCATTTACAAAAGATTATCACAACCATACAACATTCCATCATTCATTTATTTCAAAGTTCCACACATAAAACCCTTTCCACACACAAAACATTTCCGCATTTGAAAACACCTTTTACTTCCAAAACACTTTTCATAATCAAAACACTTTTCATAAATAGAGGAATTTTCCACAACCAACCACTTCCCATTTCAACCCCATCGTTTACAAAAACATTTCCCACAAACAACCAAACCACCAACATGTTCATTATTCCAATTTTGTTCAACCGGGGTGATCACACAAGGTTTTAATTCTCATTTAATCAGCCAGTCTTTACGTGCTTATCCATTTTCCATGTTTTAACAAAACCAACCACAAACAAATCAGATATCAATTGTGCACGCAAAGGCCACCAACGACCTTGATTTTTAGTAGGCAAAGGCCTTTCAATCCAAAATCACAATCAGAAGATAAAGAAACTGGAAGGCAATAGAAACAGCACAAAACCCCAAACCCTTCTTTATCAGGTTATTATCTTTATTTAAAGTTCAACTGCATCCCATGGAACAAAAGAGAAATATCCCACCCCGCATGTTGCACCATATACAGAGACGAAGGTAAACCCCTACCTCAAAAGGTCCCGATCACGTCGCATCCGACGACGTCCTTCGGTGTCCTCCGCCTTCACCAAACCCGACAAATGCCTCCTAGGATGGAAGCTGGAGAAGGAAGGCCGGAAGGAAAGGTGACAAGTCCAGGCTTAGAAGCTTCATCTCGTCGCTACGATCCTGTGGCCGCTGACGGATCGTAATTCGGAGCTTGGACAAAGAAGTTATAGGAGGAGGACTTCTTGATCATCCAAGAGTGTCGTCGTGCGAAGAAGAAGCAATTGGTCTTGAAATAATCCGCGACCCTTTATTATATAGCTTACGAATAGGTAAAACAGTATGCAACATGTATTGATGAATACACGGTGTGACTGTACACCCGTTACATGTTTTGACTGGTCAACACACGACACGTCACGCGGTTTCCACGCGTTTTAAAAAAAACGTTAATTTTATTAATATGTGTGTTTCATTGCCCCGAGAAATAAATCATAAAAAGGTATCCATCACTGGTCTTAAAATGACCATCTTAATTACAGGATTACACTGCCGCTGACGGTTCGTCAATCCGACACCATATGAAGAAGTTATAGACTTTTTAAGTTTTGATCACCCAAAATAATAATAATATTATTTTATTATTATTATAATAATTTAATATTTTGATCAAAAGGGCTTGTGGCGTGAATCTATCCCCTTACAACATGCGCAATCCCTTATTTTATTATTGTATTACTATTTTAATATATTAAATCAACATTATATAAAATATATGATATATTAAATCAAAATATATAAAAAAATGATTTATACAAGGGAAAGGGGGCATTCACGCCTCCCCTCCCCATCTCATGCGCCTCCCCATAAATTTATTATAATTTATTAAATAAAACCATTTTCCTTTTAATTGTATTATTATATTTATTATACGATCAATGTTATTAATTTCATAATTCAATTTTGGGAGAACCTATGCACAACCATTCCATGCGACTCAAAACCATTTCATTTAATTGAATTAAATGACAAAACAAAAATTAATATAACATACATATTCAACCCCATTTTAATACATTTAATTTTATTAACCTCTCACATATAGTTTTACGCCATCATTGTTATTTATTGTTCTTCATTAACAATAACATTTAATCAACTTATTTTATTAACACACCGACGTTATTGTTTTTAATAACAAAAAGATTTACGCTCGTTGCATTGACCACGTTAAACCACCCTGTTGGATATCTGAATCCAACCATGCCACGTCAATGTCATGTAACATCCATCAATTTAATTATTTTAATTCTATTTATTTTTATTTCACACTGAATAAATTGAAACCACTTTTATTAAATTAAAACCATTCAATTTCATAAACCCAATATAATGAACTTGCCTTTAATTTTATGAACGCACCACCATGCTTCCACTTGCATCTTCATTTAATTTTTTTGCAATAAATACCATGACTCATTTCATCAATTTCTCATTATTATTAATATTATGAATAATATTAATAACACAACAGCCATAATTATTATTCAAATTTATTTTCAACAATTACTCAATTAATAAAAAAACTTCATGTTTCATTTATCAACGTCTAATGGATCACACACCTTCCCACTTTACATCATTAATAATAATAACACCAATTAAATCATTTTATCATGATTATTATTTTTAGTTTAATTAATCACACAATTTATGTCATCATCATTATTATTAACATATTTTTAAGTTATCATCAGTATTAAAATTATCATTATAATGCGCGTCGTGTTGACCACATCGATTTCAACAAAGGAATGGACCGGAGGGGTCCGGTCCATTACATTTATATTATATCAAAAGAGTTATAATTAATAAAATAAAGGGGAGGATTATGGAACCGATACAATGGAATAGGGATTCTTAAATAATAAGATTAGATCCTTAAACCCATGATAACTCCATTAAGAGTCTCTTAAGAGGGAATATGCGAAGGAATTGAAGAAAAAATTCATTAGTTAGATAATTAATGAGAGAATGTGATTTTATGTAATGAAAATAAGAGGGAAATGTTTTATTTATAATCATATTCCGTAGAAATATAGGTTCTGTAAATTCTAAAAACACTGTCTTATGTATGGTATTTGATAACAGTTTTTGATATTTTATAATTTTTTTATATTTTAATACTTTTGAACATAAATCGAGTAATTTATAACAATTTACATATATGAAAATAAATTTACAAAAAATGTTATTATTAAAAAATTATTTTCCATTAAAGATAAGAAATTTTATTTATATTTCTAAATACCATTTTAGTTCATTATAATATATTATAATATATAAATTACCTATTAATTATTGTGGATTCACTTATATTATTTGTTTAATCATTTTTCTTATAATGATTATTTCATAATATTTTAACCTATATGCATACATTATTTAAAATTTCAATGAAATATTTCTGACTTGGAAAATTTCAAAAATATTCACCATTTTATTATTTTTATTGGATAGTTTCTAAAATGATACATTTTTTTCCAAAATAATTTTCCAAATATATAAAATTTATTCATGAATTAAAATAAAAACTTATTATAAAATTACTATTTTTTTCACAAGAACAAATTTCCAACACTTATAAGAATTACATTTGATTTTATAATAATATTATTTTAATTTCATACAAAAAAACATTGTGGGTTATGAAATCTTTAGGAAAATACATATATATATAATTTCATAGAAATATCCTAAAAATATATTCTAATGAAAGTTTGTTATATGTATTTTCAAAAATATAATTAGGGTTTCAAAGCATAAAAAATTAGTTTTATCATTTTTTCTCAAATAATTCCAATTATATATTTTATAAAATGGTGGTACAATAAATAAAAATGATATATCATTGATAAAACATTTTCATTTGTACATTAATTAAACCTAAATACTCATCAAATTTACCCACATGACTCACAATCTAGGAATATAGTTTGAAGGAGCACATTTTTTGGATACCATCATTGAATTGAAAAAATGTTACCAAATTTTATCCATTAATATTAGTATAACCCAAAAATATTAAGTAAAATACATTCTAAGGGTCTTTAGTTTTAATATTTGTGAGTGTTAATAAAATCAAAAAATAAAGAAATAAAAATTATGATTCATATATCATCAAATGGAAATTTCCTCCACCATATAATAAACTAAATTATCTCTAGTATGTATTAAAATCTCATATAAAATTTCCAACACTGGATCCTGTATTTGATATATTATCAATAATACATTTTTTGTATCTAGGGGAAACATAAATATTATATCTAGTGCTCTCAAATACAAAGAAAGGGTAGAAAAAGAGATAAGAATCAATGATCATAATTTGATAATATATACATATAAATAATATGGCTGGAATAAATACTAAAAATAATACAATAATCAGAGGAATATATTATCATAATATATCCTTGGTTGATAAATAAATAAATAAATAAATGAATGATGATAAATTGATCCCTATAGATATAATAAATAATTCTATATATCTAATTCCATTCCTTATACTATGATATCATGATAATATAAATAATTATCTTACATTTAGGTCCCTTTTAGGATGTTGTATTCTATTTTGGGAAGGAATACACCCCATTACCATTGATGGGTTTTCTCATTAAACAAATATATTCATATGGGGGATAAATAATTCTAGGACACGCCCATCACTACAATAATTCTATTTCATTCAATATATGAAGTATATGAATAAAAATATAGTGCATTATCAACTTATATTAAGAATCAATAAAGACAAGTATTGAGATACAAACATATAGACATTCCTAGAAAAAACATTGGGTAATATGGATATAGTGAATATTGATAAATATAGTTGGTGGTTTACAAAACAAAATTCCTTTGTAATCAACAAAAATCTATATTTAAATATCTTGTTTATATATTTTCAATATTTCTCCATTCAATAATTTAATTATAATTAAATATAAGTATCCCATAATTTAACCGCATATAGAGTAATGTGTATATGGTTATTTAAATAATTTTTCCCTCTGAATAGATATATTACATCAAGGTTAACATACTTCATTAAAATGGTGAAAATATGGAGTGTTCAAAATGTAATGAAATTAGATAAAAAATCATGCTAAAAAAATATGACAGTAAGTAAATAAAAATGAATTGAACAATTTATATGAGTTCAAACCTAAAATTAAAAATATTATGGGTTGTTTAGAAAGTAGTGCCTAAAAAATTTATAAACCACAGAATTGGAGAATTATTGAATATGAAGAATATCATAATGAAAACTAATAAGGATACAAACACCCTTATAATAAGGGTAAAATTAGAATAATAATAACATAATTAAAATTTACAGAAATTAAATGAAAATAATTTTATATAATATCAATTGGGAACATAATACAACATATTTTAAATAAATGGGTTATAATACAAAAAATGTATCATATAATTGAAAAAGAGTGAAATAACATTTATTTATATAGAAACATTTGAAATTAAAACCCATAGATTTTTTTTTATATCAGATAAAAATAACCTAATTTTTTTAGAATCATGATATAACATATTAATGGGATAGTATGCATACCATATTATAGAAAACATGGTTTATAATAAGAAACATTTCTCAAGAAAATTATTTTTTTTCAAAAATTACCCATACATATAACATAATCCATGAGGTAAAAATAATAAGATAAAGATGTTATAATGAATAATTGGCATGCCCTACAAAATAAGTAAGAAGTAAAATATCTTTTATTAATTAGGTATAATAATGTTGTATTCAAAAAATATAGTGTCTATAGGAATTTTTTGTAACATAATAGATGAAAATTGAGCTAAAATAAACAATTAAAATGTTGTATTATTTTAATTAGAAACACAAAGACTAATAATATTCAAAACAACCCATTCAGTACAATGAAGTGTGATTTTATCATGATACATAATATTATATTTTTAGTATATACTCCAGAAAAAATATTATAATGGTGTATAATAATAAATAGGTATCAATGAGTGAAAATTGTTACAGGAAAACATTTCATGAAGCATAATCATTACAGAAAAAATCAATAGATTGTATTGTAATATTGATGAATTGTAGAAACCCTTAAATAGATAAAATAATATATTTTTTTATTTGTTATGATTAATCAATCATTGAACATTGGATTTAAATAAAACTTTGTGTATCTCAATATAAGAAAATTTAGTTGGCACAAATTATAACATTCCATGATTTTGTTAAATATTTGTTTTTAAAATAAATTTAATTTTTTCATCATATTATGATACATGTACCATCAAGTGTTAATAAACAAAGATATTCTATTTATAGTATTATTTAAATAGGATCATTATAATATAGCAGTTAATATTAGTGGTACGAAAAGGGATGAAGAAATAGAAAGAATTTAGTATAATGGTTTTAGACAGTAAAAACATACTGATAAAATAGAAAATCATTTCTATTAAAGCCATTATATGTTTCAAAAATAGTAGTTTTATGGAAATATATTTATTTATTTTGGTAAAAATTTAATAAAATTTATTTTTTACACTTTCTTAATTTTTATTTTAAATTATATGTTACATTTTTTAAATAAATATGTAGAAATTTTCATTGGGTCATCATTTGATAATTTTATGAAAATATTTATTTCACGATGAATATTAAAAATAATATTTTTATAAAAAAATTTCATCATTTAATACACTTATAAGGTAAATATCATATTAAGATAGTTTTTAAAAGAATAATTAGTAAAATTATATAATTAGTAATCTAATTTAGTTAATTAGACCAATTTTCATATTAAAATTTGATTTTAAAACATTTTATACTTATGAAAACATTTTTAGTGGAACCATGCTTTTTTGGCGTGCCTGTAAGAATAATTTTAAATTAAACTCTAAAACTAATGTTAATTTAATTTTCAAAAATTGATTTGATATATGGACTCATCATAATCAATATTATATAAAAATTAAATCTTATTTTTTTTTTCATAACCACTA
This sequence comes from Viscum album, assembly GCA_963277665.1. Taxonomy (NCBI): domain Eukaryota; kingdom Viridiplantae; phylum Streptophyta; class Magnoliopsida; order Santalales; family Viscaceae; genus Viscum; species Viscum album. Next base: position 512,809 of record CAUJRU010000456.1, read on the forward strand.
TTAAAAATACTTTGAATTAATTACGGTAATTATGGGTAAAATGATGTTGTATTCTTTCAAACATATGTAATAAAATTAATTTACAACACACATAGGACCATAAATAAATAATTTTAAATTTAAATTTATACTCATTTGTAAAAAATTATCCAACAATTTTGATTTTATTTTCATTATTCTGGGGAAAATTAACTTGGAAATTATTTTTTGTTGTCATAGTAAAAATAATGGTTAAACTGAGAAAACATTGAGGATAAGAGATTAAAAAGATTAAAAATGTGTATTTTCCATTGCTGGACTTGTTTATTACGAATATAATCCATCCACTCAATTATTTTTCAATTTTGGAGGCACATGCATTGAAAAATTCTTTTCGTTATTTAATTATTTTGGGTATTTATGAAAACACCAATCATTATTTATAAATGGCCGCCTCCTACCCTAAATTCCACTCACCTCCTAAACCATTTTTCTCAACCAACCCATTAAAAAATATCTCCTAAACAACATTATAAATGTCATTTGTCTTCAATTATAACTAAAATACAATCCTTAGTATCCTTAATAAGAGGCATAAAGGAGGATTCTCTAAGAGAAGTAAATTATCCCCACTTAGCTCTTTTTTACATATTCTCTTACCATCATAAATTATTAAAAAAAATTAAAATATACTATAAATAATATATAATATATAATGAGACTTTATCATTCTTATGGCCTAATTAACATCCATATTATCTTCCAAAAAATGGGATGCAAAACTATTTATCATCTGTACAATGTACTATCGCCTCAGAAAATAGTATAATTTTATTTCCCATTAGCAGCCATAACATTTGGATATAATGATGAATTTTTTATATTTATAATATATATGAAAATATTATAACTCTTTAATTATAATTTCACATATAACATCTTAAATTATAATATTTAGTTTAATAATAGTGTTGCATATGCTTACATGTGGACTACCACCACAACAAATCAAAGTGATATGTTTTCCATTTCAATTTTATGTGGATCGTAATATAGTTAAATTAATTTAATATATATTATATCAGTTATATAAACATTAATATCCAATTTTTAGTTAATATATACCTTTTTTTCTATCCATCCATCATAAAAATGGAATCAACATTCATGATTCCATATGACCTATCGTATCTATGAATGGTGTAAATAATTTTCCTTCTTTACATGTTATGGAGTACTATAAATTAATATATAGATAATATATGTTGTAATTATATCATGGTCAAAATTATTTAATTATGGTTTTATGTGTGTTGTAAATTAATTTTATCACATATTTTAGTAAAGAATACAACGTCATTTTACCCATAATTACCGTAATTAATTCATAGTATTTTTAATAGTTATTATGAAACAGAATTAAGATTAACTCATTATATACTATTTAATAGGATGATTCCATATATTAAATAAATTTTTAAAAATTAAATTAATATTAGTTATAGAATTTAATTTAAAATTATTCATACAGGCACGATAAAAAATCACAGTTCCACTGAAAATGTTTTCATAAGTATAGAAAGTTTTAAAAACAAAATTATCTATGAAAATTATTCTAATGAACTAAATGAGAATAATAATTATATAATTGTACTAATTATTCTCTTAAAAACAATATTTATATGATAGGTACCTTATAAATGTTTTAAATTATGATATTTCTTATTAAAATATTATTTTTCATATTCATCGTGAAATAAATCTTTTTATAAAATATCAAATAATGACCCAAAGAAAATTTTACCATATTTATTTAAAAAATTTATCTTTTAATTTAATATAAAATTCCAAAAAAGAATAAAAAAGGAATTTTATTATTTTTACAAAAAACTAAATAAACACATTTCCATAAAATTACTATTTTTGAAACTTATAAAGGCTTTAATATAAATGATTTTATTTTTTATAAGTATGTTTTTAGTGTCTAAAACCATTATACTAAATTCATGAAATTTATTCATCTCTTTTTAGACCACCAATATTGACTTCTATAATATAATGAGCCTATTTAAATAACAATATAAATAGAATATATTTGTTTATTAACACTTGGTGTTGCATGTATCACAATATGTTGTAGAAATTTAATTTATTTTTTAAAAAATATTTCATAAAATAATGGGCTGTAATAATATATGCCAACTAAATTTTCATACATCGAGATACAAAAAGTTTTATTTAACTAAAATGTTAAATTTTTGGTTTATCATACCAAATAAATAATTTTTATATTATTTTATATATTTAATGGTTTCTATAATTCATCATTATCACCATACAATCTAATGATTATTTCTGAAATGATTATTCTTCTTATAATGTTTTTCTATCTAAATTTTAATTCACTGATACCTATTTGTTATTATAACCCATTATAATCTTTTGTGTGGAGTATATACTGGAACTATAGTATTATATATCATGATAAAATCATCATTAATTTTATTTAATGGTTTGTTTTGAATATTATTAGTCATTGGGTATTTAATTAAAATAATATAGTATTTTAAGTATTTATTTTAGAAAAACTTTTACCTATTAGGTTACAATAATTCCTATAGGCACTATATTTTTTGAATACAACATTATTATACCTTATTAATAAAAGATATTTTACTTTCTCTTTATTTTGTATGGTGCGCCAGTTATTCTTTATTACATCTTTATCTAATTATTTTTACCTCAATGATTATGTTATATGTACGGGTCATTTCATTAAAAAATTAATTTCTTGAGAAATGTTTTTTATTATGAACCTTTTTTTCTATAATTTGGTATGTATACTACCCCATTGATATTTTAAATCATGATTCAAAAAAAATCAGGTTATTTTGATCTGGAATAAAAAAATCATTCTTTTTAGGGGTTTTAAATTCCAATTTTTTATATTAATAAATGTTATTTCACTATTTTTTCAATTATATAATAAATTATTAGTATTACAACCCTTTTATTTAAAATATTGTTTATTATGTTCCCAATTGACATTATATGAAAGTAATGTCATTTAATTTCTATAATTTTTTTTATGTTATTGTTATTCTAATTTTACCATTACCATAAGGGTTTTTGTATCTTTATTAGGTTTCCTTGATATCTTCTTCATATTCAATGATTCTGCCATTCAGTGGTTTATAAATTTTTTGGTACCACATTCTTAAACCTCTCATAATATCTTCATTTTTAGGGTTCAACTCATATAACATGTTTAATTCTTTTTTATTTTTATATCGTCCTCTTTTTCGAGCATAATGTTTCATCTAATTTCACTACATTGTGAACACTCTATATTTCTATCATTTTAATAAAGGATGTTCAACTCAATGAAATATATTGATTTATTGGGGAAAATTCTTTAAATAACCATATACACATTACACTATATGATGTTAAATTGAGGGATTCTTCTATTGAATTATATTACATTTATGGAATGGAGAAATATTGAATATATATATATACATTATATTTTAATATTGATGTTTGTTGATTACAATGTAATATTGTTTCATTTAACCACCAACCATATTTATCAATATTCCCTACATCCATATTACCCAATGTTTTTTATAGGAATGTCTATAAATTTGTATCTCAATAGTTGTCTTTATTTGTTCATAAGACAAGTGAATAATTTACTATATTGTAATTAATATATTTTATATGTTGAATGAACTAGAATTATTATAGTAATGGGTGTGGCCTGGAATTATTTATCCCCCATATGAATAGATTTGTTTAATGAGAAAACCCATCTATGTTATTGTGGTGTATTCCTTCTAAAAATAGAATACAACATAATCAAAAGGACCTAAATGTAAGATAATTATGTATATTATCATGATTTCATGGTATAGAGCATGGAATTAGATATATAGAATTATTTATTACATACATAAGGATCCATTTATCATCATCTACTCATTTTTTTATTTATCAACCAAGGATATATTAAGATAATATATTCCTCTGATTATTATATTATTTTTAGTATTTACTGCAGCCATATTATTTATATATATAATTTATCAAACTATGATCAAATATTATTATCTCCTTTTCTAACATTCATGTGTATTTGATTTCACTAGATATAATATTTATTCTTTCCCTAAATTCAAAAAATGTATTATTGATAACATATCAAACAGAAGATCCAGTGTAGGAAATTTTCTATGATAATTTTAAGACTTACTAGAGATAATTTAGTTTCTTATATATTATAGGAAATTTCCATTTGATGAGATAGGAATCATATTTTTTATTTTTTATTTTTTATTTTTATTCAAAAATTTTAAAACTAAAGGCCCTTATAATGCATGTGACTTAATATTTTTTGGTTATAAAAATTATTAATTGATAAAATTTGGTCACATTAGTTCATTTCAAAAATGGAATCTAAAGAATGTGTTTCTTCACACTATATTCCTAGATTATGAGTCATGTGTGTAGCATTATTTAGTATTATGTTTAATTAAAGTATAAATGGAAATGTTTTTTCAATGATCTATAATTTTTATTCTATGTGCCACCATTTCTTAAAATATATAATTCACATTATTGGAGAAAAAAGATGATAAAAATGATTTTTATGCTTTGAAACCCTAATTATATTTTTGAAAATATATATATCAAATTTTCATTAGAATATATTTTTTGATATATTTATGAAATTAAATAAATATGTATTTTCTAAAATATGTTATAACCCACAATGTTTTTTTGTATGAAAATAATATAATAATATTATACAATCATATGTAATTGTTATAAGTGTTAGAAATTTGTTCCTGTGAAAAAAATATTCATTTTATAATATGTTTTTATTCTATTTCAGGAATAAATTTGTCATAGTTGGAAAATTATTTGGAAAAAAATTAATCTTTTTGAAAACTATCCAATCACAATTATAAAATGGTGAATGTTTTTTAAATTTTCCCAGACAATAATATTTCATTGAAATGTTAAATAATGTATGCATATAAGTTAAAATATAATGTCATAATTATTATATAAAAATGGTTAAACAATTAATATAAGTGAATCTACAATAATGAATAGGTAATTTATATAATAAAATTTATTATAATAAACTGAAATGGTATTCATACAAATAAAATAAATTTTTATATCTTTGATGGAAAATTATTTTTTGATAAAAATTAATTTTTGTAAAATTTACTTTCTTATATATAAATTGTTATAAAATAATTTATTTATGTTCTAAAGTATTAAAATATAAAATAATATAAAATATATAAAACAATGATCAAATACCATGCATAAGACAATGTTTTTAGAATTTACACAACCTATATTTCCATTGAATATGATTATAAATAAATAATGTCCCCTTATTTTTATTATATAAAATCACATTATCACATTAATAATCACAATGTCTAAGTTGTTCTTCATTTCCATCTCATATTCCCTCTTAAGAGTCTCTCAAGGGAGTTCTCATGGTTTTAAGGATCTAATCTCATTATTTAAGAATCCCCATTCCATGGTAGGTTTTTCATAATCCTCTCCTTTATTTTTGTAATTGTAACTCGTTTGATATAATATAATTTCAAATCATTTTCAAAATATTAAAATCATTAAATTTCAAGGTATTATTTTTCAATTGGTATATTTTAAATGTAATATTACATATTCCAAATTATTATGTCCATTTTATATTTTTAAATTGAAACTAATAATTAATTCATCATTAATAATCAATCAATCCAAAATATAAAAATATTCATAAAAATATAGCTATAGTAATATTTAGAAAGAGTGGGATACCCATATTAAAATATGTCATAAAAATAAAAATCACATCATTATCATATAGAAAAACTATGTTCCACATTAAAATAATTACCATAAAAATTCTAGTTGGATGAAAGAATAACGACTCAAAGCTTGAGATGTAGAAAAATTTATCCATACCAATGGAAATATCTTGAGGTAAGAGTAGATATCCACATCTAAAATCAAATGTCCATGTGATGTAAGAGAATCCTAAAATATATTTCATTCTATCTTTGTGTGGGTAATGAAATCAAATTCCTACACCTTTAATTAACACTTTCTAATAATATAAAGGATAAACCAATGTGGATATTATAGATCCCTCAAAAAATGACTATTTATGAAACATCTAGTTCAATACATGATATATGAATACCTCAGTATTTTAAAATAATCAGAACAAAAAGAAAAGACTTGAGCTCTATTGTAAATGAATAACATTTGACAAACATAACTGTAAAATCCAATACCATTAATCATCATTGATCTTGGAATTCTAAAAATCCCATTATGATGATTTCATAGGTTGTTTCATCATAATTAGGTTTTTACCAGCACGTAAGAGGATACCAACAAACCCAACATCCACTCCTAATCTAATATCTCCTCTATATCAACTCTATAATATACATCATTATAGACACACAACATTGACAAACCAAAAAATTCAACAATACAGGGATGAAACCATGGAATATAATTTTTTTCCACCCAAATAATGATATAATGATATTTAGAAAAACCAAATTGAACAAAACATCGATGATTCCTCTGAAGAAATTGCACATAATTTTTTAAATTAAATTTGGGTAAAAATATATTTTTCCATCTCTGATTAGTTATAACTACAATACCTACACTTTGATACTATCAGGATAAATTTCCTTCAAACAATACAATATTCTTTTGGAATATTATTACTAGAAAACCAATTTATAAACCTCCTCAATGATGGTATTAACTTATCCTAGATTATGTAACCCTATAAAATCACTAATTTGGAAGATCTGTTGGAAGAATAAGAAGTAGTAGTTGGTAAACATATAATTACACTTGGAGTTAACACTAATAGATCTTGTTTTTTGATAAGAATAATGTTTTATTCTATCAAGATGTGATCCTTTAACACCCCTGAATAAAGTATCTCTAGATAATAAAAACACTCTTTAACATTTACATTAGAAGCTAGTTATCTAAGATAAAAAAGCATACACTGTGTAAAAATATCTTCCATATAAATGATACTAACTAGCCCCACAATCCTATGATCTCGATCCATGATTTTATATTAATACACATTATACCATTCCAATCTCTAAAATACGAGCCTTTATTATTCTATAACAACACCCCAAAACAATTTCTAGTCGGAATTAATGGTATCTCTTATAAAGGTGCGTAAATTTCATATTTTTAAAATATATATTTGAATAATAAACCGCCATAATTTCCTAAAAAATACAAATATTAATAAGAACATCCTCTATTGGAAGATACTATGTCCTTTAACCAGTATAATGAAATTAAACCTTATTTTTTCCTTAATTAATATCTCAGAATAACTATTCCAATTAATGAATAAAAAAATTTGGGACCATATTCATATATAGAATGTGGATTTTAAAAAGATACTTATATGGACATTATTAACTTAATCGTTTAACTATAGGATAATATACTATTTTACATATCTTTAATATAAATAGAAAAAAATTCTAAATGATTATTAAAATAATGAATGCATATTCACCAAGGAATCATAGGTTCCCATGTTATTACTAATCAAATAGTCTCCTTTTAGAACCTATAAATTTCCCAAGGATATCCTATTTAATTTTATATATGCCTTCATGAAAATTTAATACTAATTTATTAATATTTATGTTTTTGACACTCCATAATTAATAAATGTTATCTGGTTATAGGATATTGGTTGTCGACCAATGATTCTAATTCAAAAAATCCAATTAATCACGTTTAAAATGAATTTTTGATAGCCATGAGAATCTATACCAGGTGATGAAAAGACCCAAAATCAAATTTTCTATAAATATATTTATATTTCATCTTAATAGATCCTTAGTATAATTTTTTTAGGAAGGATTAGTAAATTTTTTAGGACACCAAACTAAATTAAATAATATATTTTTTAGTGTGAGTGAAATATACATCCTCATTGAAGAAAAATTCTTAATCAATAAGTCAAAATTCTTTTTACAAAATCATATATTTCATAATTATATCAAAATGAAACCCTATTCCAAATTGAATAAATATTTTCCAATATCAAATGTAATGATAATATTTCACCAATAATGAAAATTTTGTTTTAACTCTAAAATTTCATTATCTAATATAGTATCCACATGGATTTTTCTTCCCTGAATAAAATATATATTGTTCCTTTAAGGAAATAAAAGTATTAATAATAGTTAACAAATTATTTAACAATATAGTGATAATATTATTACGAAATATCACATGATTATCATATGAAAATTTTAAACTAAATAATGATACAAAATATTAGTGATGAAAATCATAGAAGATTAGGAAATATATATTTCAATGATCCCGCACATAAAAAAGAAATGACTACATGAACAATATCTACCTTGATTAAATCCTAATAAAAATGAGGAGGGATCCTATGAATCTATTAGGTCATGGTGCTCTATCTACACCCATTAACATTACACAACCATGGAAATAATCCTCTTTTGGAAATCTGATGATGACCTCATTCGAGGAATCGTGATTATGGATTTAAGTATTACTCATAAAAAATTTCCCCTAGGTATTTTTATCAATAAAAAAGATTCTATAGTAGGATCCATGAGTTCTCTCATAATTTTCCTGACTACCAAACAAACATGTGTATCCACATGTGATATAAAAGATCCAAAATCAACAAATAGGATAAATTTTTTATAAAATATTATATATTTAATTCAATATTGAATATGGATGGATTTATGTTCAACCAAATTAAACAATAAATTTCTCAACTAGTCCTTCACCGCTATTTATTACATCATAAATAAATCATTAAATTTTACAATCATTCCACATTAACTACCCATTGGTCCCATGGTTCTATCCAAAATAAAATAATTATCAAAATTTTAAAAAATAAGGTATCTATTCTAGTAAATACCAATATTAAAAACAATAAATACATAGGTAAAATATCAAATATTATGAATATTCTATTTTCAATTTAACAAGGCCTTAGGAAGATTTTTAACATGATCATTCCAAGAGTTAAAAATAATCTGTAAATAACCCTCACCATTTGTACAATGTTGGGTATATTGAAGAATTTTTTCTTGATAGATAGACTATTATGATTTTAAACTATTGATATATGATTTTATAATCATCTAGGTAAGTAAATTTCATTCACAAATTCATTCCAAAATCTACAAGCTGGGTATCCACCACAAAAGAATTAATTTAACACAAAAAAATGTGTTAAATAAAAATAACCACCCTTTATCTATGAAGAAGAATCTATGATGTTAAAAATATTATTAACATTAAATAAAATCACAACTATATTGAAATCATATTGATCCATCCATAAAGAAATCTTTCCCTTCCCATTGTATTTATTTAATACTGTTGTTAAAAATAAATGAATATTCCTAATAAAAAAATAACTGTGATATATTGATCATGTTTCAACATGAAATATCCCATATAACATTAAATATCCCATATAACATTAAAAAATAATTTTCAATCTCAGTAACCACCATGAAAATGGGGGTATATCCACTTTTTCTAGAGATATTATTTCCCTTCCTAGAAATCCCTCTTATATATGAGGACAAATAGTAATTTAGTGAAGTTTGAAAACCCAAAGAATTTGATCCATACACTATATGATTACAAGAATAACAAATAAAATAAATTTTATAACTTTTACTTCATCTAGTAGGGGATACGAAAAAACCAATGATCCCTATATATATGGACCAACACTTAAACATTTTATAATCATCTTTTTGTTTGTGATTTTATATTATTTCTCATTGAGGATCTTTTTAGGTTTAGATTGTAAGATAATTAGGTAGTAACTATTACATAACAACTTAAATATTATAATTTAAGCACTTCTACTCTATCTATTTTTTCAAAAGATAAATCTCTTTAAAACATGATTTCTATTTTTCTTGAAATAAATATTCATAACATTAATCATGAATTATTAATTTCTCTTACCCATACTTATTACCTATGGGAAAAAATTTAAAACATTGGATGAGCCCAAAAAGATCAGTAAGATGCATAACATAGATAAAGAAAATGTTGGTCCAAGAATACTTATAAGATTATGAAAACATTTTCGAAAAATCATACTTTTCACCAAAAGAACATAAACTCATTAAAATACCTCATTAAATCGTAATATTCATAAAAAACATCTTGTAAATCATAAATCATAATGGTACCTTTTGGAATCCATATCATCCTACAATTGTAGCTTTAGGAGCTACATAGGGAGTGACCTTCATGGTTACATTTGGAATACCCATTACAGTATATTCTCTAAATCTCCAAGGATAAGCCTTATAATTCAACCATGTCTCATTAACCAATGCATTAGATATCTATCACAGGCTCACCCAAAATCATTTTATCATTTAACCACCCTTATACTTAAACAATACCAATGAACAATAACATAATCAAAACATATAAAACAAGAATAAAGAAAAAGTGACATTTCCACATTAAAATAACACTTCATCTTTACAAGATTCACTCTCATAAATGAAAAAATGTTATTAATAAATAAAATGGTAAAATTTTAATTTAAGAATCAATATGATATGGCGACATGAAATAGATAAATTCAGTTCATAACATATATTTTTTTAAAATGATCGATGTTATTTAAATAATCAATCCCTTTTTAAAACACAATCAATACATTATAAAAGTTCATTTAATAGTCAAAGTGTCCCATACCACATTGAATGTTTTTAAAGAAATTACCTTTTTAAAAATTCATTTCTTTATAAATAAATCAGTAAAAACATTTTTAAAACATGTACATTAATGAAAATTGTCAATAATAATAAATATTTAAAACATTTAAAACGACATTTTTTTAAAATGTCCCTTACCTTGATTCTGATTTGTCCCATAAATTATTTAACTTATTGAATTATAAAATTTGGACAATTTATACTTTTAAGAATTATTATCATGTTTTTATATTAATTTTATATCTATTTTTCCATTTTATAACTATTACATTATTATTTTTGTTCATGTCACATGTTTTGTCGATATTCGGTACTTGAGTCAAAAATGAACATGGTATGATGTCAATAGTCCATGTGGTTCTAAGACTTTCATATCTAGAATAATATCAATCACATAATTATAACTTTATTATATTAATTACCAATTATAATCAAACCATTAATCATGGTTATGTAAAATTAACAACATCAAAATCATGGAGACGGTACGTTGTACGTACGCATGAGTAAGGTTATTATTTTTCATTGATCATTTTGGAAAATAAAATAATAATTATTTTATAATTGTATAATTATCATATAATTATTAATATATTATTAATAATTTATATATACTTATATATATCTTACAAGTGATGTAGTTAATAAAAACGAATCACATCACTTTGTGAGGGTAATAGTTCACATGTACGCACGAACTATGTTATAATTTTTATGTGCTTGAAAAGTAAGAACATAATTTATATATTATTACCATATAATGATTAATATTCCATTAATATCACAAATTAAAATTAATTCCATTATTATAAATATTCATGAGATATAGTTATTGAAAAATAATTATATCAGTTTGTGGAGGTGATAATTCACACATACACGCAGACGATTAATTCCCTTCCCATTTTATAGAATTGGATATGGATTTAGGTTATGATATTAAACTAATAACAGATTATTATATTTATAATAATGTAGTTATTATTTAATATATTAATACCAAGATTTTAAGGATGTGGAAGAAGAAACAAAATATAAATACATAAAGAAAATGTGTTCATTATGATCAATAACCACTATAACACTGTAATCGATTATCACTATATATATCGTCTAATTATTAACAATAAAACCATATGAAAAATGATATATATAACCATTTATAATTATTTATGTTCATAAATAGCATATAAATTTATTTTTGGTAAATTTTACCGATTATATATGAACTTACATACTCATATATAAGTATAAAAATATAGAAAACCAAGGAAACAAACACTCATGAGCAATAAAATTGTATCTTATAACCCATCAAAAATTCCATAACTGAATTTAATAATATTATACTAAATAAAATACATGTATATATGGTTTTTAGTTAATTTATTAATGTATTTAATTTATGTTTTTAGGATGTCATGTTCAAATACATAACACATTCAGACATATGGTAATGGTTTTCTTCCCAAACCTATATTTTCATTCAGGATATGCTTTATTCCTATATACAATAATTTAATTCCTAATTATTTTTGTAAATTTTTTCTAAATTCTTATTATAGGTTCCTAAATCATAAATTCTTATCATTTCACATTTATTTTAAGGTAAATACATGTTTTTTCTTGTCCCCTTGTTAATTCGTTCCTGAATGCAAGCCCGATTAAAGGGAACATATAAATTTGTTTTACCCATTTTCAGGTACCATCCATAATTAATTTTAATACATAATTATTCTTGTAAAATTATAATTTTTGTCATTAATTACTATATTATTTCATTAATATTTTTAAAATAATAATTATGTCCAATAAAAATTAGTTTTCTAGAAGAACCCTTCTTTGAAAAATAAATCATGTATTTCTCACAAGAATGCCTTGATTATTTAATTAGAGTATTTTAATCTATATAGAATAATATATTTAATTTTATGTTTTATTTACATTGATATCTTATTATTGTAAAATACCATATATTATTAATTTATTTATGATCAGTTTGTCTATGGATGTGCAATCTTGATACCATTCCCAATGCTACTCAGATTGGTTAGTTATTATGATTACATATTGGGGAATGTTATATATGTTTCATATGTCTAGGTTGTTTATGTTTATATAAATTTATATAAAAAATTAATTTGAATTTGAAAGTGATATTAGGTCCCTCTACAGCACCTCGATGAATTACTAGGTCTATTGAGATAATACATAATTGGGTTTTGGTAGAGGCCTTACCCTTGAAATTTCAGATTCCATGGACAAAGCCCTGACGATATGTTTCAGATGTATGAAATTATGCCTTAAATCATTATGAAATTAGTAATTGATAAAAATTATGATATTTTACTAGTAGAATATACATGATTAAGATTAATTCTCTTATGATTAGTTATATGATGTTATTTTCACATTACTCATTCCTACCATCTTATCGTCGAGATTATATTTATTGGAATAAAATTCTTTTGTTATTCACCATGACTAATTTTTATGTTTATGATAACTTATTCTATATTACATACCCTTACAAATCATATAATCTCACTTATTTATTATGTTTATTTATCCCTAGGATGGGAAGATTATTATTATTATTAATTACATGAAGGAATAATCTAAGATTCTATGGGTGTTTCCAAAGGAGTTGTAATGTTATTTTTTCTTTCTGGTTGTAATATAAATCATATATTTATATCTATATTTCAAAAATAGTTAAAAAATTTGTTCCTTGGTATGTGAAATCCTTGTAAACATATCAATGTAATAAATTAATTCACTGGATTAGGGATACTAGAGTTTGGGTTCATACAATTGGTATTAGAGGAATCTTAGTAGAAACCCAATAAACTAGATTTAGAAAACATAGATTAGGAAATATAGCCCTTAGATATACATTAAATATAAGAATATACGAACCACAATAGAATTTTGGTATGGTTGGGATTATTTGTATCTTCCTTACAATACATCTTTGTCTAGATACAATAAGAGGATGTGGTTATGGAACAGATGTACTAAGGACTAACACCTCTAACAAGGTGTCATAGACCTGACTCAGGGTAACCTGACACAAGATAATGGTCCTTTCTACACCCCAGGTTTGACAAAACCATGGGATATTTTTAGGATAATTCACATTTTCTTTATGGTTATGAGATTATATATGCATAAAATTTAAATTTATGTTATCTTCTTTTCTAGTTTGAGATTATATTTTATGATTCATATACTAATCTAGTGTATTCCATTATTTGGAAATGGAATATAATGAAAGGAATAGAATCAATATCAATGCATGTATCCCATGTCGGGATTTATCTCATATGTAAGATAATGATGTTGTTATTGGAGTTGTGACTTGTGATGAGAAACATATAACTATTCTGGGATAGCTAACTCATGTTATGAAAAATAACCTTAAAAATATGGATCATCATAATCTACAATGTGGAGGATCAATATTATATCTCTTTGTATGAAAATAACCTTCATCCTTTAATTGGAATATAAAAATATTTGAGGATGGGAAGTGTATAACCTCCTTAGAGAAGATATAACTCATTTTGGGAAGTAATTAAAGGGAGATGGTTATCAAGGTAGTTTATTTTCTATTCGGAGAAGTGGATCAATGGTGGTCACTAATCCCAAATGCAAAGTAGGATGAATAAATTACATATAAGGAATTGAGTTATTTTAATGAAATTTTCTTAGAAAAATATTCTCCTCATGAACAACTTTTGGATATGGAATGGAAACACATAAATCTAAGGAAAAAGGTGGATGATAACGTTAATAAGTTGGAATCTGACAATACAAGGATAAAAAGTCAATCCACGACTGACATACATAATACATGGATAATGATAGATCAATTATTTTATGATTTATTACAAATACTCTCAATGGAACTAGTTTCCCAAAAATTATCATCATATAAAGATATAGTCTCATGTGCTATAAAGAAATAGAATGAATTATCTATGTCATGTGAATTTATGGGAGATCAAGAGAACAAGAGTATTTCATATGAAATAATGGAAAATTGGAACAAAAAATGGGATTTTTATAACATGTGATACTTTTTTAAGGAAACCCCACGAAGCCTACTTAAAATGAAATAGAGTATGTTACTTGTATATAGAAAAAGGACACCAACCATATGATTAAAATGGAATGAAAGAAGATACCAATGTTAAATGAAAAAATTATAGGGACATGGGACACTTTGAAATTTATTTTCCGATGTTTCTAGGAATATTTCCTCTGAAAATTACATGGTAGTGAGGACTAGCTTATGAGAACACAATAGTGGTGGTTGACGCTCCAAATGATGTGGTTCTTGGTATATTAATCATCTCATCAAATTTTGGAAAATATTTATTTGATTCTAGATCTTATCATTCCACTATATCTTCCTAATTTATTAATAAATTTAGATAATTCCAATTCACTTTAACAAGGGAATTTTCATTAATAACCCATTATAGAAGTCCCATTACAATAATTTTGTGTTAGGTAGTTCCAATTATGGCATATAAACCATGATTTATTTCTTGATTTTATCATCATACCTATGGTTGAAATTCAGATAATCTATTATATGGACAAGATTATGTAATATGATTGGAAAATCTATTGAAAGAATACTGAAATTATGATTTATGAGGAAGGTGTATAATCTATTACCTTTAGAACAGAAACATCGCCATCTGATTCACATTTAGATCCACCCTTAGTAGCTCTACTAAATTAAATTCTTGAGGAGGAATAGAATGAAATATCTATGAGTGAGGAAAAAAATATTGAAATTTACGTGTACCTATTATGTAAGAATACATTGATATATTTCTAGATAATATAAAATGAAATACTCTAGAGTAAGAAATTGAGTATTCTACTATTTAATTCTTGGTGAAAGGCCTATATCAAATAATCCTTATAAAATGGCCATAGTGTAATTAGTAGAACTAAAAAAAATAGAGTAATTGAGTGATAAAAGACATATCTTCCCTTTTGTTTCTCCTTGTGGAAATCATATTCTATTTTTTAAGAGTAATGATGGATCCTTGAGATTGTACAATGACTATAGAGAAATCAATGCTATTATGATAAAGAACAAGTATCATCTTCCTGATATTGATTATTTATTTGATCAAACTCATAGATCCCAATATTTTGTGATGATTTAACATTGTCATTGATATCATTAGTTTCATGTGAGGAAGAATGATATTACAATGATAGAATTTCAGACCCGGTATGAGCATTATGAGTTTATAGTAGGGCCTTTTGGACTGACTATTGCACCCTCTATTTTCATGGATCTAATGAATAATGTTTTAAATGAATTCCTTCATGAATTTATTGTGTTATTTATTGATGATATATCAGTATACACCCAAAACAATTAGGATCATGAAATTCACTTGGGAATTATTCTGAAGACACAAAGAAGAAACCAGTTATATTGGATGTTTTTAAAGTGTGAATTTTGGCATCAAGTAGTTTCTTTTCCTGGCCATATTGTCTCTAAGGATGGAATCTTAGTTAATCATTTGATGAAAAAGGTCATTCAGGAATGGCATAAAATAATGAAAATAACCAAGGTATGTAGTTTTGTTGGTTTAAAAGATTATTATCAGTGTTTCATTTAGAAATTCACCTAGTTATCTGACTTGTTAACCAAGACTACCTGTAAAGGGGTTATGTTCATACTGACAAAATAATGTGAAGAATTTTTTAAAAAATTATGTAGGAGATCAATGAATTTTCTTATATTGACTCTACCATCAGGAAATGGTGGAATAGTGATTTTTAGTGTTTCATCAATGAAAAGGCACGAGTCTGCCCTTATGCAGAATGATAGAGTTATTTAATATTCATCAAGAAAGGTAAAAATTCATGAATAGAACTATCCAAATCATGATATTGAGTTAGTGGATATAATAACCACTCTAAAAATATGTATACACACTCTCTATGCTAAAATATGTGAGATATATACAAATCACAAGAGTTTAAAATAAATCTTCTCATAAAAATAACTCAACATCTGTCAAAGGAAGTGGCTCGAGATACTCAAGGATAATTATTGTTCAATACACTACAACCATGAGAAGGTGAATAAGGTATCAAATGCATTTAGAAGGAAGGATCATCATGTTTTGAACAAAATGAGAATTGGCAAGGACCATGTGTACATGGATCTATACAATATTTCTATGGGAATTATAAAAAAAGTGGATATATCATTAAATTTTCAATGGGTTTTCAGACCATATTTATTGGAAATAACTAAATTTTCTTATTGTAATTAACAAAATCATAAAAATAAAATATAAGCTGTGAATGATGGGAATTTTTCATATTTCATGTGAGAGGATGGAATTATCATATTTTGGAGAAGGCTATGTGTTCTCTCTATACCCGACCTAAAAAATAGATTTATTGGATTAGGCGCATTGAATTAATTTAACTATAAACCATGGTTGCACTGTGATTTATAGAGATCTAATAGAACATTTCTGGGTGGATAATATGAAGCAGAGAAATGTAGATTGTGTATAAATATGTTTAGTTTGTCGATACGTGAAGGCAAAAAGATAAAAACATGTTTCCTCACTGGAATTCAAAAAACTCCATGAAGGAATTATGAAATTTGGGTGATTATTGATCAAATGGACAAATCTGCACATTTCCTCGGTATAAGGGAGGATTTTACACTAGATAACCTTGCACAAATATATATTAATTATATTTTAAGACTTAATGGAGAACCGCATTCTAATTTTTTAGATCATGATCAATGATTTTCATTGAAATTCATGAAAAATTATTCATAATTATTTGGATACTGAACTTCATTTGAGTACTTCTTATCACCCTCAAACTGACAGGAAGTCTGAAAGGAACATTAAAACATTAAAATACATGTTGATATCATGCTCCATCAATATTCAAGGAATTTAGCTTCATTATTTTCAATTTTTATGTTTTTACAATAATAATAATTTCCATTCAAATAATAAAATTGCACCATTTGAAGCGTTGCATGGAAAGAGACGTTGTACACCAACATATTGGGATAAAGTTGGTGAAAGGAAGAATATGTGTCTATCTATTATAAAGTAAATAAAAATGAAGGAAAATACTATTCAATCTTATATCAAGGAAAATGTGAAATACCAATAATTTAATAAATGATTTGGAATTTCATGTTGGATATCATATTTTCGTGAAATTATCACTATGGAAGGGTGATATAATATTTGGGAAGAAAGGGATACTGATCCCCAAGTACATTGGTTCTTTTGAAATATAGGAGAGAATAGGTGTTTTGTCTTATCATTTAGAACTATTTCTTATCTTTTCTAAGGTATGAAATGTGTTCCACATCTCCTTGTTATGGATGTACACTCCAGACCAAATGTATGTCCTTACTTATTATGGACTTAGATTAGTACGTGAATTATCTTTATATAAAGAGCCTATATAGATTTTGTACACCAAAGAATAGGTTTTGAGGAATTGGATGACTCAGAAGGTAAAGGAACTTTGTGAAAATCACAGACTTGAATAGGCGATGTGGGATCCTAAGAGGTTATCATGAAGAACTGCATAGACCTTTTTATGGGGTGAAAACCTAGAGATTCTGAGGATAAAATTTTTATAGGAGGGGATAATGAAATGACCCAAAAATATCTCAATGAAATTTTCCATATTATGTTTTTTTCATATAGTATCAATCACATAAAATTATTTATTGAACATAATTAAAACTTTAAAAATGAAGAATAAATGAAATTAGTGGTATTTCAAAAAGATAAGAAAACTATACCGATTAAATCGTAAGTTGGCCTTAGGAATTGTAATGTGATCCTTATAAATTGTAAAATGGACAATTGAATAGTTACATAATGAATGAACGTATAAGTAATATTTATCCAACCTATTAATTAAAATATGATATAATTATATCATTGTATAAGTAAATTAATATTTTAAAAAATTAAATTAAGTGATTTTATTTTTGTAAGTCATAAATATTTAAATATAATTTTATAATTAATAAAAGGATATAAAAAAATTAATTTTTATAAAATTTATTAACAAATTAATATTTGCCATTTCATTTCATTAGGAAAATTTTATGAGACCTTTGTAAATTTTTTGAATGTGTTATAAAATCAGTTATAAATTTAAAATCTGTATTTTTCTAGTAAATTAATGTTTTAGTTAAAAATTAAAATCATCATATTTAGAGAATTATTTTCATTAAATTCAGTTCTTCTTTTATTTATATGATCCCATAAATGTTTAGGGTTAATTTTTTATATTTTTATAAAATACTTGAATTTTTTGAATATTAAAATACGAAAATTTACGTTAAATCATAAATACATTATTTATTGAGTTGTCGGTGGTGTTTTCATGGTGTAAGAACCCTTGTATCTTACTCAAATACACTTATTAATAAATTTTTTCACAATAATCATAACTATTTATTATCTTGATAAAAATAAAAAAATAATGAAAAAAATAATGAGAAATAACCCCTCACCACCACTATAAATACTACCCCTCACAACCCATTCTCCGCACACCTTATAATCTGCTATCCTAGTAAAATTTATACCCAATATCCTCACAAATAATCTACCCCACATTAATAAGCTATTGTTTTAATAAAAATAAAAAACCAATCCCCTTAAGATGGTTCTCAAGGAGGAGTTTTCAAGAGAAAAAACCCTCTCCCCTTTCCTTTTAATGTCATTTGAAGTTATTTAATTGTAATATTCTCTCCTCACCTCCTCCATCCCGATGATTGTGATAACTCCAATATCATCTATATACTGTAATGATATAATTTTAATGGAATATCTATAATCCAATTCCTTTCAATATCTTTTATTTTTAAAAATGAAATCATCATCCGTGAGGTGCCGATTTACAACCTTCAAGGATGAAATATTTTTTTTCTTCAATTTCTCCTTCAAGGCCTGTAGTGAAATAATTTTTTATGTAAAACATGACTATAATATATTTATTTAATCTTTTTTATGTTATGGAATTAAAATATTTACATAATACTAAATAATAAAAAATGAGTTCATTATGGTCAATAACTATTATAATAATGTAAACGATTGTCAATAAATATATTAATGAATGATTCATCCTCATGACATATAACCAAATGATATAAATAACCATTTAAAACATTTCTATATTCATAAATATATTATAAATTAATTTTTGTATAATTATACCCATTCCACATGAATGTTTATATTCGTATATAAGTATACCAATCATGAAAATCAAAGAAATGAATGCTCCAAAGAAATAAAATTTTATCTTATAACAAATAAAAAAGGCCATAAATGAACATAATAAAATTATACTAAATAAAATAAATGTAGTTAAGGTTATTAATTTATCAATTAATGGAATTTATTTGATTATCCTAGATGTTAAGGTTAAGTGCATAACATGTTCGGTCATAAGGAAAGGGATTTCTTCCCAAACCTCCCTTTTCATTTAGGTTATGATTTCTTCCTCCATACAACAACATAATTCTTTATTTATTTTATATAATTATTATAAATTCTCATTATATGACCCAAAATCATGTATTCTTAAAATTTCATTTTTTTGTTGAAAATACAAGTTTTACAATATCCCTTTTCCAATTTTTTTGGTATGAAATCACGATTAAAGGTAATGTCTTGATTTATTAAACATTTTCAAGTACCATCCATAATCTATTTTAAGACACCTTTTTTATAAAATAACTAATTTTTTCCTGAATTTATATATTTTTAGTACTTTTTTTGTTCAATTAATTACAATAAATAAAAATTATTCTCCAAATAGAACTCTTCTTTGCAAAGTAAAAGAGGCATTTCTCTCAAAAATTCAATGATGATTTTATTAGAGTTTTTTCATCTATATAATATACTATATTGAATTTTTAATTCATTGATATTGATATATTATTATTGTTATCTAGCATAAGTTATTAAATTTTTTATTACCAGTTTTAATATGGATGTATTATCTTGATATCATTCAACATGCTTCTAATATTGGTTTGTGATTATAATTACAGATTAGGGAACGTTATTTACATTTAACATGTCCATGTTATTTATGTTTATCCCAAATTAATATGAGTTATTAATTGTACTTAAAAAGTGATGGGCATGGCCCTATATATCCCCTAGATGGATTGGTATGTCTCATGAGACAAAATAGTATTGGGTTTTGGTCGATGCCTTACCCTAGTATTTTTATACGTTAGGGCCAAGGTCCTGATGATTTGTATTAGATGTTTGACATTAGGTGTTCACTAATTATTATATTATTATATTATTAATTATTATGATATTTTAGATGATAAATATCAATGATTAAGGTCTATTATCTTATGATGAGTTATATGTCTTTATTTTCTTACCATTCATTTTTTTCATTATATGCTCATGTTTATTTTTAAAGGAATGGTGTTTTTTTGTTAATCACTATGCCTATTATTTATGTTTTTGATAACTTGTTATGTATGACATACCCTTACTAAAAATCTGAGATCACCCCTTTCATATGTGGTATTTTCCCCCTAAGATGATATGATGACTATTATTATTAATGACTTGCAGGAATAATCTAAGTGTTTTCGAGTGTTTCTAATAGAGTTGTAAATTTGTCTTTTCTTTAATGTTGTAAGTTAAATTTTATGTTTATAACTGGTTTTACAAGAGTACTAAACTATTCCGTAATTCACGAGGCGACATCCTTGTAAACATACCAATGTAATAATGTAAGGAATCAGATATAGGAAATTACAGTTCGGGTCCTTACATATTTTGCCTCTCTATGATGCATTCATGGTGCCACTTCTTCCCCATTGTTCACTGAATCTGATGTTCCCCCAACAGATTGTGTCCAATCCATGTAGCATGATCCCCCTGAAGGTAATAAAAAGAAAAACAACAAACATGCTATTTTAATTAAATAAAAGTTACATAATGATATTATATTAAAAAAATAATTGTTATTATATTTACATTAAACTATATATTATATTTATTATAAAGCATAAGAAATTATTGACAAAAAAACTAATACTTATTAAAATATTTTATAAAAACCAAAAAATATTATTAATACTATTATAAATATATTCATATAAAACTATAATATATTTTTACTATTTTAAAAATATAAATTTATTTAATGATATAATTCTTAAATATAAAAAAATATTTATAAATATAACTCTAATTAATTTAAATAACAATCTATTAATATTTATTTTATTATTTTTATTACTAATATTAAATTTATATAATATATTATAAATATGATATTATATATAATTTTACATAAAATGTAAAAAAATAGAATAGAATAGGGGTTGTGGGTTCAATTAGATGGAAATGTGGTGGGGGTATGATTTGTAGAGAATAAAGAATCACTAACCAAGGGAGGAAACATGAGTGGTTGTGAGGATTCCATGTTTGGAGGTGCCAATACATTGTGGGGGTGGTGGAAGGTAATTTGGAAGGTGGGTATTTAGTGAGGAGTGGTGGAAGTTAGGGTCTTCTTCCTCATGGAAATAGTGGATCTCATCTTCAGCAAATCTGGTAGTTGATTAGTGGTGGTGAGGGTTGAGGATGATAGAAGACATATTCAAGAAGATTTTTGGTGGTGGTGGAACCTCTTTAGATCCTATGAGATGATGGTGTAATGATCTCCCGTTGGGAGGTCCAGTTCTTCGTTGGTGCCACTAAGGTTTGGGTTTCTAGATCCGGTATTTGATTGATTTCTGTAAATAGGTTATTTTGAAACATCAATATGGTCTTTTATTATTCTATGTTATTATATTTTCTATAATTGGTTAATTTTAATTGTTCTTACAATGATGTATTGGTGGAGTTTCATTGTGATATGGTGGTGGCAGTGAGATCTGAAGTGCCCAGATCAGTGTGAATCACTGAGAGGGGGAGGGGGTGAATCAGTGATCCCTTAAAACTTTTTACTAATTGATTCCTTATCAATTAAACCTCTATGGATGATTAAAGCCTCGATCCACTCTTCTTGTATCTCTCACCTTTCCTCGAATGATGCAGTAAATGTAAAGGCACTGGACACAAGGATTTACAAGGTTCGGCACCAAAGGCCTACGTCCTTGCCATGTTGGTTATACACCCCAACATGGTTTCTCCATTATAATCGGTTAGTATTACAATGGTCGATACAACATCCCACTGTATCTCTCCTGAGTCCCACAGGAGGGTCTTTATACTGCGTCTCACAGTGTCACCAGAGTCCCACTAGTCTGCTCCAGAATCCCACTGAAGACTTCTTCCACCCTGAGTCTCACAGGGGGATTCTCCTGGATCCTCGAGTCACACGAGTAGCTCTTCTTCTTGTTCAGCTCTTCAAGTATCTTTAGCAGCCTGGGATAAAGACTGCTGGCCTTGCTCTGTACCTCTGATCACTTGAGTTGATCAGGTATTCTCATCTTGCTCAGGATTTATCTCCTTCTTCTCAGGATGACCTGGCTTCTCTCCAGCTACTGAATACTCAGACAACTAATATATTTAACTCCAGTCTGGTCCAGTCTCACAGGAATTCAACCTCACGCACTGAATGCATGGAAACTCTGATTCTTCAAGATCTTCTGGTCTTGGACAACTCAATTGCACACAAGTAGATTTGACTTGTTTACGTGTGCACATGCATGCATGCAAGCATGCACTCCCCTTCTTCTCTTCTTGGTGCAGTAAACCCTCAGAGGGTGTAATTCTTTTTAGCACACACCTTCTCGAACTTCACACACTTTATACAATTTGTTTACACACATAAATGTGTGTTCTACTTCAGTGTGAGTATTCTCCTTCTTCTCCTTCTTAGTGTGTACACACCACTTAGCACACACTAAGGTTAGGCCTTCGCTTGTTTTGCACACACAATTTGTTCCACATTTTTCACACACATACGCTTGGCCTTTCACTTCTTCTTGCACACACACAAAGTGTTCTTTAATTTGTTCTTCAATATGTGCACCCTCATAAGGGCTACGGCCTTCTTCAAATGCACACACAAAGTGTGTTCTTCAATTTGGCACACACAAGGGCGTGGTCTCGGCCTACTTTTGCTCACTGTCCAAGTGAGTTCTCAACTTGCCCGAACCACTGCCTTCAAAGGAGGTGCGCAAGGTGTGCAGCATAACTTCCTCAACACTGCCGCGCAAGGTACCAAGCCGCAAGGGCCGCGCAAGCCTCAACCAACCTTGAGCGCGCAAAAAGATGCGGCTCGCGTTGTGAAAGCCTCAAGAGTGCAAGAGAACCTTGTGTGCGCAAGCTTCTCCTGCCGCGCAAGTATGCGGGCAGGGAGAGCTCTTCCTGTCGCGCAAGTGATGCGCGCAGGGGACCTTCGGGCCTCGAGTGGCACCGGGACTTCAGCCGCGCAAGTGTGCACGGGGCTTCTACTTCGCGAGGCACAAAGGCACTCACGGGTCTTCCAAGTTTTTCAGCAAGCATCTCCAATGCCTCGGGCTCTCCTTTTATAGGCAGAGGAATGCCTCAAATCTTCCGCGTGGGATAAATCGAATTCCCGAAGTTTTTGGGTTTTCAAGATTTTTCTCAAATCTTGAATTCTTCTCCGTTTCAACGTGGGTTCTTTATTTTTTATCTTTCTCCTCCACGTGCATGCGACTTAGAACGCATGCACAACCTTTGTATCTTCTATCCCATGCAAAACACGAACTCACCGAAGCCTCGGAAACTTCGTTTTGCCTCGGCCTTGTTCGAAATCTCATCACGTTGCATGCATGCTTATTTTGTTGCGTGGATGTGTTCATTACGTTGAGACGAATTCCTTGGACACTTTACTTTCAGAAATGGTGGCCGGGAACTCGAAATCCAGTGCTCGGAGGCGCCACTGGTTCAGCGGAGACGTCACGGGTGCCTCGGTCGAGCTCAAGGTAGGAGACACACCGGGAGCCATTGGATCGAGCGAATGAAAGACATCAGACGGCATGGATCTGAACGGGAGCGGCGCGATGAGATTTGCGGCCGAGATCTGGCGCGCGATCAATCGTGCGGCCAGGATCCGCTCCTGGAGATTTTTCCGCGTCCCACATCGAAACGGAGCACGGTTTTTCTACGGCTTATCAACATAGCGCTCCCCCCTTCTTCGAAATTGAACTTCCAACCCTCTCGGTGCCTCCCCGCACCGAGTTCTTCTTGCGGGCATGCTTTGCGCCCACCCCTGCCACTCGGGCGCGCCACTGGCGCCCACTATGCACCTTCGGGCGCGCACTCTGGCTCCCATGCTGCGCCGGACCTGATCCCCTCCGTGGATCGGGGCTTATACACGGCCCCGACCTCCTCTTGGGCTAGCCCCATGGGATCCCCTTGGGTGTGGTGACCTAGTCCCACATGTGCCTTGGGTTTAACCCTTAAGGCTAGCCCTTGGTGGCTAATTTTTTTCTTGAGGAAACTCTATGTACTTTGTATACAAACAAAGTAACCATGTGTAAATGCCAAATGCCACTTCTTCTTCTTCTAAGCCATTCTTCCTCTTCTTTATTTCTTCTTCTTCATTAGAATTCCTCCAATTCTCTTCAACATTTATTCATCACTTAGGAATGGAATTCACGAAGGTTCTTCATCAACCGAAGCTCCTGAATCAAACAAATCTTCAATGTTCTTCATTGATCCAATCAGAGATCAAGTTGGATCTTCTTCAAATTCACATGCACTAAGTGATAGTGCATGGACGTAATTAGTACCACTTCATCCACTTAGGAGTTGTGGATGGTTCTCCTCATCTCCTCATGCATTGTTAAGACAATGCATGGTCTTCTGATATTGTTGTGACATTGTATCCAGTTGATACAAGTTCTTGGAACTTAAAGAACAGTTCAACAATCGTCAGATGTAATGATGATACTCCATCATCATCAATTATTCGAGTGGTGTAACTTAGTATCATCTTGATACAAGTATTGAAACATTCAGAACAGTTCTACAATCGTCTGATATTCATAGAGAATGTTTCAACCACAACATCCTATGTCACTTAGTGAATCTCCTAAGTGAAATGCATCTTAGTACCATGGCCATTCTCCTTTGCTCACCAACACCATCACTTCCTTTGTCATTCACATATTGACTCTCCTTGACATCCATTCCTTCTTTGACATCTTCTGATCAACAACATACCTTATTGACAACAAATGCAACACAGTGCACTTCAATCTCCCCCTTTGTATTTTTTGTCAATACCACTAGACCACATATTGTCAATCCAATCAGTAGAACACATATGAATGGGTCAATATGTGTGCCAATATTTTCTCCCCCTTATTGGAAATCAAATGCAAAGGTGTGGTGTGGTTCTCTTAAAAAATATCTCTTCCTCCCTTCGAATAGCATCTTCTTGAAAAGCACTAAGAGAGGGATGATGTCACATGTTCTCTTTAGCAAAGAACCTTTAGCAAATCATCTCTAAGTCTACTTGGGCTAACCCAGTGTAGAAAACAAGAGTGATGTAACCAAGGAACTCAATGTTATCCATCATTCACTATACATGTGAGATCATGCTTCAGGGGTTTGAAATTTTTCAGATATAACAATGAATTGCTAAAACCTGCACAACTTCACAAAACTCATTAGAAAGTTCAGGTGCAAAGATAAAGCTCCCCCTTTCAACCATTTGTCTTCAATCAATACTCCCCCTTAATTGTCATGATGAATGCAATTAAGAATCAAGGGATGAAAGTATGATTGGAATACCTTCAGCTTTTCTCAAGATGGTATTAATCTCAGAATACCATCTTCTTCAGATAGGCTCCTCCTCAAGGGGTGCACTCCATTCCTTCCAAACCATCCTCCAGCTAAGAATGATCATCATCTTCAATTCCCTGTAATGTCAGCACATGTAAATACAAGTGATTAGGGAATAATATGGAACCTCCTTGGTTCATCAATGTGAACAACAAGGTTGAGAAGATTCTCTCAACCGAGATGTCCCATTTTCACCATTCTTCACACTTTCACATTTGATCTTCAATGATGTTTGTGCTGGTGTGGATCTCAATACATCTTCATGTGATATCTTCTTCTTCCCTTTTTCCTTATCAACTGCCAGAACTTCATCTTTAGCTCTTTGTAGATATCTGGCAAGTTGCAACTGATTTGGCCATATGACTAACAAGTCTTTTGGAAGTGTGGCCTCAGTTCTGGAAGTTCCACATGGTTCTTTTCATGCTGTCAAGCTACCTTTCTTAGGCAACTTGTTTTCAATCAACCCCTTCTGCTTCTTCTGGACTGATTGTCTATTTGAGTCAAGTCTGCCTCTATTGAATTTCATGGCTTGTTTACAAAGATCCATGATATGTCCTTTCTTTCCACAGTAGAAGCATGTTTTCTTCTTCGTGGTCCTTCTGGATGCATCACCCTTATTGGATTTCAAATCCAAGGTCTTCTCTTCCTTTTTCATAATCTTCTTGGGAGCATCTTCAAATTTCTTATGCTTGCTTCCCAAGGATTCTTTCTGAGCCAGGTTCTGTGATCTTTTCTTCTTTCCAGCTTTGGATACAGTTGGAGATTGACATGTATCATTATTTTGACCACTTTTGCAACCATCCTAGATGTTGTCAAGAAATCCAAATCTGTTAGCAGTAAACAGATGTCTCTGGACCTGTGGATGTTGCTTATTTCCTTCTGGCTTTCTCCCTATTGGCATGGGCTTCCTTTGTGCTTTGACATTTAGTGGATTGTACCAAAAATCATTTGCACAGTGCCCATACTTATTACAACACCAACATTGACCCACAAATATTGACTTCTTCAGTCCTTCTGATTTTAGGGTACTTTTCTGGAGCTACTGTGTTGTTTCAGGAGAGCTCTGCTTCTTCATTTTCTTCATCCATACTTGTTTGGAATTATTTTTCCATCCTGCACTTTTTGTGGAAACACAATTAGAAGGATCAGTACAATATGGTAAGGATGGTACCTTCTTTCTAGAAGATGTTTCCCTTTTATTAGAGGATGTCTTTCTTTTAGAATCATCCTTCTCAAAGCTCACTTGAGTGGCAACATTTCTTCTTTTAGCTGACTGGGAGGATTCAACTTTGGGTGATTGCAGATTTTTCAATATCACATCTAGTTCTAAGTATTTCATGTTGAGGGAGTTCTTCTCATCCTCAACAGTTATTAGCTTTCCTTCCCAATTCTCCACCAGTTGTTTCATCTGGTCTTCATGCACCTTCTTCAATTATTGCAATGAATTGTCTAGCTCCTTCACCAATTTGACTTTTTCTTCGAGTTGAGCATCTCTGACATTCATTGACACTTTGTGCCTCTTTTCCAGTGCATGGAAAACATCTCTGACCATTATTTTAAAGAAATATTTCTCAGAAAGGCTTCTTTGCAATTATTTAGTAGTGTCTTCATATCTTTCATTGCAAAGTGATACTATTTCATCTTTAGCCTTCACCAGCTTTCTGAGAGTGTTGGTTATGCCAACCCTTTTAGCCAACTGATCTTCCATTGTATTGGATTCTTCTTCTAGCTGTAATTTTTCTTCTTGAAGTTCAAGGACGCCTGTAGCTATACACATTGCCACTTCCTTGGGGACTGCCTTCTGAAGATATTCGATTGCACTTTGAAGATATTTCATTGTTCCAACTTCATCACAGCTAGGACAGGCTTTCTTCATCTTCTTGGTCTATTTATTCTTTCTATTTTTCTGAGTCTTGGCAGATATCTCCATTTGAGGCTGGTCGCTCATTTCCTCAAATCTGCACTTCATAAGGACTCCCTTGGATCTTTTAGAGGTAACCTTCCCTCTGATACCAATTGATGTGCCCAGATCAGTGTGAATCACTGAGAGGGGGAGGGGGTGAATCAGTGATCCATTAAAACTTTTTACTAATTTATTCCTTATCAATTAAACCTCTATGGCTGGTTAAAGCCTCAATCCACTCTTCTTGTATCTATCACCTTTCCTCGAATGATGCAGTAAATGTAAAGGCACTGGACACAAGGATTTACAAGGTTCGTCACCAAAGGCCTACGTCCTTGCCATGTTGGTTGTACACCCCAACATGTTTTCTCCATTATAATCGGTTAGTATTACAATGGTCGATACAACATCCCACTGTATCTCTCCTGAGTCCCACAGGAGTGTCTTTATACTGCGTCTCACAGGGTCACCAGAGTCCCACTGGCCTGCTCCAGAATCCCACTGAAGACTTCTTCCACCCTGAGTCTCACAGGGGGCTTCTCCTGGCTCCTCGAGTCACACGAGTAGCTCTTCTTCTTGTTCATCTCTTCAAGAATCTTCAGCATCCTGGGATAAAGACTGCTGGCCTTGCTCTGTACCTCTGATCACTTGAGTTGATCAGGTCTTCTCGTCTTGCTCAGGATTTATCTCCTTCTTCTCAGGATGACCTGGATTCTCTCCAGCTACTGAATACTCAGACAACTGATATCTTTAACTCTAGTCTGGTCCAGTCTCACAGGAATTCAACTTCATGCACTGAATGCATGGAAACTATGATTCTTCAAGATCTTCTGGTCTTGGACAACTCAATTGCACACAAGCAGATTTGACTAGTTTATGTGTGCACATGCATGCATGAAAGCATGCACTCTCCTTCTTCTCTTCTTGGTGCAGTAAACCCTCAGTGGGTGTAATTATTTTTAGCACACACCTTCTCGAACTTCACACACTTTGTACAATTTGTTTACACACATAAATGTGTGTTCTACTTTAGTGTGAGTATTCTCCTTCTTCTCATTCTTAGTGTGTACACACCACTTAGCACACAATAAGGTTCGGCCTTCGCTTGTTTTGCACACACAATTTGTTCCACGTTTTGCACACACATACGCTTGGCCTTTCACTACTTCTTGAACACACACAAAGTGTTCTTTAATTTGTTCTTCAATATGTGCACCCACATAAGGGCTACGACCTTCTTCAAATGCACACACAAAGTGTGTTCTTCAATTTGGCACACACAAGGGCGTGGTCTCAACCTTCTTTTTCTCACTGTCCAAGTGATTTCTCAACTTGCCAGAACCACTGCCTTCAAAGGAGGTGCGCAAGGTGTGCAGCCTAACTTCCTCAACACTGCCGCGCAAGGTACCAAGCCGCAAGGGCCGCGCCAGCCTCAACCAACCTTGAGCGCGCAAAAAGATGCGGCTTGGGTTGTGCAAGCCTCAAGAGTGCAAGAGCACCTTGGGTGTGCAAGATTCTCCTGCCGCGCAAGTATGCGGGCAGGGAGAGCTCTTCCTGTTGTGCAAGTGATGCACGTAGGGGACCTTCGGGCCTCGGGTGGCACCGGGACTTCAGCCGCGTGTGCGCGGGGCTTCTACTTCGCGAGGCACAAAGGCACTCATGGGTCTTCCATGTTTTTCAGCAAGAATCTCCAATGCCTCGGGCTCTCCTTTTATAGGCAGAGGAATGCCTCAAATATTCCGCGTCGGTTAAATCGAATTCCCGAAGTTTTCGGGTTTTCAAGATTTTTCTCAAATCTTGAATTCTACTCTGTTTCAACGCGGGTTCTTTATTTTTTATCTTTCTCCTCCACGTGCATGCAACATAGAACGCATGCACGGCCTTTGTCTCTTCTATCCCATGCAAAACAAGAACTCACTGAAGCCTCGGCAACTTCGTTTTGCCTCGGCCTTATTCAAAATCTCATCACGTTGCATGCATGCTTATTTTGTTGCATGGATGTGTTCATTACGTTGAGACGAATTTCTTAGACACTTTACATTAAGAAATGGTGGCCGGGAACTCGAAATCCAGTGCTCGGAGGCGCCACTGGTTCATCGGAGACGTCGCGGGTGCCTCGGTCGAGCTCGAGGTAGGAGACACACCGGGAGCAGTTGGATCGGGCGAATGAAAGACATCGGACGGCCTAGATCTGAACGGGAGCGGTGCGATGAGATGTGCGACCGAGATCTGGCGCGCGATCAATCGTGCGGCCAGGATCCGCTTCTGGAGATTTTTCCGCGTCCCACATCGAAACGGAGCGCGGTTTTTCCGCGGCTTATCAACCTAGCACTCCCCCCTTCACCGCAATTGAACTTCCAACCCTCTTGGTGCCGCCCCGCACCGAGTTCTTCTTGCGGGCGCGCTTTGCGCCCACCCCTGCCACTCGGGCGCGCCACTGGCGCCCACTATGCACATTCGGGCGCGCGCTCTGGCACCCATGCTGCACAGGACCTGATCCCCTGCGTGGCCCGAGGCTTATACACGGCCCCGACCTCCTCTTGGGCTGTCCCCATGGGATCCCCTTGGGCGTGGTGACCTAGTCCCACATGTGCCTTGGGTTGAACCCTTAAGGCTGGGCCTTGGTGGCTAATTGTTTACTTGAGGAAACACTAAGTACTTTGTATACAAACAAAGTAACCATGTGTAAATTCCAAATGACACTTCTTCTTCTTCTAATCCATTCTTCCTCTTCTTTATTTCTTCTTCTTCATTAGAATTCCTCCAATTCTCTTCAACATTTATTCATCACTTAGGAATGGAATTCACGAATGTTCTTCATCAACCGAAGCTCCTGAATCAAACAAATCTTCAAAGTTCTTCATTGATCCAATCAGAGATCAAGTTGGATCTTCTTCAAATTCACATGCACTAAGTGATAGTGCATGGACTTCATTAGTACCACTTCATCCACTTAGGAGTTGTGTATGGTTCTCCTCATCTCCTCATGCATTGTTAAGACAATGCATGGTCTTTTGATATTGTTGTGACATTGTATCCAGTTGATACAAGTTCTTGGAACTTAAAGAATAGTTCAACAATCGTCAGATGTAATGATGATACTCCATCATCATCAATTCTTCATGTGGTGTACATTAGTATCATCTTGATACAAGTATTGAAACATTAAGAACAGTTCTACAATCGTCTGATATTCATAGAGAATGTTTCAACCACAACATCCTATGTCACTTAGTGAATCTCCTAAGTGACATGCATCTTAGTACCATGGCCATTCTCCTTTGCTCACCAACACCATCACTTCCTTTGTCATTCACATATTGACTCTCCTTGACATCCATTCCTTCTTTGACATCTTCTGATCAATAACATACCTTATTGACAACAAATGCAACACAGTGCACTTCAATCTCCCCTTTTGTATTTGTTGTCAATACCACTAGACCACATATTGTCAATCCAATCAGTAGAACACATATGAATGGGTCAATATGTGTGCCAATATTTTCTCTCCCTTATTGGAAATCAAATGCAAAGGTGTGGTGTGGTTCTCTTCAAAAATATCTCTTCCTCCCTTCGAATAGCATCTTCTTGAAAAGCACTAAGAGAGGGATGATTTCACATGTTCTCTTTAGCAAAGAACCTTTAAAAAATCATCTCTAAGTCTACTTGGGCTAACCCGGTGTAGAAAACAAGAGTGATGTAACCAAGGAACTCAATGCTATCCATCATTCACTATACATGTGAGATCATGCTTCAGGGGTTTGAAATTTTTCAGATATAACAATGAATTGCTAAATCCTGCACAACTTCACAAAACTCATTAGAAAGTTCAGGTGCAAAGATAAAGCTCCCCCTTTCAACCATTTGTCTTCAATCAATACTCCCCCTTAATTGTCATGATGAATGCAATTAAGAATCAAGGGATAAAAGTATGATTGGAATACCTTCAGCTTTTCTCAAGATGGTATTAATCTCAGAATCCCATCTTCTTCAGATAGGCTCCTCCTCAATGGGTGCACTCCATTCCTTCCAAACCATCCTCCAGCTAAGAATGATCATCATCTTCAATTCCCTGTAATGTCAGCACATGTAAATACAAGTGATTAGGGAATAATATGGAACCTCCTTGGTTCATCAATGTGAACAACAAGGTTGAGAAGATTCTCTCAACCGAGATGTCCCATTTTCACCATTCTTCACACTTGCACATTTGATCTTCAATGATGTTTGTGCTGGTGTGGATCTCAATACATCTTCATGTGATATCTTCTTCTTCCCTTTTTCCTTATCAACTGCCAGAACTTCATCTTCAGCTCTTTGTAGATATCTGGCAAGTTGCAACTGATTTGGCCATATGACTAACAAGTCGTTTGGAAGTGTGGCCTCAGTTCTGGAAGTTCCACATGGTTCTTTTCATGCTGTCAAGCTACCTTTCTTAGGCAACTTGTTTTCAATCAACCCCTTCTGCTTCTTCTGGACTGATTGTCTATTTGAGTCAAGTCTGCCTCTATTGAATTTCATGGCTTGTTTACAAAGATCCATGATATGTCCTTTCTTTCCACAGTAGAAGCATGTTTTCTTCTTCGTGGTCCTTCTGGATGCATCACCCTTCTTGGATTTCAAATCCAAGGTCTTCTCTTCCTTTTTCATAATCTTCTTGGGAGAATCTTCAAATTTCTTATTCTTGCTTCCCAAGGATTCTTTCTGAGCCAGGTTCTATGATATTTTCTTCTTTCCAGCTTTGGATACAGTTGGAGATTGACATGTATCATTATTTTGACCACTTTTGCAACCATCCTAGATGTTGTCAAGAAATCCAAATCTGTTAGCAGTAAACAGATGTCTCTGGACCTGTGGATGTTGCTTATTTCCTTCTGGCTTGCTCCCCATTGGCATGGGCTTCCTTTGTGCTTTGACATTTAGTGGATTGTACCAAAAATCCTTTGCACAGTGCCCATACTTATTACAACACCAACATTGACCCACAAATATTGACTTCTTCAGTCCTTCTGATTTTAGGGTACTTTTCTGGAGCTGCTGTGTTCTTTCAGGAGGGCTCTGCTTCTTCATTTTCTTCATCCATACTTGTTTGGAATTATTTTTCCATCCTGCACTTTTTGTGGAAACACAATTAGAAGCATCAGTACAAGATGGTAAGGATGGTACCTTCTTTCTAGAAGATGTTTCCCTTTTATTAGAGGATGTCTTTCTTTTAGAATCATCCTTCTCAAAGCTCACTTGAGTGGCAACATTTCTTCTTTTAGCTGACTGGGAGGATTCAACTTTGGGTGATTGCAGATTTTTCAATATCACATCTAGTTCTAAGTATTTCATGTTGAGGGAGTTCTTCTCATCCTCAACAGTAATTAGCTTTCCTTCCCAATTCTCCACCAGTTGTTTCATCTGGTCTTCATGCACCTTCTTCAATTCTTGCAATGAATTGTCTAGCTCCTTCACCAATTTGACTTTTTCTTCGAGTTGAGCATCTCTGACATTCATTAACACTTTGTGCCTCTTTTCCAGTGCATGGAAAACATCTCTGACCATTATTTTAAAGAAATATTTCTCAGAAAGGCTTCTTTGCCATTATTTAGTAGTGTCTTCATATCTTTCATTGCAAAGTGATACTGTTTCATCTTTAGCCTTCACCAGCTTTCTGAGAGTGTTGGTTATGCCAACCCTTTTAGCCAACTGATCTTCCATTGTATTGGATTCTTCTTCTAGCTGTAATTTTTCTTCTTGAAGTTCAAGGACGCCTGTAGCTATACACATTGCCACTTCCTTGGGGACTGCCTTCTGAAGATATTAGATTGCACTTTGAAGATATTTCATTGTTCCAACTTCATCACAGCTAGGACAGGCTTTCTTCATCTTCTTGGTCTATTTATTCTTTCTATTTTTCTGAGTCTTGGCAGATATCTCCATTTGAGGCTGGTCGCTCATTTCCTCAAATCTGCACTTCATAAGGACTCCCTTGGATCTTTTAGAGGTAACCTTCCCTCTGATACCAATTGATGTGCCCAGATTAGTGTGAATCACTGAGAGGGGGAGGGGGTGAATCAGTGATCCCTTAAAACTTTTTACTAATTTATTCCTTATCAATTAAACCTCTATGGCTGGTTAAAGCCTCGATCCACTCTTCTTGTATCTCTCACCTTTCCTCGAATGATGCAGTAAATGTAAAGGCACTGGACACAAGGATTTACAAGGTTCGTCACCAAAGGCCTACGTCTTTGCCATGTTGGTTATACACCCCAACATGGTTTCTCCATTATAATCGGTTAGTATTACAATGGTCGATACAACATCCCACTGTATCTCTCCTGAGTCCCACAGGAGTGTCTTTATACTGCGTCTCACAGGGTCACCAGAGTCCCACTGGCCTGCTCCAGAATCCCACTGAAGACTTCTTCCACCCTGAGTCTCACAGGGGGCTTCTCCTGGCTCCTCGAGTCACACGAGTAGCTCTTCTTCTTGTTCAGCTCTTCAAGAATCTTCAGCATCCTGGGATAAAGACTGCTGGCCTTGCTCTATACCTCTGATCACTTGAGTTGATCAGGTCTTCTCGTCTTGCTCAGGATTTATCTCCTTCTTCTCAGGATGACCTGGCTTCTCTCCAGCTTCTGAATACTCAGACAACTGATATCTTTAACTCTAGTCTGGTCCAGTCTCACAGGAATTCAACTTCATGCACTGAATGCATGGAAACTATGATTCTTCAAGATCTTCTGGTCTTGGACAACTCAATTGCACACAAGCAGATTTGACTAGTTTATGTGTGCACATGCATGCATGAAAGCATGCACTCTCCTTCTTCTCTTCATGGTGCAGTAAACCCTCAGTGGGTGTAATTCTTTTTAGCACACACCTTCTCGAACTTCACACACTTTGTACAATTTGTTTACACACATAAATGTGTGTTCTACTTTAGTGTGAGTATTCTCCTTCTTCTCATTCTTAGTGTGTACACACCACTTAGCACACAATAAGGTTCGGCCTTCGCTTGTTTTGCACACACAATTTGTTCCACGTTTTGCACACACATACGCTTGGCCTTTCAATTCTTCTTGCACACACACAAAGTGTTCTTTAATTTTTTCTTCAATATGTGCACCCACATAAGGGCTACGACCTTCTTCAAATGCACACACAAAGTGTGTTCTTCAATTTGGCACACACAAGGGCGTGGTCTCACCCTTCTTTTTCTCACTGTCCAAGTGATTTCTCAACTTTCCAGAACCACTGCCTTCAAAGGAGGTGCGCAAGGTGTGCAGCCTAACTTCCTCAACACTGCCGCGCAAGGTACCAAGCCGCAAGGGCCGCGCCAGCCTCAACCAACCTTGAGTGCGCAAAAAGATGCGGCTTGGGTTGTGCAAGCCTCAAGAGTGCAAGAGCACCTTGGGTGCGCAAGATTCTCCTGCCGCGCAAGTATGCGGGCAGGGAGAGCTCTTCCTGTCGCGCAAGTGATGCACGTAGGGGACCTTCGGGCCTCAGGTGGCACCGGGACTTCAGCCGCGTGTGCGCGGGGCTTCTACTTCGCGAGGCACAAAGGCACTCACGGGTCTTCCATGTTTTTAAGCAAGAATCTCCAATGCCTCGGGCTCTCCTTTTATAGGCAGAGGAATGCCTCAAATCTTCCGCGTGGGATAAATAGAATTCCCGAAGTTTTCGGGTTTTCAAGATTTTTCTCAAATCTTGAATTCTTCTCTGTTTCAACGCGGGTTCTTTATTTTTTATCTTTCTCCTCCACGTGCATGCGACATAGAACGCATGCACGGCCTTTGTCTCTTCTATCCCATGCAAAACAAGAACTCACCGAAGCCTCGGCAACTTCGTTTTGCCTCGGCCTTATTCAAAATCTCATCACGTTGCATGCATGCTTATTTTGTTGCATGGATGCGTTCATTACGTTGAGATGAATTTCTTAGACACTTTACATTCAGAAATGGTGGCCGGGAACTCGAAATCCAGTGCTCGGAGGCGCCACTGGTTCATCGGAGACGTCGCGGGTGCCTCGGTCGAGCTCGAGGTAGGAGACACACCGGGAGCTGTTGGATCGGGCGAATGAAAGACATCGGACGGCCTGGATCTGAACGGGAGCGGTGCGATGAGATGTGGAGCCGAGATCTGGCGCGCGATCAATCGTGCGGCCAGGATCCGCTTCTGGAGATTTTTCCGCGTCCCACATCGAAACGGAGCGCGGTTTTTCCACGGCTTATCAACCTAGCACTCCCCCCTTCACCGCAATTGAACTTCCAACCCTCTTAGTGCCGCCCCGCACCGAGTTCTTCTTGCGGGCACGCTTTGCGCCCACCCCTGCCACTCGGGCGCGCCACTGGCGCCCACTATGCACCTTCGGGCGCGCGTTCTGGCACCCATGCTGCGCAGGACCTGATCCCCTGCGTGGCCCGAGGCTTATACACGGCCCCGACCTCCTCCTGGGCTGGCCCCATGGGATCCCCTTGGGCGTGGTGACCTAGTCCCACATGTGCCTTGGGTTGAACCCTTAAGGCTGGGCCTTGGTGGCTAATTTTTTACTTGAGGAAACACTAAGTACTTTGTATACAAACAAAGTAACCATGTGTAAATGCCAAATGACACTTCTTCTTCTTCTAAGCCATTCTTCCTCTTCTTTATTTCTTCTTCTTCATTAGAATTCCTCCAATTCTCTTCAACATTTATTCATCACTTAGGAATGGAATTCACGAAGGTTCTTCATCAACCGAAGCTCCTGAATCAAACAAATCTTCAATGTTCTTCATTGATCCAATCAGAGATCAAGTTGGATCTTCTTCAAATTCACATTCACTAAGTGATAGTGCATGGACTTCATTATTACCACTTCATCCACTTAGGAGTTGTGGATGGTTGTCCTCATCTCCTCATGCATTGTTAAGACAATGCATGGTCTTCTGATATTGTTGTGACATTGTATCCAGTTGATACAAGTTCTTGGAACTTAAAGAATAGTTCAACAATCGTCAGATGTAATGATGATACTCCATCATCATCAATTCTTCATGTGGTGTACATTAGTATCATCATGATACAAGTATTGAAATATTAAGAACAGTTCTACAATCGTCTGATATTCGTAGAGAATGTTTCATCCACAACATCCTATGTCACTTAGTGAATCTCCTAAGTGACATGCATCTTAGTACCATGGCCATTCTACTTTGCTCACCAACACCATCACATCCTTTGTCATTCACATATTGACTCTCCTTGAAATCCATTCATTCTTTGACATCTTCTGATCAACAACATACCTTATTAACAACAAATGCAACACAGTGCACTTCAAGTTCAATTCAGGCACTGAAGGAAAGTTGAGATGACGATGGGTAAAAGGAAGCAGTGGTGACTCATTTGAGTCACCATTATGGGAGAAATGGTGGGTTAAGGGAGGTTCATAGGGTGGTCACCATTGTAAATGGACAACTATAGTTGGTTGTTTTCGAATGGATTAGGATAGCAGTGGGTACTATGGAAAGGGGATGGGGGTGACTCGATGATTCACTGTTGAAAAGTAGTGGATGAGATGATAGGAAATGAGTAAGGTTTTTTTGGAAATTGAGAGGAGTAATGGTCAGTAGTTTTCCAAAGGTGGGTAATTTTATAGAGTTTTTCAATTTTATTTGAGGTTGGTAGTGTGTAGGGATCCGCTATTGGGTCTAATAGTGTATCTCTTAGTGATGAGTATAAGACATGCTGGTGAGTGTTTTCTTATCTATAAGAGAACCTCGAAAAAATGAATAATATAAATTAGAAATAAGGAATAAAATTTAAAATACAATTTAAATTAATTATAAATAATCCTACAATAAATTAATTATGTGTTATATTTTAAAAATAAAAACACTAGAATTAATTAATTACAAAATAGAAAAATGAAAAGGTTAAATTATTTAAATGAAAAAATTAATATTTTTTTATTTTAAAAAACGAATGAGGATCAAATAAAAATATAATTAATTTTTTATGAAAAGCTATATTAAAAAATTAAAATATGTAAAATTGTTAACTACGAACAATAATTGAATTTTCTTAAAAACGTACATGAAAAAATTGTATATTATTATTCAAAAAACAAATGAAATAGAAGAAATTAAAATTAAAAAAACTAAATTATTATTTA
Organism: Viscum album; assembly: GCA_963277665.1. Taxonomy (NCBI): domain Eukaryota; kingdom Viridiplantae; phylum Streptophyta; class Magnoliopsida; order Santalales; family Viscaceae; genus Viscum; species Viscum album. The sequence goes on from CAUJRU010000456.1 coordinate 551,551, forward strand.
AAATAAATAAAAAATTAAATTTGGACTAAATGAAAACAAAAAATTAAATAATTACTTAAAGAGTTAATTAAATCAATAAATAAATGAAGTAATAATTTTGAAGGAAAAAATAAAAGATTAATGAATTATGTAATGGGAATAAAAAATTAGTAAAAAATTAATAAAAAATGAATGACAAAACAATATTAATTATTTTTTTTAAAAAATTTCAAAATTATAAAATAGAATCCATCATTTTAAAAATTAAATGAGAAAAAAATTAAATAAAGGGTGTAGAAAATAATGTGAAAACATAAACACATAAAACCCCCCACGCATAATTTCTTGTTTTTCCTCAAACAAATGAACTATTTTGTGCTTATAGATTTGATGAAATGGTTTTACAAAGTTAATTCAAAATGAGGATGTATACACTATTAAATATAGAGGAACAAAATATGGTTAATCATTTAAAAAATCTCTTCACAAAAGGTCCAATGTCGATTCTGAAACACACATGAAATCTAGGGGAACATAAAATCATACAATATCAAGGATATCAATAATGCTATATAAAATAAAATACTTTCATTATTAAATTATTGTAAAATATTTAATTCTAAGAGTGATGAAATGATAAAAATTGTGGAAATAAAATCATAACAAATGTAACCTTCAATTTTCATTTTCTCTTAGGTTCCAAAATTCCTTTTTTTATCACTTTATTGATTCTTCTCAAATAATCTTCAAAAAATTCAATTGTCCCTTCTTCATCTGAATTCAAAATTCACTCCACTATAATGAACTAATTTAGATGACTAGGATTATTATTAATTTTTGTTATTATGATTCACTGTTTACCCACCCATGTTTGTGTAATGCATTTTAGAATCTTATGGTCTACTCAAATGTAACATCCTGGGTCTAGAAGCCACTAAATGGTGCCCTGTACCATGTTGGCTACATGGCCTCAAGTGCACTTCCCCAATTGTCAGAGGGTACTGACTAAAAGCGGGGGCCTAGGGTGTGATAGTGGGGAAACTATGACCTCATTTGAAGAGTGTAAGACAACAAGAATAAATATTTACAAATAGGGGAAGCAGTAAACAACATGAAAATGAAGTAAACTATGGAAGAGTGATGGATAAAGTTAACCAAAAGTCATATGACATCAAAATGATGCATCAATTCACATTATATTAGAAAACAACAAAAATGGACACACTACAATCATGTAAAATACAATACAAAAGTATGTTGAAAAAAATTGAAACTCAGTAGCATTGCAAGCCTTGGCTTGGTCCCATACTCTCCTACTTCGAAGAAGCAATGAAGTACCTGTATAGGAATCCTTTCCCTTGTCGACACCTGCATCAAAATAGTCTTTTTCGGCCTAAAGGAAAGACCCAAATAGGGTGTGAGAAATGAATCCTAGTTTGCAACCACCATAGGTCTTTTCCAATCTATGATGAATTAAATTATGCACTTTTATATAGTAATGATATGAAATAAAAAAGTACGCAATCATAATGAAAGAATATTACAAATAATGGTATTTATTTATAGAGTTTACTATGTTCATTAGTAGTTCATTTACTAGATGTATTTAGGTCTTCAAATTCGGCCAAATCATGAAACTCCCCGTAACAAAGTAAGAACAACATAAGTCTTAGAAGACCTTATAACAAGTAAATAATGTTTGAATCGAGGCCTGTGATTTGTCTTGACATACATGTCACAATTCAATTTGTTAAATTATTTATGTATAACCTGAGACCATTCTTGAGATTCCAAAGATAGAATTCAAGTATCACAACAAGTGTAATTCTACTGACATCCTATGAGTATGTTCTCAGTGGTCCTACAAGGGTTCCCGAGTATCACTCTCAATGTTGGTATAAGTTCAATTGAGTCCATCCTTAGAGGTCCTACTAGGGAGCCCCAAGGTATAACTATATGTGAAATATATTATTATGTCAATTTAGTTCATCCCTAGCGGCCCTACTCAGGATCCCAAGTGTCACTAATGAAATATAAATCAAAATCTATTTGATTCCATCCATGGCGTTCTAAGATGAACCCATGTATTACCTAAGGTGCAAGGTACAATATTCATATGACTATGTTCATGGTGTTCTAAAATGAACCCTTGTTTCGCCCAATTATTTTTACCATTTACTCCTTAAGATTCAATAAAACATTCCAACCTGCTTAACTATAAAAAACACTGCATCACAAAGGAAAAAACACAATCTTAAAGCCATAATCAAACACTTATAATTTCTACACAATTTCAATTCCAGATAATAATAATTTTCATTTTAAACAACCAAAAAATGGAAATCAAAAAGCATCTCCATGGACATCCAAGGCCAAAACGGTTATAAAACCAACAACCAAGGGAAACACACCCACGTGTTGGTCCTTAATCAAACAACAATGTTAAACAAGAATAAATCCATGGAATTAATTACCAAAATAATGTTAAGTAATAATAAGGCTCAAATTTCTTTCAAGGAAACACCCTAAACATTGGTGCACGACACAATGAAACATATAAACATCTTGAAAATTAATGAGAGGCACATGACCACCAAACTCGATGTCGTATAATCTATATACTCCGGCGCTTGCCCTTGAATAAACCTAGAATGGAATAGATCAATGAAAAGGGTGAAACCATTCAAATATAAATAAAATCCTCATAAACATAAATTATGAAGAATGGATCTAGAAGAAGAAATTTTCTACCGATTGGGTTCAAAGGAGACTGATGTTGGAAGGATCGTAGTCCGGATGATGGTGTTAGAGGAGAAACAATCCTTGGTGCTCCTCCTCCATCAACCTGGCGAGTCTTCTATCCAAATGTGGAGAAAATGAGGAAGATTTCTATTTTAAGATGAAAAATAGTAGTGCAAGACATAAATATCTAAATACACAGTGTGTATATGATTATTCTATTAATTGTTTCACTGGATTACATTACACGTACCTACCGACATGACTACACGACATGTATTAGGATGTATACACCGTGTAGTGGTTTTTTCTTCTCTACCATGCCAACATGATGACACATCATGTCTCCCTATCCTACATAGATATACTACATGGGGTGAATATAGTATTACACAATTTGTAACCCTAAAACAACCATTTTCCAAGTTTAACCTTATTTTCTCAAAAAAATAACTCATGGAAATAGAATAGAAGAAAATTGTACCTCAAAATAAGACCTGGGTTCTTACAAACTTCCCCCTTAAAAAACTTTTTACTTAAATTTCCCATTCATGTTTGAGGAAAGAAATATTTAAGAATAACTTTGGCCACTTAGCATGTAATTCAGCCTCCCTCACCCAAGTCTCATCCTACACTCTTTCGTGCTGCCATGGCACCCGTATGAGAGAAACTGATAGGCCATAGAGAAAATTTGTGCTCCAATCAACTATATGCATCAAATCCTCCTAAAAGGATGCATCAAACTGAAAATCAAGCTCCACAGAATGAAAAAGGTGAGATGAGACTGGTTGATAGCAGTGTAGAGGAGGTACATGGAAAATATCATGCATATATTGGTACCTATGATGTAACTGTAACCAATAGGCAATCGACCCGACTCACTCTAGAATCTCAAATGGTCTGTCAAATCTTTTTGAATGTTAACACTGTATCAGGATCCTCTTGTGTACCAACCATAGTGTGACACGTAGGAAAACTCACTCCCCGACCTCAAACTCCAAGGGTCATCTAAGACGACCAAAATAAGATTTCTAAAGAGACTCGTAGTATCCATATGATTCAAAATCAAGTGGGAAAACTTAGTAGTCTCGTGATCAAGATGTGGTCCCAACATATACCTCCAGCCCACATAAGGGTGATCAGAATGGCCTCCCGTACAAAGCCTTATATGGTGCCATATGAATAATATCCCAAAATATATTATAATAGGTGAAATCAACCTGGGGTATATGCTTCTCCCAAGATCCCCATGTTCTAAGACACATGCACACAACATGTCTTCTAAAACCTATATTGTACCCTCTAAATGGACATCAACCTAAGGGTGATATGCTGTGCTCAGAAGCACCTATGTGCCTATCACCCTCTGAAAACTCTTCAAGAAATGATACATAAAGCAGGTGTCCCTATTTGAAACAATAGAATAAGGTAACCCATGAAGTCGTACCTCCTCTCGGATATACAACTTTCTAAGATCATCAACACCAAAGGTCTCCTTGATCAGAATGAAGTGGGAGACCTTCGTAATCCTATCAACTATGTAACACACTATATCATTTTCAATAGGAGACCTTGGTAACCCCATCCCAAAATCTATCGTGAAATCATCCCATTTCATCTCTGGAATAGGTAACTAATGTAAAATACTAGTTGGCCACTGATGTTATTCCCTCACCTACTAATATGTGGAACATCTCAAAATAATAAAAACTACTCACTTCATACCTAGACAACAGTACTGACAGCGCAAGTCACTATACATCTTAGTTACTCCAGGATGCACTTCCCAAGATGAAGCATGGTAATTCGGAATCAAATCCTTGAGTATATACACTTTAACCCACACACATCCATGTATACATAGAACTTCATACCAACTAACCATCCATCTAGGAGGAGGTTCCTCACCCGTGACACTATCTTATAGAACTCGACCTTTGCAATTTAATATCTACTTCATCCAAACTCTATCCATTATGGTAGAGGTAATAACCAAATATGAAAGAGAATTCTATCCTCAACTGTTGTGAACCTCTAAATGCATTTTAGAGAATGAATATATCATCTTCCATTCACCCCTGGCATCCTACAGTGCATGTATCTGTGTCCTCTTGCCCTGTCCGTCAGCCACTACATTTTCCTTGCTATGTGTATATGAAAGCTCAAAATAAACCGATTGAAGGAATTCCACCCACCATCGTTATCTCAAATTCAAATCACACTGAGTAAAGATGTAGTTTAGAATTTTTTAGACCATGTACACCTCAAAATGATCTCCTAATAAATAATGTCCCAACAATGAAAATCATAAACAACCATTGCCAAGTAAAGAACATGCATTGGGTAATTCCAAAAATGTGGCCTCAACTACTGATACTCATACGCAACAAATCGATCTCCCTGCATATGCACTTCTCCCAACCCAATACCTGATGCATCACAATATACAGTGTAACGTTTTCACAACTCTGTAAAAATCAGTATCGATGCTGTAGTCAAATTTTCATTCAACTCCTGAATGGCTACATCATAAGAATATAACCACTCAAACTTCACACCTTTCTTGGTAAAGCCCGCCATTTGAACTGCGAGGCATGAGAATTCCTGTATAAAATGCTTGCAGTAACCGGCTATCCCCAGGAAAATTTGTTCCTTAAAAACGTTATTGGTCCTCTCTAAGGTAACTAATTCTCTTACCTCCTCTAGGTCCACTTATACAGCAGTCTATGAGAAAACATGACACTGGAAGTGAATATGATCGATGAATAAGTTGAATTTAGTGAGCTTATCATATAAATGGTTCTCCCTCAGTGTATTTAAAATGATATCAATGTGTTTGACATGGTGGTCTCGATTATGAGAATACAACAAGATATCATGCAAAAATACTACCACAAAAGAATCTAGGTAAGGATGAAACACTATGTTCATCAACGCCATGAAAACCGCTGACACATTCGTGAGACCATACAACATAAACCAGTACTCCTATAAACCATACCTGCTATGAAACATGGTACAAGGCATGTTTATTGATCGAACCCATACCTAGCCATACCTGACCTTATTTCAATGATCAAGAACCCCTGAGCTCCTAAAAGATGATCAAATAGGTCATCTATCCATTGTAAGGGATCTCAGTTTTTAACCATCAACTGGTTTATATTCTGATAGTTCATTCATAGCCTAAGGGTACCATCACCATTTTTCGTAAAAAGGACTAGTGAGCCCCAAGGAGAAGTACTGAGTCAGATAAAACCCTTAAATTCTAGATCTTCCGACTCCCTATTGAGCTCTTGAAACTCTGTCGTATCCATCCTATATGTAAGAATGGATACTGGTGCAGCTCCTTGCACTAGACCAATAAGAAAATTCATCACTCTGACTGGTGGTAAGCCTGAAATGTTATCTGGGAAAATTTCATTGCAACAATAAACCATTGGAGGGATATATATTAAAAATGATCCCTAATCCTCCAGATATAAATTCTCAATCTAGGTTGTCATTCCACCCAACTCATAATGCACGGTTCCTTCTCTGCTGATCGAAACATTCCATTCACCCTTATATAAAAACTCACTGCCCTCTGTTGATGTAAAACTCACCATGTATCGATGGAAATAAAAAGAGGATCGAAAAGAAACCAACTAGTCTATTCAAATAATGACATCAAATCCCATCATCTCTAAGACATAATGGTTCCATAGAAAATGGCACTCACCAATCTCGAGGGGTTCCTCCTTAAACTAATGCACACCTTACATTATAATCCCTAACGGAGTATCTAGCGTCATAACATCAGAAGTAAAATATGAATAGAGCATAAGTCTTTAAAAAAAGTCCACAGATAGAAAATATGTGTAGAAACAATATCAAAAAGTGCAGAAGATAAAACAGAGGTGACTAGAATAGTACATCTGATAGTAGAAGGTCTGGGATCCTACTCCAACTAGGTTTGATGCACTGTATATGTCTGACCTGTACTGTGGCCTTGAGAAACTGTATAGATACCATGAGCTGACCCACCCTACAGTCGCTGAGATCCTGGGGCCTGGCTACCATGGCCACGCCAACTACCTTGGTATGAACACCCCAATGTATTCTAGTTTCCAGACTTGTCAGAAACTGTTGACCCTACTCCTACACTTGGAATCTATATAGAACCCCATTCATTATCCACTTGGGTAAACATATTGTGTAGGCATTATAGATGACCCATAATTCCTCAAGATCAGTACTCAACTGGGTACTTTAGGCACTAGGGCCTCGTATGCCGCAGACTACCGCACTTCTAACACCTCACCTGGATATCGAAAGAAAGGTTATCCTTCTCATATCCCTAAGATAAATCTAAATATGATGCTTCTTTATTCCTATCGAGAAAGTACCAGACCTTGGGGCCAAACCTCCCAAGTTTTCACTTACTTCATCCCACAAATTATGCTTGGTAATTAGTGCCTGATTTACCATAGAGGGGACCGAAGGCAACTAGAAGTCATTCAGCTGGGATTGGATGTCAAACATGAGTCCATCCTCAAATTGTCAAGCTTTTGATACGTCATCAACCATCAGAATAGGTGAAAATCATTGAAGATCAGTAGACCAGGAAGAATAATACATAACTTATAGTGTTCCATACTATAGGTTCATGAACTCCTAGGCTCGGTCAGCCCTTAGAGCCCCAAAAAATAATAATCATATAAGGAATCATGAAAGTCTTCCCCTGTCATATCCCACTGATGCCCTTCAAGAGTGATTACATCCCCCCATCTTTTGGAAGAATCACACAATATATATATTGCAAGCTTGTCCCTCCTTTTGAGAGGCATATCTATATGATCAAAGGTAGTTAGAACAAATTCCATTCATGACTCTGTAGCCTATGGTGCTCCCTGGAAGGTCTTCAAGAACCTCACAAAGCCTTCTCGGAACTGTGCATCTACAGTCTTGTTCATTGTAACGGATAGTGACATAGCTGGCAGAACTGGAGGATCCATCTGTATCCCATGACCCACCATTTTGGGATTATGATCATTGCTGTTCTCCAGGCATGGAGCTCATGGTAATCACAACGTTATGACTCTACAAAGTCCAGCACACAGGCCTCAGTACAAACTTAATGAAAAAGGAAATAGTTACTTAGAAGTGCAAGAATAGAACAGATAAAAGAAATTATTAATGTCTTCCAAAATTGGGGTACATGACATTTATAACCTCTTATATAGTGCTTTCTCCTAGGGATTTACAAGGGAATTTATTTCTTCCAATCATGGACCTGTAACACCCCTCACACAAAGTATGTTACTCCTGATAGACGATTTGTACTTGAATTTTTCTCCCTTCTAAATGGCTAGAACTACATGGTTTTGTTGGTGTAAGACTACACGACATGATCACTCTCAACACAGAATGTAGAACTATGTTTTAATCCACCCATTTCATTAGTCACATGGTTAGATACACATTCAACTTACACATGGCGTGTAATCCCATTACATAGTGTTTCTTTCTCAATGCTTGACAACCAATTTTTCCTTTCTCAAAAGATAGGCTACATAGTCATGGGCTACACGAAATTTATGCATGGTACATGGCGTGTTATTCTTAAAACATGGAAAAACTTTTTCCCTAAAAAAGAAGAACACATGGGGTGTTAGGATAGAAAACACACTATGTATACAAGGTTTTTATTGATAGAAACCTAAATTGCCCAGAAAACCCATGTTCTGTAGAATAACCAACTAGAAGGATACTAAATTCTGATCCACGAGGGCCCATACTCTCTCTGAATCAATGTTTGGAACCCAAGAAAAACATATCATAGTACAATTATAGAATAAAATTTGAATCATGATCTGCCAACTTCTGGTCCAGGAGGGCCCATACACCTCATGAACTAAAGTCTCATGTCCATTCATTCCAAACTATATTACATTACTATAAATATATCACAATAAAAGTATTAGATATAACATCATCTATCTTAACAGCATGTGATAACTAATTACTCATAGATGGAATGGAATAATGCATGGAATGTGATTATAAAAAGTGTCTATATTATGCATTAGATGGAACACCCTCATCTCATTGGGTTGCAAAAAATAGTACCACAATTGCATCAATAGTAATTACAGAAATATAGTGTGTCACCTAAAGGTGAAATCAAATCAACTGTAATAGCTCAAAATCTAAAAATCACAAGTCAATTTATTGAAATTTGGATTTTCAAAATACATGGGGTAGATAATCCCAGAAAAAACTAATTTCCAAATACCTAGTCCCTCTTATCCATTTCTATAGTCTCCAAATATCAATACACACTTGAAAGAAACCCATATGATACCGCTTTGTAACATCCCAGGTCCGAATGCCACTAAACAGTTCCCCATACCCTATTGGTCACATGGAATGAAGAGTATTTCCCCAAACCCTATATTCTACAGACTATAAGTGAGGGACTTGGTTGCGATAGTGGGGAAACTATTCCCTTATTGGTAGAGTGTAACAAAGAGGAATAAATATTAAAGAATAGAAGAAGTACTAAATAAAATGAAATAGAAGTAGACAACTGAAGATTGAAAGATAAAGTTAAAGGGAAGTCATATGAAATCAAAATAATGCAACATGTCACATGTTTTATGAAAATAGAAAAACAGGATACACTGCATTCATGTATAATGCAATATCAATATATGGAAAAACAAACTGAAACTCAGCAGCATTTTAAGCCTTGGCTTAGTCCCATGATCTCCTGATATTAATTTGAAATCAAGTACCTATATTGGGGGCCATTCCCATATAGACACCTAAAGAAATATAGTCTTCTTGGGCCCAAAAGAATGACCCAAATAGGGTGTAAGAAATGAATCCCAGTAGGCAACCACCAATGGTTTGTGTCAATCTGTCAGTGAGTAAATGCAGTAGTTATGTATAGTAATGAAATGCAGTAAACTAGTAGGAACATAGAAGTAAAAAATCCTATATGTAATGGTATTATTTATAGATATTACTATTTTAATTATTAGTCCATTTACTTGAAGAATTTAGGTCTCATAATTCAACCTAATCCCGACATTACCCGTAGTAATGTAAGAAAAATAGAAGTCTCAAAAGACCTTCTAACAAGTAAGTAAATCATGAATCTAAGATTGTGCTTTGGATTGGAAGACATTTCACAATTCATTACATTAAATTATTTAAGTATAACTCAAGTCAGTTCTTGATATTCCTAAGTTAGAATTCATGTATCACTACAGGTGTAATTCTTCCTACATCCTAGGAGTCTATTCTCATCAGTCCTACTAGGGAGCCCTGCTTATCACTCTTGATGTTGGTATAATTTCAAGAGATTATATCCTCAGTGGCCCTCCTTGGGAGCCACACGGTATCCCTCTACGTGTAATATAAGATTATTTAAATTTAGTTCATCCTTGGAAGTCCTACTAGGGAGACCATGTTTCACCAATGACATATAAATCAAAATCCTTATGAGTCCTTCCATGGTGTTCTAAAGTGAACCCATGTATCACCGAAGGTGCAAGGTACAATAATCTTGTGTGTCTGTTCCCATAGTTCAAATTTGAACCCATGTATCACCCAATGATATTTAACATTTACTCATTAAAATTCAATAAAAAATTCTATCCTGCTTAACAAGAATGAAAACAACATTAAAAAGGGGAAAACACAATCCAAAATCCATATTCAAACACTTACAATTTTTATACAATTGCAATTCTAGATAATAATAAATTTAATTTTAAACAACCAAAAATGGAAAATTAATGCATTTCCATGGATATCCTAGGCCAAAATGGCAATACAACAGTCATTATAGGGAAATTCAACCACGAGGTGGCCCTTATTTCTAAAATAAAGCTAAACATGCTTAAATTCATTGAATTAATTACCAAAACATTGTTAGGTAATAATAAGGATCAATTTATTTTTCAAGGACACAACTTGGAAATGGGAGCACAACACAATGGGAAATATAAACATCTCAAAAATTAATGAGAGGAAAAATAACACCTACCTCGATGTCTTATAATTGATATACTATGATGTCGGCCCATGAATCATCCTAGAACATCATAGATCTATGAAAAGGTGAAGACAATTTAACCATAAATAAAATCCTCATAAACTAAAATTAATAATAAAAGCTCTAGAAGAAGAATTTTTTTACTTCATGGGTTTTAATGAGACTAATGGCAAATGGATCAAAGTCCAAATGATGAAGTTGGAGGAGGAACAGTCCTCAACACTCCTATTCCATCAAACCGGAGAGTCTTCTATCCAAATAAAGAAAAAAAATGACGATAATGCCTCTTTTAAGACAAAAAATTTTAGTACACAACATATATATTTATATAAACAAAATGTATGTCATTTTACTATTCATTGTTTCGCTGACATACTTTACACGTACCTGCTGACATGACTACATGACGTGTATCAAGATGTACACGACATGTAGTGGATTTTTATTCTCTCCCATGCTAGCGTGATCACATGCCATGAGTCTCTATCCTATATGTCAATACTACATGGAATTCATATAGGATTACATGGCATTTAACCCTAAAACACCCATTTTCCTAGTTTCCCCTTATTTTCTCCAAAAAATAACTCAAGTAAAAAGTAATAGAAGAAAATTGTACCTCAAAGTAAGAACTGAGTTCTTACATAAAATTACTATAAATACAAGAGGCGGTGAATTTTAGATTAAGAACATAGTTTAATTTATTTAAACTAACCAAATCTGAAATCCTCAATAAGTAGGTTATTTGACTCATCCCTCAGTCCAATTATCAATGTCATAGAATATGAAACATGATGTGTTCTGATTAAAAAAGATTATGGAAATCACTATTGATCCAATTTATCAAATAAATGGAATCAGAATAACGATGGATATGATTGAATGACATGTATTATTATTATCGTAATTATATTAATACAAATAAAATAATCTTAATAGAATGATGAATATGTCAATTAATTTTTTATTAAATGTATATCGTAAAAAAAACAAGTAAAAAACAAGTAATATAATTTCATATAAATGAAAGAATGTATTTCAGGATACTAAAACAATACTCTTTTAACATTAATATAATGATTGTATATGACCCACACTAATGTTATACACTATTTTATAATTATAGAAACAATTTTCTTTCCATAAAAGGAAATACGTTGATGTAATGATCAAAATGATTATGTCTTTTAATCCATGGATACCCTCGGTTAGATGATCGACTCTGTCTTTATATCACCATAAACCCTTAATAAAATGGATCATAATATCTCTATTCCTATCTCTAGGATCCATCTATCTTTATGATGATCAGAAGAAAGTAAAAAATACAAAAGTTATTAAAGAGACAACTTGAAAAGGTTTCCTTAGAACATAAAATCTGTAAAGAAAAACAATTACTAATAACAAGATGTTCATGAAAAGAAATATTTTAGGGGGAAATTAATCATTTTTACATCATTAATATTTTCAAATGACTTGTTTTTTATAGAAATCCTTCCAATTGTCATATTTTTAAGTCTTTTAAAATGACCTCATATTGTTGGAACATGACAGCTCATAACCGCATGTCCTAACCGAATATCTAACATCTGATTAACACCATCACAGTATAAAATATTTTCTATATAATATAAATAAATATTCTATATCCAGAACATACACATATTCATCTTGATGGACTTCCCAGAAATCTTTAGTAAGATAATTTTTATCAGTGTGAGTCTGAAGTTATCAGTACCATTATAATTCTTATTTTTTAGATTTTTTCAAGGAAAAAGACATGGTAGAAATTGTAACATTATGTTCTGATAAGGATGAGTCTTAATAATCAGACACATACTCATTATGATAATTATAATGAATAATTATATTTTTGTATTCGTGATAATTAAGAAGTTTTTCTAAGAATGGAAAAATGTAAATTTTTGACCAACAAAATTGGAAAAAGCTTAATAAAAAATTTGGTAAAAATACAATTAAGAAATTTTTTATGATTTAAAAAGAAAAAGGAATGTAAAATAAAGAACTAAATCTTCTCACTCAATAATCTCTCTATTTTTAGAAAGCACAAACACCAAAACCTAAATGAAAAATAACTTTGAAAAATATATTTTACATATTCATTTAAGAACATAATTTTCATAGTTCATCCAATAAAATAAAATCCTTCTGAGATTACAACTCTTACAAATAATATGGAAATTATGATGTTAAATATAATGAACTCCCCCATAGAATAACTCTCAACCTAAGGATCATATTATTCTATTTAGTAAAAATATCCGTCTTAGTAAAATGTTCTATTTAATAAAAACCCCTATTCATATAAGAATACATCCCCATATTTTTACACAATTCTCCCCCTTTGTGATTTACAAAAGGAAAGGGAAATATTTTTAAAGTTTGATAAAAATTTATACAAACAATAAAAAAAACAATATAATAAACAATCTATTCATCTGAAAAAATATGAATGAACATTCAACCAATCATAATTCAAAATCATTAAAAAAATTGTAATTGGATTAGAATGTAATTAATATATTAAAATAAACAAATTTTTTTCAAAAATTAAATAACAGTTTTTTTAAAGAAAATCACTTTAATCTTTATTCATTAGGTTATTGACAAAATAATTTATCTTATTAAACTCATGTTTGTCTTTCTTCATCTTCCACATTACTTCTTCATGAGTTATAAATGTATCATATGATTTTTATTTTATTATTTTCTAAGGATAACACCATCCTCGCATTATTAGAGTCTGGACATATGTAGTTCCATTTCTTATATCTTCTTTAACATAACATCAACATCCTCAGTTCATTCATCAGTTTTATCTTGAATTTTTTCATCAAACATTACTCATTTATCCATGTTATAAGATAATGCATTGATGGAATTTGTTGAATCTACAAAACCCTATTTGTTTCATTAAACTATTCACCACACATTCAATAACTTCATTAACTTTATGAGACAATTTTCTATTTTATATTCATATCATTTTAATATTTTGAGTACCTTCTTGAAATGTTTTGAAATTAGCTTCAATCTAAATCGCATTTCGTGTTAGAATCTTGATTGATTTTGAATTTTAATTAAAAATTTCATTAATTAGATGAACTCTTGATTCATGTATTAGAAATAACTAAATTAATCATTCGAATATCTTCAACACACAAAAAATATAATCAAAACCTTCTAAAGAAATATAAATTACCAATTTCGATTAATAATTTTGAACCTCATGAGAATTTATACATATTAGTCCTATTTTTTCTTGCTTTCCATTATTATTTTTAACATTTGAAAGTACTTTCTCATAATTCTTAGTAACTAACTTTTCATCAACTTTTAATCATCAGATAAATCAAGGATATCAATATACTTATTATACTACACATTATCACCAACATTTTTAGAATTTTGATCAACATCATGTCTCTTAGATGATGATTTTAATTCTTCATCTTCTAATGAAAATCCTTTTCATGAAATACATAACTTATCTTCACTATCATCATTATAGGGTATGTTTGAGGATATTGTGGATGGTGATTCCAATGGTTTCTTATTAAAATGAGTTTTTTTATTATTATCATCCTCTTATATCTCATCTTCTTTATTTTCATACTCTTCCACTTCTTCTTCTTCTTTATCCTCTTCATATTCACATCCTTCTTCTTCATATCATTCACTAACTTGTTTTTTTATTCCCATCATCTTATTCATCAACTATCTTATCAATATACTCCTCGAGCTCTCTAGCTATCTCAAATCTCTTTTTTTCTGTTAGGTGTTGGTTACTATTCTTTTTCTTTAATAGGTTGTACTAATTCTTCATCAAATACATTTTGTTTTCCAATGTATAGGACATAAGAAATTTTTTCATTAACCACATGTAATGATCAAAAATTATATCAATGAATTTTCCATTCTTATAATAATTTTATATAGTATAAATGATATAAAATAACATTAATAACACAAAACAAACCTTATAAATGAAAAATAAATGAAATAATATTATTTTAAAAAAATTGAGGAACCTATACCAGTAGAATAATAAATAGACCTCTAGAATATTAATATGACCATTATTAATAGTGAACTACCCAAAATAATAGTATCCTCACCAATTAAAGTATAAGTAATATTTAGGTATCTCATTAATTTATATATCATATTATTATATCATACTTAATGTAAATTAATATTATGAAAATAAAAAAATAGTTTTTTATATATTTATGATAAAAAAATGTTTGATTCAAATTTTATAATTCATATAGTGGTTTAAAAGGAATTTTATTATAATAAAATTTTATCCTAAATTAACATTTTTTCTTTTGATTATAAGATATTTTTATGAGACCTAAATCAATTTTTTCAAATTTTTTAAACAGAGATTTTATATTAAAATTGGTATTTTTTTTAATAAATGATGATTTAAATTCAAATTTAAATATCCCATATTTAGAAAATTATTTTCATGAAATTGAGTTCATTTTTTAATTTCCCACATTGAAAAATGGTAACGATGATTTTTTTGGGATTTGTCTAAAACAATTTATTTTTTGGCGAATAGTGAGATACTGTAATTTACGGTATAAGCTAAATAGTTGAATTATTGATTCATTGTTGATTAATAGATGATGTAAGAACCATTTTTTGAAACTCACATGAACTAATTAATTTACATGATCAATTTAATTTACACTATTCATAGTCTTTAGAAATAAATAATAAATAAATAAATAAGATAATAAAAAATACCCCTCTCATACACTATAAGTATCACCCCTCACCACATATTCTCCTCGAACCTCATAATCATTGAATCATAAAAAAATTATAACCAATCCTCTTCCCAAGTATCTTCCACAAGTCATGGTGGTCCGAATCTTAATAAAATCCCAAAACCTATTTCCATAAGAAGCTTCTCAAGGAGAATAATTAAATAGGTAAATCCTCTTTCACCTTTATTATTTTCATCTGAATATCATTTATTTTCATATACTATACTAAGATATTATATCTAAAAGTTAATGATAACTCTATTATGTTATATATAGTAGAATATTATTATTTTAATTTAAAATCAACCATCAATTCTCTTATCAACATTATTTTATTCTAAAAATAAAAATATCGTCAATGACGTGTTGATTTTTCACCTTTGAGGAGGAAATGTTTTCATTTTCATTTATGCATTCAGGGATGTAAAAAAAGAACCATTATAAAAGTTTTAAAAGATTTTTAAATTTATTTCATAACCTTATTATTTTATGAATCTAACTTTTATACACAATAATTAAAAATGAAACAAAACTAGTTTCTGATGACCAAAAACCCAAAAAAATAATCTAAATGATTGTCATAAATATATTATCTAAGGATTCATCCTAAAAAAATTAAAAATATGAATTATGTAACCATTTAATCTTCTATATGTTCATTAATGTCAAGTAATGTCTATTCTAGATATCTATTTCATTTTTACTTAATCTTTTATGTATTTATATAAGTGAACCAATTTCAAAAACAATGGAAAAAACACACCTGAATGATGACATTGTAAATTATTAATCAACAAAACGTCCATAAATAAATATAATAAAATTATAATAATATCATAAATTTTGAAATGGTTTTTAATTAATTACATAAATTCATTTAATTATATTATCTAGGAAATTAACATTATGTGAAAAACACTTTTAGACATAAGGAAAGGGATTCTTTCTGAACCTCCATTTTTCATTAGGGTTACACTTACTCTCTATTTACCCTAATATAATTCTTTATTATTCATGAATAATACTCCTATATTATTTATTTATTTTCTAAAAAATACCTATCTTAATTCTTATTTCTTTGATAAGAAAACACTTGTTTTAAAAAGGTTCCCTTATCAAATATTCCAAATAAGAAAGCTCTATTAAAGGGAACTTCCAGATTTCATAACCAATTTTATGTTCACTCTATAATATGTACAAATTAACAATTATTTTTCTAAAATTAATAATATCATAATTAAAAACTACGTTGGTTAATTTCAGGTTTTTTTAATAAAATATTCTTTTAATGCAATAAGAACTATTTAATATTTTCTGTAAACAACACTAAAATGTTTAATTTCTTATGTCTCTTAAACACACTTTTTTACATGTTTACACTTATTTTTTGAATCATTTATCATGAAATATTAATATTTTACCTTATTAATGTCAATGTATAATTTAAATCCATTATTTCATGAACCATATAATGATATTACCTTTTCATGCCATATAACATCATTCTCATACACAATTCATTCCATGGTAAACAATATGATGGATTCATAATGTCACACACATATGAATGAAAAAGTTTTTGTGGGTTCACCTAGATAGTCTTCCAATGCATTAGGTAATGTTTAGTCTCATGATATGTCATTTTGGGATAAGAAGTGAACCTGGTTCCCTTATAAGACGTTGTCATCAATGTGACATGGTCATGCCAGTTATCCCCAAATCATTATTAAGTCATGTTATGTGTTGTTTCCACATTCCTATGATCCCGTGGTTACATATCCCCATTCTCTACAAGTTTCTTTCCTTTAATTTTATCAGGATTCAAGCATTTTTTATTTCATCATGTTATGCCTTCTAATCCATGTGCTTTTATTTATTCCTAGGTTTATACCCTTACTGGTATTTTTATCTCATCCATTTTGTTCATGTATCCCATAGGTTATCCTATGTAAATTTAGGATCTCAATAGAATATAAGATCTATTTATGGACTATTAAAATAAATATGTTTTATTCTATATCGTTGTTTTTTGTTTTTTGTTCTTAATCATATAAAGACATTATAATTTATGATAAATGGATTTAATTTTTTTTTAACTGTGCTTAAAATAATTTTATAATATGTGTCAATATATATTTATAATACAGTTTATATTTGATAAAGTTCTAGTTATTTTTTGGAAATTTCAACTAGATTAATTTAGTAATAACCCTTGGGATATTTTTAAAACCATGGTTAATATATATTGGAACTTAGTGTATCAAAATATAGGATATAATTATCATTTAAAAGTTTATACTTTATGTTAAATGTCTTATTTCCATATTATTATTAGCTAACTATTAAATCCCCATAATTAGGATTCAATATTCATTGTTTGTGGTTATAAGTAGAAGAAACAACTCCAAAAATCAATATGATAGTAAATTTGAGTATTTCACAATGATATGCCAAATATTCTAGGAATGACTGGTCATAAAATCATGAAGATACTTGGTAGGCTATGTATTATAATGAATAATAACATTAATCATGTGGAATGCCTTCCTTTTTCTATGAAAGAGAAATCATTGGTCAAATCATTGATGTGAAAAACGCGTGACATATTTATTAGATCATCTGATCCCGTTATCACAGATCTATGGATTAACTTCATTGAAAATATATTCTCTATCCCCCAGTTCATAGAAAAAGATAATGTTTTGCTGGCGGTATATCATATTTATGGGGAATATGAATAGTGGTGAACACTCATCAAGATCAAAATATCTATGGATGGAATTTATTCCATGGAATGTTAATATATTATGAAATATTTTTCAATAGATATGTTCCCCAAACCCTCTATCTTGAGATGTTAAGGATGGTTATTAGACTGAAGGAAATGGAAGACAAGTCTATTAGAACCTTCAAGGAAAACTTCACAAGTGTTGCAAGATATTCATTTGGATTTTTAATGAACACACAATGCAAGGTGGATAGTTTATTTAGAAGACAAAATCCGAGTCTATGAAAATATTTAAAAATTAGAGACTTCAACATTTATGATGACATTTTTCAAGGTGTACTTAATATTGAAATGGATAATGAAGAATCTATGTAGTCTCATGAACTAGATGAACAAATTAGGGAAATTTAGTTTAATATGGGTGGAATAAAAGATAAAAATAATGACCTGATCCTGAGTAACCGGAATGAGACATTATAAATGCTATGTAATTTTTTATAAAAGAATTATGAATTAATACACAACATTTATTACAATAGATGACCTTTTATAGGTCTTGCTTCTAGATAATTAGATTCATGTTTCTTACAATTACCCGAGTTATAACAAAAATAAAACAAAACATTAAACCAACTACGCTTCTGCATGACCTAACACCAAAAATGATGTCACCCATCTTAAGACATCAGTGTGGTCTGTGAAAACTAAATTAATGAATGTGGTGAGTATTAAAATACCCAACAAGGGGTTTAAAAAACATTGATAAATACTTTTAAGGTATTTATTTGGAAATATATTTGAGAAAAATTATAGATATCTTTAATGAAAAAAATACTTGAAATTACTTATGGCTAAAAAAATACAAAATCCTTTTAGAAAATAATTACATTTAATAATTGAGAAAACATAACCCTATGTTTTTATGAAAACATTAGAGAATATTCTAAAACAATATTGTGAGGCCAATTAAAATATTAAAGGTTGTCTTGGGCCTACTAACTTAATGAAGTATTAGTTTTCTCCCCAATTACCTTCCATATTAATAAGGATCAAGCATCTTGTTTTTCCAAGACATTTAATCTTTCTTTAGATATATATATTTTCAATAGTTTTTTAAATTATGAATACATTTCAAAGAATTAAAATAGACATTCGGACATATAATTATATATATATATATATATGTATATATATATTTATATGAACATTCATTTCATAATACTTGCGTGTTTGGCTACAACAAAAACTCATTACATAAACCTTTTCATAAACTGTCTATGTATGTATTTAGTCTTTATTTAATGTGATACAATTTCCATTCTTATTAACAATCTGTCATTAAATAATTTTATTAATTAATTGTGTTCCACAAATAAAATTTAAAATAAAACAATTTCTTTGATATCCATATTCTTATTAGATTTGGAATTAAGCATTAAAAATAAAATTAAAACATGAACTTATTATAGATACAACATGTGTTAATGTAATGCATAACTGCATTACTATGATTGTTTGTAGTTATAAAGTCCTTAATTTTAATGTACATTGATGACATGGTGTGCAACTTTTTTAGAATCGTGGCAATAGAATGACAACAAAAATAGTTTTGACAATTTTAGAAAAAACATTGATAAATGAAAATATTCATTGATAGAGTTAATATGAAATAAAATTAAAACCTGAACCTGATAAATAATAATGTAATTTTCGAAAAAAATTAAACAGAATTTTTATAAAGAAAATATATTAATTTAAAATGGAATATAAATAAAATAATAAAATAATTAAACTCACCAAAGAACCATGAATTAAACGCGAATTAATAAATTAAAATTATTATTTACAATAATAACATAAATTCCAAAAATATATAATATCCCTTTCATTATATGTTTTGAAAATAACTTATGTTAGATATACATATATATTTATTAATATAATATTCATAAAATATTAATACAAACCATTTTCATAAACATAACTGTTCACATATGTTATAAATTCTGAAAACCAAATAAGTGGACGGATTGAAATGAATTTATAGATTTATCCTTAAAAATAAAATTAAATCACACACAACATAAAGTGTAAAAATAAGAGTTCCCTGTTAAAAATATGATTTCAAAATAGATAAATAAACATTTCACCCTTATAGAGTCAAATTTGAAAATAATTTTATTAACACCAATACACATTTGAAAATCAAGAATTATAATCTAAACAAAAATAAACAGAAACTGACCCTAATAAACATATATTTAATCATAAAATTAAATATTATCTAACTTAATTGATTGAAAAAAATGTTTGTGATCCACTTATGCTACCTTAAACACACACACTGGGCTACAAATAGGTTTTTCCTCAATCTGGGATTACACAAAGGAATAAGGCCTTTAAAACCATTATCCCTAATGTGTATAGAGTGACTCAGATGCATCTTATTGAGAAAGATGAGAAGGCTAATGCCGATAAAAATTGTAATTTTGGAACACCCATACTGACATAAAAAATTTAATAAAAGTAGTACAGGCCTGTGCACATGAGTGATGTGGATGAAATCAATTTTCCTTCTACCCAAAATCAAAAAGAGGATCAGAAAAAGGAAAATAGATCACATAAAAAACTATAACTTAAAATTACAACATAGTCGCATCAAAAAAATTTGCACAATTATTGTTCAAAACCCAAACAGGTTCACAAATTAAATTGAAAAATAAACTACATGGAAGAGATATGTAATTGATATAGCCGATTTGGTATATATATCATAAAAAATAGTCCAAATCAACAGTAATTGGAAGTTAAAAAAGAGAAATAAAAAGGGATACAAAGAACATGACTAAAGCAGATGATTTCAGACACCTACATGAGTAACAAAACACCTAACTTGAATTAGGTTGGTGAAAATCGAATGAATAAACACATATCTTTCTCAAAATTAAACCCTTACTGTGATCGGTACCCTTCAAAGATACATCAACTATCAGAATCTCACTGACAGTCCACCCTTGATTGATATACCTTGGCAGCATCCTATCCCCACTCAGATAACTCCTCTAAAGCTACATCTCCAGTTTAACACCGCTTGGACTCCACATCGGTTCTCGAATCGACCTTCCTCAACTCTATCCAATACACGACCTCCGCAAATCTTTGTTCGACTCCCCCTGGACACAGACAGACCTCGTGAAGATGACTGGTCCACATGCACCCTAAAACCCTAAATTCTTATTTTTTAACATATTCTCTTTTTTTAGTTTTATAAAAATTTATTTTTTATATAAATACAATTATATACATTTATAAATTTAAAAAAAATCAAAATAATAATTTTATACAAAAAAATATAATAAAAATTTATAATTTAAAACTAAAAATAATTTCGTATATTTATATATATATATCATAAGTTAGTATTAAATTTTATAAAGCTAAATTCATCATATAATTATATATTATTTCAGTTTTTTAAATATGAAATAATTATTACCATATATATTATATTAGAAATACAAGCATATTTTAGTATTTTAAAATAGTTATAAATTAAAAAAATTATAATAGTAACTATGAAATATATAGTATTTATTATATAAAAATTAAATTGAAAACCAAGAAAAATAAGTATGCTTTATTATTAACATATAATAATATAAATTAAAACACCTAACTTCAATTATTATTTTTAAATAAACATGTCTCAAAAATATTATTAGTTTGTTATAATAATAAATAAATTCATTTAATAATATATATATATATTAAAATTAAGTTAGAATTCCTAGGATGTTACATTATTCCCATCTTAAAAGAAATGCGCCAGTGCAATTCATTCATCGGACAGAATACAATTCTGAGTTTCATTCTTCAGAATTAAGAAACACTTGAACCACTAGTCTTATAAACTCTACCACATAGATGAAAACATATAATCACCGAAGATATCTAGACCACTCCTCTAATACCAATTATAATGCACTTATTCTGAGTAACCAAACTCAACCCTTAGAAATGTTGTGTAATTTTTTTTATATAAAATTCTGAATAAATAAAAATTATTTATTACAACAAAATGCCTTTTACTAGTATAGGTTATAGAGAATTAGATACCAAATTCTTACATTTATCAAAGTTTTAAAAAAAATTCAACAATTAACCAACTATTCTTCCATGGATTCTAACACAAAAAACTATGCCATCCACATGAGGACATCAAAGTGACCAGTGAAAAATAGATTAAAATAAGGGGTGAGCATTAAATTTCCCAATAAGGGGTTCAAAACCCATTGATAAATCATTTTACAGAATTTATTTGTAAATAACTTCCAAATAAAACTAGAAATATTTATATTGAAAACAATGTATGAAATTACGTATGAAAAAAAAATACTAGATCCTTTAGAAATCATTTATGATCGAAAATTGCTTAAACAGAATACAATGTTTTTCTAAAAAAATTAAGCAATCTTCTAAAAAAACAGTATTCTAAGGACAATTGAATCGTTGAAAACTTCCTTACTCTTACACACTTATATAAGGATGGATTCACTTCCAAATTCCCCTTTATATTTACAACGACCATGTTTTAGTTTGTTCGAAAACATTTAAGACCTCTTTAAATATATAAATATTTTCACTATAGTTTTTAATTTTGAAAACATGTAACAACATTAAAATAAACAATCCCATACATAATTATACAAAAGTTTGTCTATATATATATATATTTATATGAAATTTCATTTCATAATAATTTTACGTTTGGTTATAACCTAAACTCATTCCAAAATTCTGTTCATAAACTGTCCATGTGATCAATCCTCCTTTTGTGTGATTCAGTTTCCATTATTATAATCTATTTATGTTTAAATAATTTTAATTATTTATTTTTTTACTCAAATAAAATTTAAAATAAAACACTTTCTATGTTATCCATGTAATTATTATTTTTGGAAATTAACCTTATAATTTAAATTAAAACATGAACTTATTATAAATGAAACGAGTTTCGATGTAATGTACAAATATATGGACATGCTTTTATACAGTTATGAAGTCCATAATTATAATTTACAATGATGACATGTTATGAACCTTTTTTATAAACATGGTTATAAAATGACAACAAAAAAGTTGTTGAAATTTTAGAAAAATGACGATAAATGAAAATATCCATTGATAGAATTAATATAAAAACAAATTAAAATATAAACCTAATAAATAATATTATATGTTACCAAATTTTTATTAAAACATAATTTCTGTTAACATAATATATTATTTTAATTTGGAATATCAAAACATAATAAATAAATAAACTCAATACAAAACCAAGAATTTAAATATGAGTTAATAATTGAAAAGACTTATTTACAATTATAACTTAATTTCTATTAATATATAATTTCCTAATAATTATATGTTAGGAAATTAAATTATAGTAAATATATATATGTAGACACACACACACACACATATTAATCAAATATTGTTAAAAAAGTTAATTAAAACCCTTTTAATAATCATAATAGCTCACATATGTTATAAATTTTGAAAGTGAAATAAGTGGATAGATTTAAATGAATTTATTCATTTATATGTGTAATTAAAATTAAATACCACCAAATAATGATGTAAAAATAAATAATCCCTTGAAAAATAAGATTTTAAAATATGTAAATAAATATTCCACACTTACAGATTCAAATAAGAAAATAAATTTGTTAAGACCCATAATCATTTGAAAATCAAGAATTGTAGTTTAAACACAAATAAACAAAAACTCAGCCTAATACAACAAGTTTAATCATAAAATTAATTATTAACTCCATTACTTGATTATAAACATGTGGTTGATCCACTTATTTTTCTTTTAACACACCCACTAGGATACAAATATATTTTTTCATGATTAGAAGATTTACAATAGAGTAAGGGATTTATAACCATTATCCTTGTTATGTATATAGTGACTCACACACAACTTTCTAAGAAAGCTGAGAAGGTCAATAAAAATGAAAATTGGAATGCAGGAACACCCATGTTGACATAATCAATTTAATAAAAGTAGTACAGGATAGTTCACATGACTTATGCAGATGAAATAAATTTTATTTCTGTCTAAATTCTAAAAGACGATAAGAAAAACACAAATAGATCACATACAAAACTACTATTTAAAATGAATAACATAGGGGCATCGAAGAGAATATGTTCAATTTATATTCAAAACATTTTCAGGTTCACAAATTCATTTTCTAAATAAACTATATATAAGTGATATGTAAAATATAAATCCTATTTCGTATATATATATATATATATATATATCTTGAAAATTAGTTCAAAATGAAAGCAATGGGAAGTGCCAATAGTGATATCATAATGGATATGAAGAAAACAGCTTAACTAGATTATTTTAGACACATACAGAAGAAACAAAACACCTACATTGATTTATTTTTGGTTAAAATTGAATACCCAAATGTGGATCTTGCTTAGAAGAAAACCCTTACTTTGATTGGTACCCTTATGTGACACATCAGACTCTGATCGAGGTTCCACCCTCAATCGATCTACACTTCTAGAAACCAATACAAGCTTGAAAAACTCCTCTAAATCCATATCTTCATTCAAACTTCACTCGGACACCACACTGGTATTCGGCTTGACTTTCATCGACTCATACCTACACGTGACCTCTGAAGATCTCTGTTCAACTCCCCCCAAATATGTAAGACCCTCATGAAGACAAGTGGTTGAGCCCCCCTCCCAACCCACCTTAGAAACCCCTGATCTATTTTTTTTAACATTTTTTCTTTTTAATTTGTTTTATGAAAATAATTTTTTTAAAAAATATAATTATATACATTTATAAATTTAAAAAAATCATAATAAAATTATTATATAAAATAATATAATCAAAATTCAAAACATAAAACTTTATAAAATTTATTAATATATATATATATATATATTTAATATGATGTTTTATAAAAACAAATTGACCATATCATTATTCATTATTTCAGTTTTTTTATAAATTAAATAATTATTACTATATTTAGTATATTATAAATACTAGCATATTTTTGTATTTTAAAAGAGTTCTAAATAAAAATAATTATAACATTCACTATGAAAAATATTGTTTTTATTAGTTTAAAATTATATTTTAAACAAAAAAAATATGTATCCTTAATTATTAACTTATAATAGAATTATTTATAACACATAATCTCAATTATTATGTTTAAAGAAAAATGTCTCAAAAATATTATTAGTTTGTTTTAAATATAAATCAACCCTTAATTAAAATATTTATATAATAAATTAATTTGGAATTCCTTGGATTTTACAATAAATCATACTATGGAAAGATGGCCAAACATCCCACTTGTCAAAAGTGTGGGTAGAAGAATTACGACAATTATATAAAGGGAACCACAAGATGCTTAAAATTTGGAAGCGTGGGGAATATTGAAAATTACTACTAGTGGAATATGAATAATCTCAATAATGTATAAGAGTAATGGAAGATTCAGATCAACACTCATATTATAGTTCAATATTTTAACTCCAAGGTACATGGGCATTATGCAAGCCACTTCCCTAAAAAAAGGGTTGTTGGAGGTAGTCAACAAAAACAACCTTAAAGGAATCAATGAAATTCATATGCTATCTCTGCTTATGAGGTGGAACCTAACATTAATGTGGTGATAGGTATTCTAGTTATTCATTAAACAATATCAAAGATAATATTTGATTCTGGTTTTAGAAATTCTTTCATATCTTGTATCTTTAGTAGAACTATTAAAACAACACCTCAAAAATTAGAGGTTGAGTTATCATTGAGAACAAATGGTGGGTAAATAATTACATTCAATTTGAATAACTCATCCCCTATTATTTTTTGTGGAATGAACCTCCCAATTAATCATGTGTTACATCCTTTGGGGGAGGTTGATGCAATATTGGGAATGGATTGGATATCTTTATAAAAATCCAATACCAACTATCGGGAAAGGGAGATTACTCTTCACATCCTAAAGAATACTCAAATTTTTTATAATTGTAAGGAGAAAGGTAAATCTCATTTAGAATCATCATTTCAATTGTGAATGTTATTTCTTTATAATCAAGTGTATCAATGTAAATTGATTTATATAAAGGATATAATCATTCTCAAGGACATTTCCATTGTGAGGGAGTACACCGATGTGTTCCCTATATAATATCCCAGCCTTCCTCCCTATACAGAGGATGAGTTATCAATTAAACATATTCATGGATCTCTATATATATCAAAAACACATTTTGGAATGTATATCGTTGAGTTTAAAGAATAGATGAAGAAGTTATAAGAGAACTTGAATAAGGGTTTTATATGCATGAGTGATTTATTATAGTGTTTCTCAGTCTTCTTAGTCAAGAATAAGTATAGATCAACGAGTCTATGTATTGATTATCACGAGGTCAAAAAATATCATGAAAAATAACATATATCCCCTTACATGAATAGAAGTGTTGTTTTATCAACTACATAGGCCCAATAATATATCAATTGTGGGCCTTCAGTTGGGATATCGTAAATTAAAGGTGAAGAAGGAAGATATTCCCAAAACTACCATTCAATTGAGGTATAGAAAATACGAGTTCATTGTGATTCCCTTCAAACTCACTAATTCTTCAGAAATAATAATGGAATTAATTAATAGAGTCTTTATAGATTACCTAGAAAAAAATTTGGTAGTCTATTTTGATGATATTCTGATAAACTCTAAGAGAAAGGAGGAATATGAGTAGCATATGAATAGTGTTTTGAATACATTAAGAAAGGATAAACATTATACAGAGTACAAAAAATGTGATTTCTGGATAGAGGATGTATCATTTATATGGAATGTTATCACCAATAAAGGAATATATATAGAACCTTCTAAGATAAAGACAATAGAAAAGTGGCTTATGAAAACATATGTAAGAGAGATTTATAACATACATAGTGTAACATGGTATTAACAATGTTTTTTTAAAAACATATCTTGATTTTTAAACCCAACAATGAGGTTGACTTGGAATAGAGTGATTTTTTTGGACAGTGAATGTCATGATTGGTTCAAAATGTTAAAGATGTTCGTTATCACTGCACCGGTCCACACACTAACAAAAAGTGGGGAACTCATCTTAGTGTAAAATGATAATTAAAATAATATATAAGGTTTTTAATAATTCAAAATAAAAATGTGATTTTCTATACCTCATGGACGATGAAAATTCAGGAGCAAAACTACCATAAGGATGATCTAGAGTTGGTAGTTGTAATCATTGAATTGAAAATAGGGGGGAATTATATTTACGGGGAGAAGTGTGAGATAAGAAATGATAATAAGATATTGAAATATATATATCCATATAAGGGTATTAATATAGACTAGTAAAGATGGTTATAGATCATGATATATTATTACCACTCAATCAACTACCATCATGGTAAGGGAAATAAAGTGGAATATGATCTATGTAGAAAGGATCCAAAAAAATTATCAATGATGAGAATTGAGAAGGATCTAATATTATTAGATTTCTGAAGGATGTCCAAGAGACTCCTTATGGAATGATAACCATCAATACATTATCAAATGATTTCTTAACCATCCCTTATAGGGAAAATAATGTATGATTAAAGAAATTGAGTATAAATTTAGAATATGGAGGAATCCATCAGTAAAGAGAAATACTTAGTGATAAAAATTGATGATGAAGGAGTTATAAGATTTGGATCTCCACTATATGTACCATACAATGATGAGATAATTAATGATATTTGGAATGATACACAGATATCAACCTTCTATATTAACCCAAGGATCAATAATATGTATAAAGGTCTCTGAGATCACTATTGATGGGACAATTTGAAGAAAAGGATTACTGAATATACATCAATGTCCTTAGTATGTCATGAGATCAATTCTGAAAGAAAAAATTCAATGTGATTGATGCATCCATTACCCATAGAAACATGGAAATGATAAAACATCACCATAGAAATTTTCTTGAGAATTTTGAATAAATCTGGAGGAATCAATTCTCTATGGGTTGTTATGGATTAACTCACAAAGACAACTCACTTTATCACAATTTGAGAGGTCTTAACACTAGATAAACGTTAAAAAATATACATTAGAGAAGTTGTAAGGATACATGGAGTAAAACTGTTGATTATATTAGATTAATATCCATGATTCACCTCCATGTTCTACAAAATACTCAAATATTCTATGAACACAGAGGTTAACTCAAGTATGACCTAGCATCCTCAAACTTATGGCCAATATAAGGGGACTATTCAAACACAGGAAGATATATCAAGAGTGTGTTCTATTAAATTCCATGGAGGATGGGACCAACATCATTCTCAGGCTAATATCTCTTAAAAATAGATTTTCTACTCATCCATCCAAATGCATCCATAAAAAGCTCTTTATGGGAAAAAATTATCAACACTAACATGCTTGGATGAAATTAGTAAACGTAATATTATAAGGCCTGAAATACTTAATGAAATAGTAGAAAAGTTGAAAACAATTTGGGAGCACATCAAGGGATCCAAAATATGAAAAAATTATATATGTGAATAATATTCAACATGACCTTGAGTTTTATGTTAGAGATATAGTATTCCTCTAAATATCTCCATGGAATATGGTCATGATATTTCTGAAGAAAGGAAATATATTACCCGGGTACATTGAACGCTTTGAGATTATTGATTATATTGGATTTATGTCTTATAAAATAGCACTTCCACCAATCTTTTCACAAGTAAAATATTTATTCTACGTATCCCTTTTAAAGAAGTACATACCTAATCCTTCACATGTACTAAATTCAGAGGTGGTGTAGTTGGAAAATATTCTCTCTTATGTGAAGCAGCCAATGAAAATATTGGATTATAGAAATAATGTTATACAGAAGAAGACCACGTACATGATTAAAGTACGGTTTAAGGACCATAAGTATGAAGAGGAAACATGGGAACCAATATAAGTTACAAAGGAGCTCAATTTTTTTTGCATTATTTGTATTATGAAATTTTATAATGAAATTTCACAAGGTGGAAGAATGTAACAACCCAAAATTATAAAAATAATGTTTAAATTATTATATTTATTTTATATTGTATAAATCAAATAAAATCAAATAAATAACAGAAAACAAACATTACAAATAATTAATGAATGTAATTAGACACTTTTCTGAAACTAAGAAACATATACAAATGAAATAGTAACTTGTCCTTTAAAATTGTAATATAAAACTTATGAATGGAATATAAGACAATAGAACAGTAACCTCACCCAGGAAATAATAAGTAATTTTTTTATCATAAACATCAAAATATGATATAATTAAATCATAGTATAAATAAATATTTTTTTTAAAAAGGATAAATTTAGTTTTGTTATTTTTGGCAGACTTAAATTCTTGTTTTCAATTTTAGAAAAAGTATAATGATTTAAATTAAAAATAAATTTCCTAAAATTTATTCATAAATTAATTTTTTTTCTCTTTTGATTAAAATATAATTTTATGAGAGCTTAATTAATTTTTCATAGTGTTATAAAATGAGTTATAATTTCAAAATCAGTATTTTCCGAATAAATGTTGTTTTTAATTGAAAAATGTATTTATCATATTTTGAAGTTTTTTTTCATAAAAGGGAGTTAATTTTTGAATAATACATGTCGAGAAAAGGTTAGGTTGATTTTTTTTCATTTTTCTAAAATAGTTGAATTATTGTTAAATACCGAAATATTTTATTTTTCGGTATAAGATAAATTCATAAATTATTGATTCATGGATGATTTTTGGATGACACAAAAACCATTAGTTCAAAATCACATGTAGTAGTTATCATAAATTGTCCAAATAATGCACATGATTCATAGTCTTGATCAAAAATAACAAAAAAATGAATCAAATAAAAAAAACCACTATCCTAAACTTAAATACCAGAAATCACTACCTCATAATCATTTAATATTGTTAAATTTATTGTCATTCCTCTTGAGAAAAATATTCCCTAAGTCCTGAAGGTTATCATAACAAAAAAAATACCAAAACATTTTTCCCTCAGTAGGATCACAAGGCAATGAATTCAAGAGGTAAAATCATCTTTTTTCTTTCATTATTTTCATTGATATTTCATTTATTTTATTACAATATCTTCACCTTCTCTCCAAAAACCTTAATTATAGCTCTATAATATTATATTTACTATAATATTATAATGTTAATTGAAAATAAACCATCAATTCTTTTCTCTTATTCCTTTTATTCTAAAAATTAAAATATCATATGTGTGGCGTTGATTTATTACATTTGAGGATAAAGAGCTTCCATTTTCAATTACCACCTTCATAGATGGACATAAAACCATTAAAACGGGTTTTAAAGATTGTAAAATTTATTTTATAACCCTTTATATGTTATGAAATATGCATTTGTACATAATAAATAATAATGAAATGAATCTAGTTTGTGATGATACGAATCTGAAAAAATGATCTAAATAATTATCACATATATCTTTTCTAATGATTTTTACTTACCCTAAATAACAAAATGACTTAAATAAAAATATAATCAAAATTATTCTAATTAATAACATATAACATAAATTCTAGATATTTATCACATATATCTTTTCTGAATGTTAATTTTTCCTTCGGGTTACGCTTAATATCTATTCACACAAATGTAATTTTTAATTGTTATTATGTAATATTCTTATTTTATATATGTAAGTTAAAAAATATGATCTTATCCAAATTATTCTTACTATTATGAGGAAAAACATGTTTGAAAAACTTTTTATTCTCAAATCATTCTTAAAAGCAAGCCTAATGAAAGGTAACTTATTGATTTCTTAAATATTTTATGTTCACTACATAATATATTTTAAGAAACAAATATTTTTGTAATATCAATAATTTCATCGTGAATAACTATCTTTCATCATTTATGGTATTTGGATTAAATTTTTTTTACTTCTTTATACACACATTAATATTTTCTATAATATGAACAAAAAATGTTTCATTTCTAATGTATCTTAAACAATATTTTAACATTTTATCACCTTATTTTGTAATCACATATCATGATAGATGAATATTTATCCTTATTAATGTCAATTAATTATTTAAATCCATTATTTCAAGGATACCATTATGATATTCCCTTTTTTTATTCCTTATCACATTTTCATGATAACTGATTCTTCCCATGAGAAACCCTAATGCTTGATTCTTTATGTGGAAAAAATATGCATAATTTTTTTTATCATGGGTGAGAATAGATAATTTTCTAATTTATTGGGTAATGTTTAGTCCCATGATACATCATTTTTGGGATAGGGAGGGAACCTGATTCCTTTATGAGAATTTTTCCTCTATATGCAATGGTCTTGGTAGTTAGCATTGGCACATTATTATTTCATGTTGTTTATTTTCCCCACATTCCTTTGATTACATGATTACATTTCCCCATTCTCTAAATTTCATTCTTCATTTTGTTTTTTCATTTCCATTCATTTTTATTTCATAATGTTATGCTTTCCAACTTGTGTTTTTTCTTTATTTCTATGTTTATACAAAAACAAATATTTTAAACACATCACTTTTGTTCATGTATTCCCAAATTTATCCTCTGATGATGTAGGATCTCAATGAAATATTTTATATGATTTTGGATGATTAAAATAAGTATGTCTTATTCTATTCCCATGTTTTCAGTTTTATATAAATAATAATTCCACGAGGCTATACTTTTCAATAATTCACATGTAATTTAATATTAAAATCTGCTTAAATTAACGTAATAATATATGTAAAAGTCTAGGGTCTCTATAACAAATATTTTTCTTGGAGCTCTAAACCTCCTTACATATTATCATTATTGATCTAATAAATAGGTATATCAACCTTATCATAAGATATTTCGACTCGTTTGAAATTATTCTACAAAAGTTGACATTTTGTCAACTTTTTCTTATTCTTTTTAATCATTAATTCTTCCTCAAGGGTTTTAGAAGCACATATGTTTAAGGTTTTGGATTCTATAGGCTTGATTCCAAATTATGGATCTTTGTGATTACTATTATTTTCATTAACTCATCTTGTAATTCTTCTGGAACTTTCTTTTCTTTATTTTCATTCTTTGGTGGGGTTGCCTCATCCTTTCATTTATTTTTCTTATATGCCTCCTCTAGTTTCGTTGATGGTTCTACCATTGATGGAGCACCATAAACCCTTTCAATAAGTTCATTTTTCTTGAAATTAAAAACAAACCTCATCATATTCATCATTTCACGCTTGATTAAAGAGATATATTCACTCATTGGAAGTGAAATGTTGGAAACATTGAAAAAACTCATACATTCAAGAATGAATTTACATAATATGTATAGAAACGTGATGATCATCGATTTGATTGTTCTAGTTTTGATGGTCTCCATGGTTATGAAAGTAAAATTCACTAAATCTATATTTTTCATGTTTACTAAAAAATTTGATATGTGTACATAAAAAACATTTCTGTTATCAAGATCTCCCTTATTCATTACAAGAAACCATTTCACCCATAGATAAATCACACGTCGTTCTTGTATCATATGGGAAACCTTCCGTACTTTTTCATAATTATCAAAAATATAATATTCTACATTTGTATTATTATATGATCAATGTTCATTAATAAATTTGTGTTATGTAAAATATAACCCTTATTCTAGTGGTCCTCATACCATACTCACAGCTTTCATATAAGAGAAGATGTAATATTTTTTATAGATAACACAAGAATGTTTTTCTATTACATATTCATTTAAAAACAAAATAGAGACATAGAAATAAAAAACTAAATATGGGTAGTAAATATCAAAATATTAATCTGTTTTCTTCATGAAGACTAATTACCATCCTTAAAAATCAATTATTTGTTTAAATTATATTATTATTTTTCATGAAAATATCTTTCGAATAACCTTTTTAGAAAATCATAATATTTCATGTAAAATTCAGAAAATGAAATTCGATTGAGAGATAGACTAATAAATCATAAAAAAATTAATGTTATCAAATTGAGTGATTTGTAGGGGTCAACAATTGGGGGGGGGGGGGGTGGTGGTGGATCAACTGATCTGGGATGATTGGGGTCCATCTTTATATATGTATTTGGTGTGTTGATTGAGCTTCCATAAAATAACCTTTAGTTGAGATTAAAAGAAAAATTATATGATAAATGAAATTTATCCAATGAAATATTTAATAAAATTTGTATACTATTGTGGTTTTTTAAAACATTTATCAGATTGAGGATGAATCTGATTAAGAAAAACATTTTAAATTTTTTATATCACCACAAATGTTTTACATAAAACTAAATGTATAATAACAAAAAAAAGGAACTAACATAATTAAATAGTGTTTAAACTAAAAATAATATAGAATTAACATTAAGAGAAATGATTTATGTCTGTATAAATAACTTATTCATCTTTTTTTATCTAAATAGATTATGATAATTTAGATCACGAATCATTGAATATGAATGTTTCTTTATAGGAAACATAATAACCATTTTAAAAGAATACTAATATATATTATTGTAATTAAGAAAAATAAATTTCATATCGTTATTGAAAAACATATTATGATTTTTTTTCTAAATCCAAAAATATTTTAAAAAAATCTTCGTCTAATTTTTTTTAAAAAAATTCAGAGTCCAAGAATCATTTTTAGATTCCTTAATCAAATATTATTTTATAAAAATGTGTCTGAAATACTCATTTGGATAATTTTTTATGAAATATAAAATTCATTTAAAAACTAAAAAAATATAAAATACCATTTTGAAATAGAGTAAATTAACTCAATAATATAGGTCATCAAGAAGTATATATGAGTTTTTACTTTACAATAGTCATTTATTGATTCTATTTGATTTTTTCATATCTATCTAAACTGAGTGGTTTAGTAAAAATGATAAGAAGTGGATATTTTATTATAATGAATTTTAAAATTATATATCCCTCAAGTATGTGATACCAAAGGAAATAGTGTCTTATATTTATGTTCTTATCACATAAGTGATGTTTTGGGTTTTTTACTTAATGAAATGGAACTTTTGTTATTAATAAGTATTCAAGTTTTATTAAAACTCATTTTCTAGTCAGTGAGTGTGTGTTGCAACTAAAACAATTTTCCATAACAAATGATAGTTACCACATATTATGTTTTAGCAGCGGAAAGTGCTACAATGTTTTGTTTCTTAATAGAATCAGAAAATAATGAATCTCTTAACAAATGACATGTTTCAAGTGTTCTTTTCTTATCTATTCTACAACCACTAAACTGAGTATCCAAAAAAATTTAATTTAAAAACATTTTCCAAAGAATATAAATGACCTCAATCCATAATTCCCTTAAGATAGTTAAAAAAGCGTTTTATATATTTTTAATGGGATTCTGTTTTATTGGCTTGATATATTTCACATAATCATATTGAATCCATTAATTCTTATTGACTAAGAAGATAAATAACATACACTTCCTATCATACCTCTAAAATTATTTGGGCCAACTATTTCACCATCCCCATCAAGATCTAATATATTTTAGGTAACGATATTATTACTAATAGTTTCAGTGGTTCTTTATCCAAATTTTATATGAATATATTTTATTTATGGATGTTGAGATATAAAAGTACCTTCATGTCTCTTTGAAATACGAAAACCAATAAAACATTTTATATCGTCCATCATACTCATTCGAAACTCAGATTTCATAAGATCCATAAAATAATATGTTAATGATTTTTTAGTTCATCCAAATATAATGTCATAAAAATAATCTTTCACAATAAAAGTGTATTTATTAATATCTTTTATAATCATTTTTTCATACACAACTCTTTAAACAAAACTATTTTATAGAAATAATCATGTTAATCTATCATACCAAGATATATTGGATTGATTATATATATATAAAGAGTTAGTATGTATATAAATTTATTCATGATGTTTTTTTATTAAAACCTAGGTTTAGATCTACATAAAATTGATTTTAAACAAATTTGTTTAAAAATTACACATCACATCCATTTGAAAAGGATTGAAATTAATGAATGTTTTAATGGATAGAATATTTCTGAATGCTTCTAGTCCTTAAATTAGTGTATATGTTTCATTATAACAAATTACCTATTCTTTATTATAACCCTCAGAAAAATCATATCATTATTTCAAAAAATTATGTCATTTTCATCACATTTATTCTGAAAACCCCATTTTAATCCAATCATAAATATTTCTAAAGGTCATTTAATTAATGTTCATAAATTATTTCACTCAAATTAACTTTGATCATATAACATTTCATTAATCCAATCCTCACTACCTAAATCCTCATTTAGATCATACGTTCGAATTGGTATAGGAAATATAGATTTTCAATTTCATTCCTTAAGGAAATTATCATCCTAATTGGTTGATCTACATAACCAATGATAATTTCATAGGGATTATGGATAAGAAACAACTAACTTATTTAGTTTTAAAATTTTTTTTCTTTAACCATAGGTAGAAAATATTCCTAAAGAATGTCATCCCATACTATTTCTTGTGATATATCCTTATGAGAATACCATTTTAACACATGTTTAAAATATGATTTAGAAAACATATCCACAAATGTTGGTTGAGATTTTTTAGAAATAAAACATCCAGTTTCATAAAAATTAACATTTATTGGTTCCTCATTATTTCATGAAAATTTATTAAAAACACAATATGACTTAGAATTATATTAACAACTTAAAAAATATTTCATTAGATTTTGGATAAAATCTATGAAAAATTATCTTTATTATTCATAATGAATACTTTTCAACCAAAATTGTTGAAGTAAGAAACATTTGATTTTCTACCTATACACAACTCATAAGGATTTTTATTGAGAAAAAATATTATCAAATCATGATTTATTGTATAATGTGAATTACTAACAACTTCAGTCTACATTTTAGAAATTGAGTATTCACACAACATGGTCTATGTAATTTCTTGAAGAATTTTATTTATTCTTCATACAACCCTATTTTAATATGGAGTAATAGGTGCTAATTTTTTTTTTTGTTTTATACATTTCATATATTTTTTTGAAATCATAATTTAAAAATCCACCACCATGATCACTATAATTAGTTATGAAGAAAATGTTTTTTTCATTTTTAATTGGTGAAAAAAAGTTTTAAAATATCTAAAGAATTTGGATTTATTTTTGAGAAAATAAACCCATGTTTATGTAGTGTAATCATCAACCAATACATATCCATAGAATTTTCCTTTGATAATACTAGTTTTTGTAACAAAGGAAGTGTATACTTCACTAATATATTTAAGAATTGACTTATATTTCTTACTGTATTGACAAGTATCATAAACTTTTGATGTATCAAAACTACGTTTAGGTAGTTCTTTAACAAGTCAATTCTTAGTCAGTTTATATATTTTTCTAAGGTGATAGTGTCCTAAGATTCTATTCCATAACCAATATTCATCTTCAATTTCACTAAAGAATGGTATGTCTTGGCTCCTAAGGTACTCTACGTTAAGTTAATATATATTATCATTCACATTCTATGAAAGAATAAATCCATACATAGAACTATGCACTAATCATTTATCATTACTAAATATCACAAGGTAACAATCATCACATAATCTATTTATTATTATAATGTTATTCTTAAGAACATTAACAAAGAAAACATTTGATAAATGTTCTTTACCAAGATGAATAAGGATACCTATTTTGACAATATCTTCTGCATTATTATCTATATAAGTTAATTTACCACCCATGATCCTGATTATCTTCTTGAAGATGTCATTGTTTCTAGTCATGATTATGGAACACCCACTATAAATGTACTATATTTTATCTGTTGGTACACTCATTGTTATCCTAAAAATAAAATGATTATATTTTTCGAACCCAATTCATCTTGGGTCTGGTAATGTCAAAAATCTAAACATAAAGAATCAATTTTTTTATAAAAATAGGATATTTCAAAACCAAGAGATTTATCTTTCCTTAATGAAAAATTATTTTTCTAATTTATAATACTTTGACACTTGGAAAAAAGTTAATTTTTATGAATAAGAAAATTTTTACTAAAAATAATTTCTGTATATGTATAAACTATTGAAACCCCATTATAATGAGGATAAATTTTAATATAAATTTTGTCAATATTTTACTTACTAGTAGTAATACTGGATAAATGTTTTATCAATATAGGTATTTCAGATGTTATTTTTAAAACTAAATCATTAACCTCCTTAGTATGAGTTTAAGAATTAGGTTGATTTTCTAAAACATTATTATTAATAATTGATTTTTTAAAAATCATTATAAATTGTATCTTGATCATAATTAGTCTCTCCAATGTTTTTGGACTTATATTATGTTTCATTAGTCAAAACATTTATTCTTCAATTATCCATGTCATGTTCTTAAAATTTTATTACATATTTATTCAATTTTCATTTTTAAAAATTTTATAAAAACCAAAAACATCATCGTAATAGGTTAAGAAATTTTATTTTTTAGTGGAAGATTCTTTATCAGAAGATGCAGAATCCCTCTCATCAGGATAATTATAACATAAAAATAGGTTGGTAATGTTTTCATCTATTTATATCACATACATAAAACAATGATTTACTTTATATTCAATGGAAAATTTTCCTATGATACTCTTTTCAACAAATTTATTATCTGATGAATATTAAAAAGAATCCCCTCCACTGAAACTCCATGTGTTATTATCTTTCAAAGCATTCTTTTAGATTTATAAAATATCAAGCCTTTTATTTCTCAATTATTTTCTTTCTATAATTCCTCTTAAATATTGGATAATTAGGTCGAATGTGTCCATAATTTTTACAATCGTAGAAAGTGACTTCATCTTTCTTATCACTTCTATATTTAGGTCCTTTATATATTAATTTTGAATGTCATTATTTCCAAAAGAATTATAAATATGTACAAGTCTTCAAAATAATTTTTGGAATTTTAAGAATTACTATAATCAAAATGAACAATAATTTTTTATTCCCTGAATACTTAACATCTTTTTCTGCTTCATGTACTTTTGAAGGTAAGGTAGAAGTTTAATTGATGAAAACAACACCATTTTTCTTTTTCTTTTTTTATCTACATCTCTTTTGATCCTACAGATATATTGTATGAGGGTTCATATCAATTAAACAAGAGTAATATTACTCAACATAATTTTCTAAAAAAAACAGTCTCCTTTATTCCCACTCATTGGTCATGATGTAAATAATAATTTACACAAGTATCTCATAATACAGACCTTTCTCACCATTATATTGTCAAGTGTTTATAATATTCATGAACCTCTAATGTATCTTTTCCACATATTCAACTAGTATGATTTCAAAGGCTTGGTGGTATTCTCTTAACACTTCTCTATTTGTTTCAAAAACATTGGATGTATTAAAATATGTGATCATAGTATTTTTCCATATACATTTGGTAGATTTAGAAGACCAAATTTAAAAATAAATAATTCTATTCATAGATCATAACAATGATTTTATTACTCTGTATTTTAATTGATTTCATTAGTTTTATTAGTGAGTAAATGTTTTTACTTTCTAATTTTTAATCCTATATTAGGTAGGTATCATAGAAAAAATTTCAACTCATGTGTTGATAAAAATAGTTTTCAAATCATCCCACCGGTACTCATTATCACCACCATCAAATATAGGTTATATTTTTATATTAATATTGACAATATATCAATCATTTAGAAATACCAGATTAAAAATAACCAATAATCCTTTTTCATAGGTACACGTTTGTGCATCATAATGTTTATCATAAATAATTTTAGATCAAAAATATTAAAAAATATGCAGTAATATGGCATATAAACAACACATTATGTACTTGAGTAGTTAAATCGTACTGTGATACTAATTGTAGGGTCAAATGATATCGTCAAATTACATTACATATATGAGGGGGAGAATTTTAGATTAAATCATCGTTAAAAAGAATTAAAAATTCCAAATCTATATCCTCTTTATGTAGGTTATCGAACTCGGCCCCTAGTCCGATTATAAATGTCACAAAATAAGATCAAAGCAATGTTATGATTGATATAGATATCATAATCACTATTGATCTTATTTATCAGTGTAAAAGAATCATAATCATGATGAATATGATAAGTACAGAATTATGTTTATTATTGTAATTAGATTAACACAGATAAAAAAATAAAAATAGAATGATGAATACGATTATCCACTTTCAATTACATTTGTAGCAGAATAAAAAAATTGCAAAAAAAAGAAATAAACTATCATACAAAAGAAATAATGAGATTAATGTTATTAAAATTATATCTCATTTAAAACTAATATAAAATTACTCTATAACAGAGACTAAAATAATACACTTTTTTATACTTTCATCAATGTTAGTATTTCCTTACCATGGAAATCCCTTGATATAATGATCAAAATGGACAAGTCTTCCAATCCATAGATCCCCTTGATATGATGATGGAATTTTTCTTTCTATCCCATAATCCACCAATATTCGATCACAATATAAATTTTCCTATACCTAGAATAAATCGATAATTACAATGATCAGACACGAATAAATATTACAAAAGGTCTTAAAAAGAAAACCTGATAGGGTTTTCTATGAACGAAAACACTCTAAAGAAGAACTCTGACTATGAATTAGATTTTCACATAGAGAAATATTCTAGAAAGAAATTATTAAATCATCCAGATTAAACCATTTCAAATAACCTAGTATTTATAGGCATCCTTCCTATGTTCATATCATATATGTTTTTTCAAATTACCTAGGACTACTGACCCTTGATGAATCATCACATCCTGGCGTAACCGAATGTCTGAAATCATATTAAAACCATAATAGTGTGAAATATATTCCTCAAAATAGAAATAAGTCATCCATATTCTCATTATAAACATAGTAAGTTGAATGGACTTCCTTAATAAGTCAATATGATAATCTTTATGAGTGTGAGTCTAATGTTATCGGTACAGGTATCAATCTGATTGTTAGGGCTTTGTAAAAATAAATTACATGAAAAAATGTCTAAATTTATGTTCTAATAAGGAAGAGTCTAATTAATATGATATATAATCATTATGATGATCATAATGAATAATTTTATTATTAATTTCATGATACATTAGTAACTTTCTTAATAATTTTAAAATTTAATGTTTTTTACAATAACATTCTGAAACACTTAGGACAAAAAATGTTTGGAAATTTTTTTTTAAGAATGTTTTTTTAATTACATAAAAAAATTAAATGAATATAAATATGTAAAAAATTTGACTCAATAAGCACTGTAAAAAAATTTATTATTGATATGTACATAGGGATAACACAAACATCGAGTTTCGTAAGTCTTAGATGTTAATCATGGGATAAATTTCTCCCATTTTACTCCAGTTTCAATAATCTTATAATATTACCATTTGAGTCAGATTCTTAACATGATAATTTTTTAAAATATAAGTCCCCATGGTTCCAATTAATATTTCTAGTTAACTAAATTTAAGATCCATTTTTTAAAATTAGTTATCTTAAAAGAATCTCTTCATAAGTTCACAAATAGAAAACCTTTAAAAAGAGCATGAAATTCCACTCAAAAATCATACAACAATAACAATTTCAAAATCACCATGACCATAAAAATCCCTCATGTTTTTATCCACTAAGATGAATTGAAATGATATTCAGAATGAATCCAATGGTACTTGAGGTTATGAAATAATTGAAAAAATGTTGACGAAAGTGGAAGAAAGGTTTACCTTTTTTTGAAAAAATATTTTGTGGGAATTTGAAGTGAGAGAAACTCCCCTCTCCACCGTGCATAAAACTAAATATTTTTCCAAATGTTGTATTATAAGGTGGTAGATAATAATATATAAAATATGTTTGAAATTCACAAGTAAAATGTTTGTGATGTGGTATAACATTTAAATTCAAAAATTATTTTCCACAAAAAAAAAAAAAAAGAATAAACCCCACCATCGACAAATAAAAAGAAATTTAAATTTTGTTTTGAAAATAACATGATTTTAAAAATATATAGACAAAATATTTTTCATGTTTATTTAAAAAATCATGATGAAAAATATAGTAAAAAAGTAGAATAATGAAATTTAATGGAATCGGTGCAGCTGGTTTCAACATTAAGTTCAAACAAAATTTTAAAATTACATGATTCTAGAAACTAAATCCCAAGAAATTAAAATAGATTCACAATTTTTAAAGCCAATATGTGGACTCAACACACATAAAAATATGCAGTAAGAAGCAGAAAAATGAGAAGAAAGTAAAAATGGAAAACTAAAACAACACTTACCTAAATATTAGAACTTGGTCCATTGATGTAAATTTAAAATATCCTCCCCATATTCTCTTTATGGTCTTCTATGTTTTTTGAAAATATCATAAATTAATAATAGTAATCCATAATTTAATTTTCATGATGAAATTCATTGAAAAATTTAGTGGATTAGATGTTATCTAAATGATGCAGTGTACTGATTCTCGGGTTTTCCTTTTCTGAGTTTCTTGTAGAAGTATCTTTATAGCATTGGAAATTCATGTTAAACCCTCATAAATAAAATACATTAAATTGTGGAATCAATCATAATTATTTATGGTTCTTTATAACGATAAATGAAAATAAAATAAGCATAGAGCACATGGGTTTGTTCCCATGAAAAATTGAGTTTATAGTACTATGTTAGAATTGAGTAAGAACCATTATTAAAGGAGAGAAATGGATACCTTGTCCATTGGCATCACATTAATGAAAATTTACATCCTTTTACCATAATCTATAATCGGTCTTTTTAATTATCCAACAACATCCACTACGTCATTAACCATAACTCTCAATATAGTGAAGGGTCCTGACAACTTGGTCTTTAATTTTATAAGAAAAAATTTCATTCATGTATTCAAAAGTATGACCATATAATCAATATTAAAATATCTATTTTGAAATATTTAGTCCTGAAAATATAGTTTTCTCTATTATTTTATTTCATAATTATCATAATATTCCCTCCTTATTTCTTCCAACTCACACAAATCTAAAAACCTTCTCACCCTAGTGGAATTGAAGTCAATGTTTGGGGCTTTAACTGCCCAATAATAATTTTTATGAAATTCCACAAATAGATGGAATCTCTTCCCAAATATCATACTATTTGGGGAAATATCTGTGGGAGTCTTGTAATCCATTATATATACCATAAAATACATATCCATTTTCACTGACCAATGCTTCGAAGAAGTAGAAATCGTCTTCCCTAATATCTATGTGAGCTCCATTTTGGAAAATTCATCCTTACCAATAGACTATTAGTGATATGTGGTATATGTTCTATGAGTGAAAAAATATTTCAGCATTAGGTTACTTAACATGTAATTCTTGAAGGGTTTTACATTTTCTGTGATGAATTCTTGAAGCACTCAAAACTATAGAAAAATATTTTCTATTCTAAACTTCACCAAACAAGGGAAATAATTTTTTTATAGAGACACACCCTCAACCCACCTGGACAGATAATCCATAGCCTCAAGAATGTACTCACACCCATATGACTATAGGAAGGGTCTCATGAAACCCATTCCCTATAAATCAAAATCTTTAACCTCTTTAATTGAATTTTTTAGGAGGATCTTCTCTTCTTCCATGAATTCTAAGAAGCTGTGTAATGTCCCCAACCCGAAATACACTAAACCAGTGCTATGAGAAGCTCACCACATAATCTAAAGCATGCATCCCTACATTCCAGAGGTTTACAACTAGAAGAGAGGGTCTAATAATTTATGTAGGTAGAATATAACCTCT
The DNA here is from genome assembly GCA_963277665.1 of Viscum album. NCBI lineage: Eukaryota > Viridiplantae > Streptophyta > Magnoliopsida > Santalales > Viscaceae > Viscum > Viscum album. The sequence continues at coordinate 594,893 of CAUJRU010000456.1, forward strand.
TTACTAGAGTAATTTACAATATAAAACAATATAAATTGGGGAAAATAAATCAATAACCATTGAAAATTCATAAGTGAACCTCTCCCAAAATGGGGTAAAACCAAAAAACAAAAATAATTATACTATTTCATAATAATAATATCGAAGGTGATGAAAAGAAAAATGTAGTTGAAAATATAAAAATCACCAAAATTTTTATGACTCCATATCATGTTACTCATCCCTGAACTCCCCAAGACCAACTCAACTCCCAAGAATATGGCATTTTACCTTTTCCTGACCTGCAACCATAAAATCTACTAGAGTACCCAATGACACCCAAGAAGGGTGTGAGTACAACTCATTCATCCACCAACAATGGTGTCTATAAAATATGAAGTCTAAATAGATAGTGAATGAATGTATTAAATAATTGAATTGGAAACAAAGTACAACTCAGTGACATTATTTCACAGTATATACTTTAAATACTTTCTATCAGTATTACTATTTCAATCATTTTTTCCATTTTCATAATATAATCCATATCCAACATGTTTCCCATGGGTTCGGAATTTATATCATTATCACAAGGTTTCATCGAGTCTATTACTATGAATAAGGGAATAAGTTAAGTATCCATCTCTTTAGGGATAAACACATCATAAAAAACACATTATCCTCACCAGGAATCCTTAGTCTAGGTTTAATGAAACTATTAGGGTAATATATCTTTGTCCCCTTCCCTAACCTAATAATTGTGGGGTTGAGTTTGGAGCACCACTAAAGCTCAACCTATGGGCGTATAAACATAGTCAATAAACCACACTACCAAGTAATGTGGAAAATATTCTTTATCCAGTCACCACACCATAATATATCACAAACTGTACTAAAAATAGGTTCACAAAACAATCAGAACCCAAAATATTAAACATGAAAATTCATATTATTCCATAACAAACACACACAATTTCTATATACATTACATATTAGTTTAGCAAAATTCCCATTCCCATTCCCTATCCCATTAGGCGTGTTTAATAATTACCATTCTTACAACCCATTTGACATATTAGTAAATTATTTTATAAAAACCCATTAGTATTATTAATCAATCCACAATCCATTACCAATTTTACAAGTTCACCATATAATATTCACTAACCATCATAGGCATTTCTTATATAATTCATAGACCCAATATTTTACACAATCTCAATTAACCCATTTAACCCATTTATATTCCATGGAATTATCAACCCCTATTACGAATACAATTATTTCATTCTCAAGTAAACTAAATGTAATATTTTGTTCAATAAGGGATTTGTGTTATCATAGGTCAATTCTACACATGACTCTACCTCTATCTAGTGTCAGTAATGTCGGTACACCCCATGGGCATCCCTTTATTGTTATTTTCAACTTTGACACATCACATTGGGATTATGGTGAGTAAAATTCATCATTTAGAAACCCATTTTTCAAAATTTCACTAATGGCATAAAACTCACAACAAAAAAGAGATAATCAAGAATGCAACCAAACAAGCACAAATCAACACAACGATTATTTGAAATAACTTTTAGACCACCTACATTGAATTTGATGATGAACACACACATAATTTTGGCCTTAGATCATGATTCAAACATTATTAAAATCCCCAAGAATGATTCCACCCAAAAAAGAGGGTTTTTGGGCTTTAGATGAATATGAGAGGAACTACAAAACCTAATTCATAAAAATGAAGCCAGAGTGAGATTAGACTTACCTAGAACATCGATTTAAAAAAATTAGACCATAAATGGCCATGAATTTAATTATAACCACCCTTGGGAATCATGGGATAGTTTAGTTCATCTCTTGTGTTGAGAGTGGAATAAATGAGGGAGAAATTAGGTGGGGATATTAAAACCCTGAGATAGAATAATATTATTTTTCCAAACATTAATGGGGCACAAAGTTTACCAGAAAAGTTTTCCAACCCATGTGAAATCCAGAAACAATACACTTCCTAAAGTAAGACTGGTCACCTGGTTACCTCATATGTCCTACAAAGGTTTGAAAAAACCATGCACCCACTATGAATATTGCCTTTGTTCATGGTTTCATTGCTTTACTGGGGAGCTCACATGATTTACCTAACCATGCACTAACTATGAACCTTATATAGTTTGGAATGGGTTTCCTTCATTCCATGCCCCAATCCCTCGAAACACACCTGAGATTCCTCATACTCTCAGTGAACATTTATTTTAAAAATTATAATGGATTAAAATCAAAAATTAAACATGGAAATACTTCCACTAAAACTAGGATCTTGCGATATGAAACTTCTCACAACCAATTAAATAACATGTATAATCTTTGAACAATGTTGGCCATTAGAAACCAGAATGAAGAACCTTCATAGCAGACCTCAATCATTCTTAGGGGTCATCCACAAGTGATGAGTATATGCTCTAAATTATGTGTTGCACTTATACTCATAAATATGTATCATTATAATACCATCATTACATATCCTGAAATGAAGAGGATCATCCCAAAAATAATATTTCAAATTTGAAGTGAAAAAATTTAATTATGTTTTATCATATCTCCTTGGTCATGACACTAACAGCCCAAAAATTGGAAAAGTATTCATACAAAGAATACTATTTTATAGAAGCAGAAAACAACTATTCATCATGAAATGAAATATTAATCACTCTTGGTTCTTCACTTTAGGTGTTAGATATCCTAGAAAAGTGATCTTCCACAAATATTTCATCCAAAATATTATTTTTAATAACCCAATAAAATTCATGAACCTATAGTGTTCACCTCATGATAAATGATTTAGATACTTTCTTAGCCAATAAGTACTTGTGGGAATCATGGTTAGTAAAAATGATCACCTTAGACCCAATCAAGCACTTTCAGAATTTTTTAGGTGAAAACATCATAGTATGCAATTCTCTTTTAGTGGTTGAATACTTTTTCTGGGCATCATCTAGTAGCTTGCTATCATATTTAATGACATCTAGATTTCCTTCCTTCATATTCCCCAAATAGCACCTACTTCTAGATCACGTGAACCACACATTACCAAAAAATGGAAGATTCTACTCTAGGGTAGTGATGACTGGTGAGGAGGTTAGTTTCTCCATAATAAAATTAAAGGACTCTAGAAATTTATCGTAATAATAAAGGGAGTGTCCTTAACCAGTATTAAATAGAGTGGGTTCTTGACCTGTGAAAAATACATTATGAACCTTCAGTGAAACCCAACACGTCCCATGAAACTTCTAATCCCATTGACATTCTAAGGAGGGGGAATATTTTATATAAAATTTACCTTATCATTATCAACATCCAACCCCTTATTATATAGTTTTTGACCTTAATAATTCACACAATATTCATGAAATGACACTTTTCCCAATTTAAGACCATATTTTTTTCCTTATAGGTTATCTATAAAAACCGCATGATTTTCAATACATTTTCAAAAATTTCATCCTTAAACTAAAAACATATATGAAATCATAATTTATCCTCCCAAACATGTCTGAAAAAATTTCCATCATTAATATATGAATAGTGGAAGGCAAACCATATAGTAAAAATGGAATCCACAGGGAAGTGAATGTCCCAAATGTAAAATTGAATGTGTTCTTATCTTATTCCTCAACAGAAATGAGAATAATTTTATAGAAAAAATATCCATCAAGAAAATATAAATACTCATTTCCATCCAGCCACTATAGAATTTGGTTAAAAAATGGCATGATAAATTTTTTCTTCTTTGTGGAGTCATTGAGTTTTCTATAATCTATATAGACCCTCCATTATTTCAAATCCCATGATTTTAAATTCTCATTCTTATCATTTTTTACCACTATCACTTCACACTTTTTGGGAACAACCTAGAAAATAATTACCCATGGACAATACAAAATGGAAAAACAATCAAAAAATCAAGAATTTTGATAACATCTTATGTAACCACTACATTCATGATCAGGTTAAGTCTCTTTTAGATATTAAGTTTTCATTAAAACATAGTTTACATTGAAATTTCATGTAAATATAAGGATAAAATTACAACATTTATGTCAGTAATTGACTATAATAATGAAAGACATGTAATTCATCCTCATCACTATTACATCTAGAAAATATTTCCTCACACAAAGACTCAACTTTGGGGGATAATATGTGTTACAAAAAAAACTCATCTTAATGTTCTAGGAACTGTCCCTAAAACTCATCAATAGGATATCATCATTACTAGATTTTATCACCATGTAGGTTGTATCAAGTATCTCGGGTTCAACATTAATATCTTTAAATTTCATCAAAAATCCTCTTCCTCCTCATCAATAAAACCTTCATCTAATAAAAACTCATCCATGGGATGGATTGGGTGGGTGGGTTCTTTGTTTTTCATTAAAATACTGAATTCTTATATTTTTTTTACATAATTTGAAAATTAACATACACATTGAGACTTATATGACATCTAGCCTTTTGGTTATAAAGGACCTTCCAAGGACAATAAGTACCTCCTAGACACAATTCATATACAATATGAGAAGTTCAGCTAACAAAAAGTGTATCTCTACTCCCACTATAAATTAATATACCCATCCCACTATATGAGTAATGGATCCATCAGTAAGTTGTAACATAATATTGGTTGGTTGAGGTACTCTTATTCTCAACTGTAGAAATATTGTTAGAGTGGTATGATTTATGATAGCTCCAGAATCCCAAAAATAGTATAACTTACCACATCAATAATGAAATAAGAAAGGGATGAAAAATATCCTTTGATCCATAAGCTTAGGAGGTAACATATTTGTTAACAAGGCACTACACACATCTTTCATAATAGAAGTGTAAAATTAATCTAGGTAATTTTTTATATAATTTTTTTTCATATATTTAAAATATGATAGGATTTTAATCTAGGATTATAGGAATGGAATATCAATTTTCATATATTAAACAACATTGATTAATTTATGAAACATCTAATCATGGGTCTATGTTTGTATTCATCATGGAAAACAGATTATAGGAAAAATGTTTCGTAAACTTTCATGAATCCATTAAACATTTCCTTCAAGATTCTTATTTTTTTAAAGTCATTTTTTATTTTTCTTGTTGTAAAAGTAGGGACAAGAAGGTTTCTAGTATTATTACCAAATTTTATAGTTTGAAAAACATTCAGATTTGATTTTTAAAATTCATTCAGGCTTTGATTTACAATAGATTGGGGTTCATTCATAGGATTTTGGTGAGTTTTCAGAACAATTAATGTGGTTAAATACAATAAATTTTCCCTTATTTTTTCTTCAATAGTACTTAAGATCATTCCCTTATCCCTATTTCCAACCTACCTAGCCAACAACCCCATTTGAATTCCAAGGATTTTTTATTCATTAATCCATTTAAACATTATCAAAATAACATTTAGTCTTTTATTAGTAATATATTACAATAAAATATTGAAAAATTCCTCTATATTAATCTCGTGATTTGGATGAATCAGCTTTGGGTTGGGTTTAGAACTGTTTCCTAGGATGATTCTAGAAACTAGGTGGGGCATCAGGCCAATGAACTCGATACTCCATTCAACAGAGTTCTGGTTGATTATTATACCCCTTATTATAGGTATTTAAAAATATATCTTCCCTAGGATTAATCTATGGAGCATATCTATCAAGGATTTCATTCTGATATTATCGATTTGGGATGTCAAAATTTCGAAAGTACGTCTGTGAGTTCCCAAACATACCATAGTGGTGCCATTTCTCCCTATGGGCAGTGTAAGTGCTATCATTTAAAAACCTAGTAGATTGGTCATTAGATTTTGGAATATATGTGGGGTATTTTCTCACTATGGATCTTCTACAAGATCATTTATGGTATGATATTTGTGATAATGTGATTAGATCCTAAGGTTTACTATCACTAAACTACCCTATAGTAGATTGATCCACTATGGTTTTGTGATATGGGGTATGTCTGTTATAAATTGTGTACCTGATGAATTGGGGAGTACATTGGTGGTTTAGCCATTTTTTGATTAATACCTTAAATATATCAAAATCTTTATTAAATAGATCCTCTTCGTCTTGCATGAAACAATTTATTTTGTTCCTAATCCCTTTATTCATTATCCTTGGACAAGATTTCATGGTGAAATAATTATAGACTTGATCCTAGGTTCCAAATCATTACTCCTATTACAGGTGAAACTATGAACTAGCATTCCCCTTGAGGAGGAAAGGGACACTCTATTTTTAGTTTTTCAGCACAAAGGTATATCAATGGATGTTTTTGGACACTAAAATAGATTTCCTTAATTATATCAAGGAAGTTTTCACTAGGAATTCCAATTAATGTTGAACCATAAGAGAAAATGTATTATTTTATTTCATAATTTGTGACATAAGTGACTGCCTAATGAAATAATTATTATTAGAGATATTCAATGGTAGGAACAATCTCTGATTATGACTCTCAACCATCTCATTACTAGGTGGGTACAAATTTACAGGTGGTGGGCTATTCACACTCTCATTCTCATCCCCTCTATTAATTTCACTCTATATTGATATTTTAAAATCAATGAGGTGTTTCTCAATTTCATCAATTCCATGTTCTATGGTCTTATGTTTAGACCTTGTTGTCATGCATAAACATTCTAGACATTTTGTTTTTTTACTTTTATTACAAATTTTTTTTGATAATTTTTTTAATGTTTTTTGTATTTATGTTTTTTTGTTTTATGTTTTTTGTTCAAATATTAATATTTTTATATAGTTTTGTTTTATTTATTTATTTTTTGGTTTTTTAGGTTTTAAAATTTTTCATTTGTTTTTTATATGTTATTTTTTTGGTTTTTTTAACTTGGACATATGTGACTTCCCTAAGAATGGTTCCAAAATTTGATGATGTGGTCATTGAGCGCAAGAAAATTTAATATTTATAAAATTTAATTATTACTACTAACATGGTAAGAAGGGTATTGAACCATATGGAATGATTGATGGTGTGACAGAAACTAGAAACAAAGAAGAAAAAAATGGAAAACAAACAAAAAAACACTTCTAGAATTTCATGTATGTGCGATAGGCTATTTACGATGGTATGCCACTGCAAATGTGCTTTTGCAACGGTGTCCCATTGGAAATAGCCTATTGTAGAAAATAACTTCACAAATAGTTCTCAGTTTTTATATAAAAAACATTTTGCAATAAATTTTCGCAAAGAAGTATTTGTGACAAGCCCATTTTCCCATCAAAAATAGTTATTTAAAAATATATATAAACTTTTTGTAATGGGAACATGTTTCAAAATACAACGTTGCAAATAATTATAAATTAAAAATATATTTATTCAATAAAATTATGATAAATTTATATTATAAAATAATAATATTATTAATATTATTAATATAAATAATATAATATAATAAAATACTAATACTAATATTCATAATATAAAAAATAATAATATTATAATATTATTAATAAAATAATAAAATATTAAAAAAATTAAATTATGAAATATTCACTCCAATTTGAAAGAAAGAAACTATTAATTGTTAATATTATAAAAAACTTTGAATTCAAATGTTTTTATCATGACAAAAAATCACTAGGGGCATAGTCTTTTGGAGGAGGTGCAGGAGCGGGAGGAGATGGTTTAGGAAACTCCATCCCTAAACTATATGCAGATGTCACATGTACTCCATCTTTTTGTGATACTACTGATGCCATCGATGCATCTGTTCCTCACACTATATCAGTTGTCATCGTTGCTCGTCCTACTGTTGCTGCTACCGACGCATCTCCCTGAGCACCTTATGAAAACTCTCTATTAGCTCACTCTGAGCTTGTAGATTCTCCTGATAATGTGAGTTAGAAGATGATGCCTCTCCACGATCTCCTCTCGAGCTAGACGTCGACATCACAGTAGTACCAAAATAAGCCCCATTAGTTAATCGAGGGTCGATACCAACTACTCAGTCCATCTCGAAGGCTTATTGGGTCACCAACATGCATGCTGCCTCATCGAAATAGTGGGTACTAGTCTGATCAGTTTTATCAGAATTACGCTCAACTCGTGTCTAAAAGGTCATGGCCTCATATGACTCATTCAGTTCCAATTTGAAATTAAAATAGCGAAAATATTAAATGTAGTTAATTTTCAAACTGAAAAAATAATACTAACCACAATCGGACACTAGTTATCACCTCTAATCTCTCAAGTGGCTGGATCACTGTACATCCTATGATAAACATCATACTCCATAATATAAGGATACTCGACTACTTATATGAATAGAAAATAAACATTTTATATTTAAAGTTATATAAAATAATTTTAAAAAGAACTTACCAAATACTCTCAATGTGTACTTAATGTATGACTACCCACTCTATGCGTAACCTCCTCTCTCCCCTGGTTGGGTTGGCCCAGTAAAGATCTCCTCTAAAATCCACCACCCAACCAATGTGAATATAATCTATCCCAGACATTAGATGAAATTCACTCTTGTCAGTGGGCTCTACACAACTCATCATATATTGCCACTCAAGATTTTTTAATGGCCGTCCTTCTCAAATTGTGAAAAAACTAATGGAAAATGTTATACATAGAAACCTCCCATGCTCCATGTCTAGAATCACGCATGCTATCATCGACGGGATACCACAAACCCTACCAATAATTTATATTATCATGTAATTAATGAAATAAATTTCAAAATAAATATTATTTATTTACGTACCATCAGTTGATCGAACATGCCGAGCTTGACATCAATATGAATCTATTCCCATGTGATCCATTCTTGAGAAAAATAATTGTGTAATATAGTGCTCCTTTGTCCAATAGCATTATGACCAAAATAGTGAAATAAGAATAAATAATCAAAAAATTATTACATAAATATAATAATTAAAACTAACTAAAATACACATGTTACCAAACCTCTGTGTTTGTGGAGCGAAGCCAAGAAGTGGATGTCACTCAAGGATAGGGTCTAGAATAATCAGTCATGCAATAACACGCCCCCTCCACGTACCCCCTGAACTGCGAGTAGGCTTAAGGCCAGATGCTCCCAAATTCTCCTCAGGCAAAGTTATCTTAGACTCCTACAACTGACAAAATAGATCATCGTCAATATGAATCAAAAAATTGTTGTTGTTATCAAATAGTGGAAAATAACAAATATATATATATAAATATATTGGTAATGATTATAACTAGCATTTAACTATGTCAATGTTCATCTTCATCATCATCTTCATATTTGACAATGTGAATATCTTCATATTCTTCATTAACACCATTAATATCCCTATGAGTTTCATTTTCATCATCTCTTGTCATTTCAAATTCATTTTTATCATCATTAACATCATTTTCACCATCGACACTTAATTTTGGGGTGTCATCATCGATATTCATGTCTTTGTGAAAAAGATGGGTTTTGAGTAGTCTCTTGAAAAATTTCAATTCCTTGAACTTCAGTGAAACCCCATTCACTTTGAGTAAAAATAATTTCACAAAATTTTATTTTTATTATGCTCCACCAATCACTCAAGTCTCTTGAGGTATCACATTACATTTCATAATAAATTTGATGTGCCTATTGAACAAGTAAAAATGGGTCATTTACTAAAAAATTACTTTTATTTATAATATCAACGATTCAATGATTTGGGTGAAAATGAAATCCTCTATACGTATCTAACCACCTACATTTAAACATCATTATGTAAATTTTTCCTAGATAACACAGTTCAATAATTTAATACAGCATGCCGTAAAATTAAACATGAATATCTCCACGATCAGATCCAATCTATAAATATCTATTATTCATTGATTTATTTGATTCCCCATATGCACGTGTAAGAAATCAAGAACCATTCACCACATATTCATTATACGATTTAACTATTTTGGATGATGGGTTACTCAATATACAAAGATGCTTATCAAGAATATTAGCATGTTGAGAAACCTAAATTTTTTTAAACAATTATCAATATAATAAGTAATAAACTGAATTGATATGTTAAACCATCTATAATTTATGTTACCTGTTTTTGAAACCATTGAGAAAATTTTGTTTTGTTAGCATTATTCAAGAGAAACGACTGTAAGTTGTGGAAGCTATTTCTTGAATGATTATCATATAACCTACAAAAAATTTGTTTACTTACTCTAACATAAATTATAGAATATGTGATAGAATAAAACATAGTAAAAATGATGTCATTTCATTACAGTTGAATATAACATATGTATGAGCTCTGTGATGTAAATCATCTAAAATCCATTTTTCAAAAACTCTATAGAAGCCAAGATCTACCGGATTAAAAACTGATAATTGATTTCCCATTTCATCATCAAAATTTACCTAATTTTATCTCATGTGGTAGTGTTTTGAGGGATATTCAGATTCAGAATAATGAGTGTATAAAAAAGAAATTTCCTGTTGAAAATAAGATGCAGTAATTGATTGTTCAACTGATTCATTGTTAGGTCCTTTTTAAATGAATTTTTTCATGCTTCTCTTGAATGGGTACATCCATTGAAATTGTACTGGGCCTCCACATTTTTGTTTATGTGGAAAATTTAATATCAAATATTCCATTGAGTCAATGAAAGCTGACAAAAAGTTTTTCCAGTTTAAACATAATCACCACAACATCTATTTTTAGCTTGGTTAGTGCATCGTAGTCTGTTATAGCCACAAAAATGTCTCACAAAAAATATGAGATATTTTTTATTGAATCCCAAGTCATATAATTCAACAAACCTTTTACTCCAATTTCAATAAGTATTCCCATTATAATATGATCACAATGAATTATTAATTAGGAAATATGACTATTCCAAACACATCTTCCAAAATTTGATTCATAACCTTCTGTAAGTCTCAAATATTCAATCCAAATAATTGAATCTCTTTGGAAAATGTATAATATGATTTTGGATTCATTATCCATTGTAATCTGACATTTTAAAACCGTTCATGTTTTGGTTACCTGCAAATTTGGGTAAGATCTAGTCGTGCCATTACATTATCATTGGTCTTAATAGGTGTATCAAAAATGTATGAAATAAATTATCAAAATAGTTCTTCTCAATATGAATAACACCCAACATGTTTTGGACCAAAAAATCAGACAAATATGGAAGATACCAAAAAACACTCTATTTTATCCAACTATGTTCTTTCCCAAATCCATTAATTTTCTGTTGGTTTATTGTTGGTATAAATGTGATTGGAGGTAATGAAAATACAACTAATTTTAACTATATACCTAAGATCATTTTTGGAGTTTCACCCCATTCAATTGTTCCTTTTCCGAAGTGAAATTTGTTCCTCCAAAAATGATGGTTGGTTGGAAGATATCTACAATGATAGTCAAATAGAAATATTTTTTTTCCATTGATGAGAATTAATGAATATTTGTCTCCCGTATTGCAATGACATGATTTCTGACCATGCCTACTCTATCGAGATAACATTAAATATGTCGATGATTCACTGATTGTCCACATCAATGTAGCTTTAGTATGAAATTTTTTTCATGACAACATCATATTTACTAACACCATTAATCCACAATGAATTTAACTCATCTACCAATGGTATTGTATAAATATAAATATTATTTTTTGGATTTCCTAGGTTTAATAGGTAAAAAGGATATATTACCCCTTCATCAACGTCCATGGTGGTAAATTATACGGAGTTATAAAGACAGTAAAACAAGAGTAATGACTTCCATAAGAACCAAACAGAAATAAACCATCAATATAAAGACCCAATCACATGTTCCTGGCTTGTAAAGAAAAATAAGGATGCACTTGTTCAAAATGTTTCCATGAATCATCATCAGATAAGAAATTTAATATTTTATTAGTTTAAATCGTGGTTTTGTGCTAGGGAATCATAGTTGCTATGTTCTATGACATTAATAAATTCTACAACCAGGGTGTAAGTAGGAAAGATCTCAACTATTTTACAAGAATAAATCTAGATTTTCCTAGTTGAGATTCTTTATACCTCGATTGTCCACATGTGGGAAAGAAATCCAAAAACTCATTTTCACCAGAATATAAGATGAAATAATTTGAACATGCATGAATCTTCTGACAATTAAGGCTCAGATTACGAACTAGCCGCTTCCAATCATAGTAATTTGAAGGAAACACATATCCTTCAAGTTAAATGGCTTCAAAAATGAAAAAATTTGATCAAAATAGTTTTTTGACATTCCATTATCTGATTTAATAACAACAATTTTTTTCACCTCTTATAATTTTCTTATCTTAATACCTCGATAAAGTTTATCCTCAACAGACCACAACAACTCAAAAAATTTAGATGGTGCCAAGTCAAGAGATAAATCAATATCATCCTGAGTTTCAGTATTTCAAATAGATGGACCTATAACATTATGTAATAAATTTTGAAACCATGATGGATCAAAAATAAAATTGTTAGTATCTTGTCTAGAATTGCATTCATCGTGTTTTTACCAAAAAAATATAATCTGGTTGAAAACCAAAATTCCAAAGATGTCCCCCAACATTGTCAAATGCATCAAACATTTTCAAAGTACATTTTTTCAAGGACAATTAATTTTGACCTCTGAAACAAATTATGGTTTTGATGATGCAAATGATATGAAAGTTTCAACACCATCAATATATAAGATTTAAACCAGAACCATTCGGATTTCTATTCTGATTTATCCAAGAATGATCATCTAATATTGACTTTTATCTACTTCTTTATTATATATTTTTTCTAAAAAATATAAAACCATTAACGTTTTTGAATAATTTTATATAAGTAAAACACTATCTGAAAAAAATATGATAAATAATTACAACAACTTATTTCTAATTACCACTAATTAGGGGAAAAACAATTTCCAGTGGATTGTCGACTTCTCTTTTGTCAATCAAATCATTTACATGCAACATTATCACATTGAAATCACAATGAAAAATATACATGAAAGTATGCATACCCATTCTCGTGCATATAAGAATGAATAAGCATACATCCGACCAGATTCTTTATTGTGATCTCATCTTGGGGAAGTTTCATGTAAATGAGCTATCAGATAAAAGATCCCCCTTTTCCTGAATGAATCATATTCTTCATACTGTCACCACCTGAAAACATAATCTAGAAAATTTGGTTCTAAAAATTCATAACCAATTTTGTCTATACAATATTGGATATGCATACATAGGAGAACATTTTTTATAATTTTTTGATATGGTTAGAGTTGAAAGGAGAAGAGTCATTAGGAAAAAGGAGTGTCGCCAATCCACAAGAAATTCTACCAAGTTCCTAAAATTTATTACCATTATCCATATTTATTACTAATTCATTCAATTTATTATTATATTACATATTATTGGTAACTATTATTAATTATATCTAACTATTAGTAATTACTAAGAATTAGTACTATTTATTACAAATTATTACCATTTATTGCTAATTATTACTACGTATTGCTATTTATTACTAATTATTTCAAATTATTACTACCTATTTCTTATAATTAATAATTATTTCTAATTATTAGTAATTATATATAATTATAAGTATTTATTACTAATTATTAATATTTATTACTAATTATTAGTATTTATTACAAATTATTGGGATTTCATTCTAATTATTAGTATTTGTTACTAATTATTTTTATTTATTACAAATTAGTTACATTTGTTACTAAATAATAGTATTTGTTACTAATTATTACTATTTTTTACTGATTATTAGTATTTCATTCTAATTATTACTATTTGTTTCTAATTATTTCTGTTTTTGGTTAATTATTACTATTTTTCTAATTATTCCCATTTGTTGCTAATTATTGCAAATTATTTAAAATTATTGCTATTTGTTTATAATTATTGCTAATTATTGCTAATTATTCCTAATTAATTGTAATTATTTTTTATTATTGCTAATTTTTACTAATTATTTCTATTTGGTTCTAATTATTCCTACTTGTTACAGAATATTGCTATTTGTTACTAATTATTGCTATTTGTTAGTAATTCTTAGTATTTGTTACTAATTATTAGTATTTGGGACAAATTATACGTATTTGTTCTTAATTATTTGTATTTGGTGCTAACTATTAGTATTTGTTACTAATTATTAGTATTTGTTTCTAATTATTGATAATTATTGATAAATATTTCTAATTATTTCTAATTATTTCTGATTATTGTCAATCATTACTAAGTATTTTTAATCATTAGTAATTATTGGTGATTATAGCTAATTATTCATAAATATTGCTAATTTTTCTCAATTATTTCTAATTATAGCTAATTATTCTTAATTATTTCAAATTATTCCTAATTATTACTAATTATTCCTAATTTTTTTCTAATTTTTTATAATTTTTTATAATTTTTACAAATTATTGCTAAATATTACTACTAATTAGTATTTGTTATTAATTTTTAGTATTTGTTACTATTTTTTATAATTTTTACTATTTTTAAATAATAATTACTAATTATTAGTAATTATTAGTAATTATTACTATGTATTAGTAATTAATTCTAATTATTAGTATTTACTACTAATTATTAGTATTTAATACTATTTTTACTCTTTATTACTATTTATTCCAAATTATAACTAATTGCCGCTAATTATTATTATTTAATGCTAATTATTGTTAATTGCCCCTAATTATTTATAATTATTGCTAATTATTACTAATTATTGCAAATTAAACTAATTGTTACTAATTTTTTATAGTTATTCCAATTTATTACCAACTAATACTAATTATTTCTAATTATTACTAATTATTAGTATTTATTACAATTTATTAGTGATTATTAATAATTATTAGTAATTATTACTAATTATTAGTCATTATTACTAATTATTAGAAATTATTACAAAATATTAGTAATTATTACTACATTTTACTAAATATTACTATTTATTCATAATTATTTCCAATTACCACTAATTATTATTATTAGCGTTAATTATTATTAATTATTGCAAATTACTATTACAAATTACAAATTACTGCTAACTATTTATATTCATGACTAATTGTCATTAATAATTCCTTATTACAACTAATTATTACTATTTAGCACTAATAATTTCAATTTATTAATACAAATAAATAATGATAACAAATATAATCTAAACCACATCTAATTACAACTAATTAACAATAATTAAAAATAATATAAAAATTATTAAATTATTAAATTAAAAAACATAAACACCTTTAAACATGATCTCTTATAGGTATTGATGACATAAAAATATGTTCATAAAAAAATTGAATTCAGTGAAATTTTAACTCTAAAATTAGAGTTTAGGGAAATAGAGAGAGAGAGAAAGTAGGAATAGGGAGAACAAGGAAAAAATGGATGGGGGTCTATATTGGTTAAATTAGTTGAGACAAGATTATTTTCGACGGGAGACCCATCCAAAATACCTTTGGCCGCATTAATTACCATCAATGGTTAAAAGGGTATTTGTAGCGGGACCCATCACAAATAGTGACCTACTGACGCAATATTTGCAATGGGGTCATAACCCGTCAAAAATAATATTTACTACCACCGAGTATTTGCGATGGGGCCATCACAAATTGTGACCTTCCAACAAACTATTTTCGATAAGGGTAGATCCTGTTGTAAATAGTATTTACCACCATCAGGTATTAATGATGGGGAGGAGCCCCCCCCCCCCACCATCACAAATACCCATCCCACAGTTTGGCGCGCAATCTCTGCCAAAACATTTATAATGGGACCCATTTTCTTTCCGAAAACAATCTTTTCGATGGACTATTTCTGACATGATCTATTCCCATCGCAAATAACAGGTCTCAAAAGGTTGATTTTCCAATTGTGTAAATAATGAAAACTATAAATAGTGGTGGATGGTTAAGAAATTGTTAATTGAATGAAATTTGGGGCATGTGAGTGATTGTGATAAAAGTAAGGACATGTGTGAAGAAAAAAGAAATAGAAAAGACTGCGAGGTCAATTAGTTAAGGAATAATGGAAAATCAATTTCATAATCAACCATCTAGTTCCCCCACTTCATTAACTAGTCTATCACACTTTCTTTTCTATTTATTTTCATTTTCTACTTGTATAAACATTTCCCAATATCACTCATAAACTCGAAATTTCATTAACTTCTAAATTTCATCACATTCCACCTCTATTTCTTGTTCTGTAATTTTTAACTTGTTTTTTCTTTTTTGTCATTAGCACTCTATTAGTTCTTCCACGTGGTTTGATACCCTTCTCACCATAATATTATTATTAATTAGGTTGTTTAAATATTAATTTTTCAGGCACGGAATGACCTCATAATCAAATAGAAAATTAAATACTATGTGTTTGAGTGAGTGAAAATTAATTTTATTAAAACATAATTCCAACTAGTTCAGTTGTGAGAAGGGTATCAAACCACATTGACATACATAATGTGGGTTAGTGACCCAAAATAAAGAATAAAAAAAATAAAAAAAAAACAAAAATTAATATTAATAGTTGTTGAGGGTGAGGAAATTTATAAGTGAATTAAATTGTGAGTCTCAGAGTGATTATTATACAATTGAATACAAGCATGAGGAAAAAAAGAAACAAAAAAATAACATGGGATCAACTCAGTTAATGATGATGGGGAAATAAGCTAGATGGATTTTAATTTTATTTTCCATCATACATGAATTGGAATAAAAAATATAGAACTAATTATAAGAGTTCGACCAGATATACCATCACATCAACCTGTAACTATGTGAACTTTATAGTTTATCATCTTTAGAAATCATTCAACCACCATGTGGGAGCTAATCAGTAAATCACTGAGTTATAAATGTCGGTTTAACTCGATGTGACTCTCTCCATTGATTGGTATTATCTTTTTAGTAAAATCGTCATATTAATGACATATATATTTTAATCATGATCAAGATCAGTTTCAATGATTCATGATGTTTTTTAGAAAATGATTTTCCAGAGAATTAGATTGAAGAATCTAGCAAATGAAAACACATGAAACAGATAAAATTAAATAACTAGCGCAACTTATTCCCCCATATGATATTATCCAAGAAACATGATCGAAACTTGAATATAAATATAATCATTCATTAGATAATAATAAAATATAAGAATATATATCGAGAGAGAAAAGTGTTCTCTCTATCTTTCTCTTCATCCTTAATCTCTAGAACCGTGATTTTCAGATCAATTTTTTTCTGCCTACTGTCGATGGTGATAAGAAAGTTGAAGTGGTTAAGTATGATTTTGATCTCTTGTCTCGAGAATCCAGAATGGGGTCATAATGGGTTTTAGAAGTTTCTTAATTTCATGATGCCTATAATTTGTTTTTTCTTTAATGAGAAGTGTGGTTTCTTACCTTTTTTCTGAAGTGGTTCTCGAATGATTGAGAACTTAGTGGGATAGTGATCTACTAGTTTGCTCCTGATGATATTCAAGTCTTTAAATCAACCTTGCATAGTACATTCAGTTTGTCCCTTCCTCTTCATTGTTTACTTAAGTAGAAGTTCCCCACATATATTATGCTAGCACAATGCATCATTACCCCCCCTGAATCAATAAAAAATAAAATCATAAATACAAACATACAATGTTAAATAAATAAATCATTCTTAGAAATATTGTATCATAAATTTAATTATTTTTATATTTACATTAAATTATATGTTTCATTTCTTATAAAACATAAGAAACAATTAACATAAAAAACAATATCTATTAATATATTTTATAGAATCCTATTAAAATTATTAATACTATTAAAAATATTTTCATATAAAACTGAAATTATATTTATAATTTTTTAAAAATAAAAATTGGTTTGACAATATTATTATTAAATATAAATAAATATATTAGTAAATATAACTCTGATTAATTTAATTAGCAAACTATCAATACATAATTTTTTATTATTTTAAATACAATTTTTAATATATATTAAATATTATAATATATATAATCAAATATATATATATAATTGATATAAGATAAGAGGGAATGGGGATTTGACGAGATGGAAAAGGGTTGGGGTTGGATTTGTATGGAATTTGGGTGCACTGTAGAGGGAATGGAATTGGAGGGTTGGTGTAACATCAATTTCGAGAGGCACTGACTTAATTTGTGGTTGTGGGAGGCGTCACAGATGGAAGGTCTTCATTACTGAGTAATGATGGTTATGAACTTTTTTCTTGTGGAGATTTTGGATTTCATACATAGTTGTGCTTGGAGTTGATCTATTGTGATAAGGGTTTCAGACGATAGATGGATGATTCAAGAGGGCTGTTGGTGGCACAACCTCATCAGATCTGGTGAGATAGAGACACAACGACCACAGAAAGTGAGGGTTTGTTCTACCTCATTTCTTCTAGGTTTTGAGTTTCCAGATATTATTTGTGATTGATTTATGTAAATAATGTAATTAAAATCTTCATTGGGGTTTTCTATTATATTATTTTCGTATATCATCTACATTGGCTTGATTTTCATTCTACTATCATGGAATTATTGGTGGAGTGTCATCATGAGATAATGGTGGGAGTTAGTTTTTTTAGGTGTAGAAGGAAACATGAGATGATTATGGGTAAGAAGATACAGTAGGGAATCAATTGAGTCATTGTTGAGGGTACAAAGGTGGCTTAATAAAGGTTCTGAGTATAGTTTATATCAGAAGTGTCCAATGGTGGGTTGGGAGTCCTATATTTGAGAATAATGGTTGTATGTACTGTAGATGAGGGATGGTGGTGGCTCCATGAGTCTCCATTGGGTAACAATGGAGGAGAAGGCTGGAGGTGGGTAAATTTTTTTTGGAAAATTAAGGGATTCACCATTGGTAGTTTTCCAATGGTGGGTTTATTTTAGAGTTTTCCAATTTTATTAAAGGATGGAGGTGTGTTGGGAGCGACTATTGGGTACAACAGTGACTCACCTAGTGATGAGTTCGGGACCTAGCGTTGAGTGTTTTCTAAAGTGTAGGAGCACCTCAACAAGAAAATAAATAAAAAAAATTAAAATTATGGAATAAAATTGGAACAAAAAATATAAATTATTTATAAGGAAACGTATATTAAATTAATTATGAATTATATTAAAAAATAATAATTAATTATAAAAATGAAAAATGAAAAATTAATGGGGATAAAATAATGAATGATATTAAATAGTCAATAAAAATCTATTTGGAAGCAAATTAAAATAAATAAAATATATAACTATGAACAATAATTGAATTTTAACAAAAAACTGATATTCAAATATAAAATATTATTAAAAAAAAGAAATAAAACAAACTAAAAGTTAAAACAAACTAAAAATATTAACTTATTAATTAAAATAATGAATTAATTAAATTGTGATTTGATAAAATGTAAAAAAGAAATAATTAAAAAAAATTAAAATAAGAAAATAATAAATTAAATATTAATTTTGAATGAAAAAAGGAAATTAAGAAATAATTAGTATAAAGTAAATGAAAAATTAAAATTAAAAAGAACAATAAAATATTAATGTTAGAAAAAAAATAATTAGTTATAAATTACTCTATATTAGTAAATAGATCCATAAAATATATATTTTAATATAAAAGAAAAATTTAATAAAATAATTTAAAATTAAAAATAATTTAAAATTATTAAACACTGTGTTATTTTAATAACTAATTTACAATAAAAAAAGGATGTATAAATGAGTTTGATACAACATCCACATCAAGAGGACATTATCGGAGCAGGATTCAAAAAATTTTGAGGTTCTTATGAGAAAAAAATTTACTCTTATCGAGTAATCATACAATAATATCATTCAAGAAAACATAGAGATGGTTACATATGAGGATTTATATGGTAGCACAAGTCGTTCACTATTTCACTAGTTATAGGGAGGTGAGGAAACCTTACAGGGACCACTTCTTATTTTGGAGACATTAAAGAAGGATCAGTTGATCTGTTAGTGAAAGGAAAGAGCTTGGGCTATAAAGACTTCATATGCCAATCATCACCACTGACAAGTATAATCCCAGGTTAGATATTAGCTATTCTTGAATTTATCAACAAGACTATGGTATCTATGTTTTGGAATTCAAAGAAGATTTTACCTCGATTCATCAATCATTTTGACGTTGTCGATATAGTTAGACCGATATCCTATCGTTTTAGTAACCTTATTGGAACTAGGATATAAAATATATCTTCCATGGTTCATAACATCACTAGTACTATCTAGATCCATATCATATCTTTCAGTAAGATGAGGTTGAGTAAGACGTGGACACATCCTTTGAGGTGCATCCTATCTGTATTGTGGACTAGATCCAGATGGTTCTTTGAAGCCAATTTTTCCATTTATTATGGGTGCTATGGAATTTTAGTTGTATAGTAGGTGGGATGTAGGAGTGATATGTATTTGTACTTTCTTAGTGGCTAGAGTTGTTCTCAGATGATGTTTTACAACCATGGTAAGGGAAATTAACGGTTTGATTTCTTTAGGAGGTGGGTGAGACTGTAAATACCCATCCAAGTCTACAAGGTATGTATATATTAAATTTTTTTGAATAGTTTTTTTTATTAAAAATTATCCCTACACTTTCAGGAGGGTTTCTAGAATGTCCGATGCTTTTTCGGAACCTAGAGCTCATGTTGTTAGAGGAAGGAACAAAGTCATGTGATTAACATATGATTAGTCAAACTCATGCACCTAAAATCACGCATCCCTATAAGGGTGACACGTAGTTTTTCTAAACTATATGAGGGTGGTTTGGATTGATAAGGGATAAGAGAGAGGTTGTGCATGTTATGTGAATGATTTGTCTAACTGTGTGATGCATCACATGCTGGGTGTTCTCCTGGGACAGTTGGGTGTGCATGATTGGTGCACCCTTTTCTCAACGATGTGTCCAAACGGTGGAAGAACATAAAATGTGAAAAATTACCATTTTTCCATCCTCTCTTTATAAAATCACCCCCACTTTATTTTTCTCTGCACATGAAAACACTCCTCCTCCTCACCTTTGAGATATGTACAGCCAATATCTATGCTTGGTGATCTCCTCCTCCTCTGGAATCGAAATTAATCACCATCAATCTTGATGGATTCATGTTGGTAACCCCTCTAATCCTTTACATCATTTCGTAAATTTTTTACCTCTCTACAAATTTATTTTTGTGTAAGACCTTACTACCTATTTTGTGATTATTTTCTTATTTGTTTATTCTAATATAGACCAAACAAAAGGATATACATGATTATTTTTATACCACAATCATAAGGTTTGTTCTTTATACCTTTTCCCTAATGTGTTGTTATCAATTTGAATTTCTCCGTTATGCCAAATGATGGACCTTCAAATTGATTCTCACAAACTAAGTGATAATTCTTATGTTAATTATTGCTTTTAATATGGGACAATCGTATTACACCTAATCATGGTTGGATGTTTTCAATCTCAACAAAATCCACCAACATGTGATTATATTTAATCTTCCCATAGTTAAACCATCCCATTGGATGTATGAGCTGCTAACCCTTTTAGTGGGAGTTGTTGTAAATTATTTGAATTTGTTTGAGTGGATTATTGATCCATTTAAATATTATTATATGTTACTATTGTTATTTAAATGGTTGGTTAAATGGAAATCGTAAATGGGTATGGAAACAAAAATAACATTCAACTTTTATTACATTTATTTCTAGATAATTTTAATTCTTGGTATATAATGGAAGTGTTATCAATGTATGGAACATATGATTTATATATTATATAACCTTTGATTAAGGTATGAAATCTATGATTATAGTCGTATGGATTATATTATTTGGGTATGGAAAATATGATTCATACGGCAGGGATCATATGGTTTTTATGGTATAAAAACCATTCTTATGTTATGAAAGTTATTATTATTTAGGCATGGAACCTATACCTTTTGGTATGAACAGAATTATTAGAAAGGTATGAAACCAATGAACTTGTGGTATGGAACCAACAAGGGTGTCATGGTATAGAAGATACAACACCTAGGTATGATCATATGCATTATGGAACCACAGATGATGACCTAGGTATGGAACCTACGATATCTGTTCAAATTTACAGATTTGGATATAGGCCACCCTATTAAAAACCTTCGGACCAATCTCGTGTGGGTCTGTTATGCTTATCACATGAGAATTATGCCATGATGGTTACTACCAACTATTAACTATTTATATATGTTCATGTTAATCTATCATAGAATTATTATATTAATGATTTTTTCAAGGAATGTACTATATTTTTTACATTAATTTTTTCCTTTCATACCTACATATATTTATGTTTAATACAAAAATGGATGGATTTCATTGTAAATCCCATTGGTGGTGGCCTACAAAGTTTATTTCACACCCTATCTAGGATGAGGTCAGTACCTCAGATGATTATATATATAATGTTAAAAATAGAAGAAAAAAATAATTTTATGATTCTTGATTGATTAGAGAATAGAAGTGGGGGAGAAGATAGCCAAGATGTAATTCCTAATGCTATCTGTAGAAAATATTTTGTTTTTTGGTCCTTTTTTATATCCATATGTATTTTTTCCAAATTCCATGTCTTTTTATTTCTATTTTGTTTAGAGGCATGACATTACATCATTATCTATATTGAATGGGATATTTAAATTCATGGGTTGTTTAATATTATCACTTGTATGTTTACGATATTATTCTTACTATAAGTTATTATTATGCCTCTATTATTTTTTGACACATTTATTACACTAATGAGCTACTATGAACTTTAGGGTATATTTTCCTACATTGGACCCTAACTACTAATCGCCAACCACTTGAATATAGGGTGCCACAAAGAATGTCATGTCTCCCACTAACTCAAGGAACCATTTCATTTCTCTTGGGTTGGGAAATTTCAATAATGTTTCAAGATCGCGACATTGAAAAAATAATCTTATCTTCCACAAAATATTAAATAATTATTGACGATAATCATCTGCTTTGGTTTCACATGGTTAAAGATGTTATACCTAAAACATCGGTTACATTGGTCCAGTCTACATTACCCTAACTTCTAATTAAAGGATACATAGATATTTTTAGGTCGAGAAAAAGTAAAACCAATGTAAAATTTTTGACTCAAATTTCTAGGCATGCAATCATCATGATCTAGGAAAGTTTGAGCATAGTGAACTGAAATGTTACAAAACCCATCATCTTGAAAACTCAAAAAGGGATACAGAATAAAAAACTAATTCATGTAAACTAATTCTTATTCAAATCTTATTTAGGGATCAATTAATAATTATAATGTAAATAAATTATTTTTTATGGTCCATCATGTAGATCTAGACATTTTTAAATTGCACTCACTAGGTCCATTGACCTAGGAATATTTTTCATAAAGAAATAAATAAATATATATATATATATATATTCAGGAAAATTTAGATTAAATATTCAAAAAGGTGAGAAATGATTATTAATACATTCATAGTGTCCAAATCTAATGCTAAATTGAAGGTAGTTATAACTATACACATCTATCTGCCTAACTAAAAGTAAAATAAATGTAATAAATCTACCTAAATGATGAGAATTATGATCAATGTTTTTACTCGATATTGGAAATATTTAAGACATATTGAAATTGAATTTTGAAACAAAACACGATGAAATGAAATTATAAAATAAAAATACTTGAAAAAAAACAGAATTAAGAACAATATGATTTGTATTCATTTGAAAAAAAATTCGAAGGAAGCAATATCCACATCATGGATTTACCATAATTATAATAATCAATGAGAAAAAAATAAAATACTTACAATAGGTATTTACTAGTTTATTTAATCAAATAGAAAAAATTATTGATGCTAGAATTGAGAGACAACTCATGAATTTCCCTCTCCCTGGCTTCAAATTAAACTAATTGGCATTTTTTTAATCATAGTCATCTAGAAAGAAACTATTTAATTCGAAAAAAATATAACTCTATGGTTGCATATAAAAATTATTCCTCAACACTTTCTACACGGGACACATATATTAACATCTCTACACTATATACAAAAATCTATTAATGAATTTATGCTTACTCTAGAAGTATGTAATGCATATCCACAAAACATTCTTCTAAATATCCCATGTGGGATTGAAAATGATTAAATTGGGAGATATAGTGCTCATTAACTACTAAATACTATCAAGATCTGATAATATGATTGACAAGGATATGTGAATACTTGTAATCAGAACCCACTATTCCCAATACTTAGATAATTTGATGAAGACTATTCACCTTATCGATGTACTTATTGATCTCGTATCTATGGTAATACTAAAAATATGGAACCAATAACATTTTGACATAGCCTTATTTCCAATAGAAACAATGGGAGACTAATTCTATTCATCCACTACTATATGTACAAAATCTATAATTCTTTTCTGTAATTATGTTCCTCATCCAATTGAGAAAACATGTTTTTTGGTAATTAGTTCATCATTTATTAATATTTAATCATGGGGATTGATCTAATATTCTTAATGACTATTTGGGAAGTAATATGTGCCATTTTATAGGCCGAAGAATAATGAAATGATAAATGGCGTTAGAAAAAAAATTCCAGGTCTTTAATTCTTCTAATATTAGTGGAACAAGAACATAAAGCTTCTCTAGAATGCTGGAAACTTTAGATAAATGGCATTATAACTCAGAAAATGGTTTCAAAAAGATTATATGTTGGGAAGATAGGAAATTTAGATGATTATCAACCCATGTAATCATTTTTTTAATATTAAATCATGATTTTATTGGAATTTTTTTTAATTATCCTCTAATTTTTTGGTTTAAATAGTGGATGGAAAATAGATTTCCATTCCATAATCCTCACCAATCAGCAACAGAAAAATGTTGATGAAGGATGGATGAATGTGATTCCATGATAATATTAACAACATTATCGATATCTAGGGATATCCTGTGAACAACATCATTGATATGTAGTTTAGAGAAAGAATTAAGTAAGGGATCTTTAAGGTATACTGATACTTATACCATGGAATGTGTTTCACTATATAGCCATTAAAAAAATTAAAATGGGTCTCTTAGGAGATGTGGAGACATTACCTCCTGTATATGACCAAAAAATTTTATATCAGATTAACGGTAGGTACAACAAGGTTCATGAGATTTCCACTACCAAAATGTCTTGTATCATTAAAATACAAACCTGGATACATGTATAATCATCTCATGATGGGATGATCCATACACATAAATAAATGGTGAAAATTCCCTCCAACATGAGTCTATGGATATTTTTAGCCATATCCTATAACTGTAACACCCCATGTTTTTAAAAATTATGATTTTTATAAATTAAATTTATTTTATGTATTTTTTACATAAGAAATAGTTTTATACTTTCTATATATTCAATTATTGGTTATCCTGTGTTACACATAATACAAAGATTTATCAAAACCTTGATATATTTTTTACTTTAGTTATTTAAATTAGACCATTATAAAACAATTCTTTAAACATAGAAATATGAATACTAATAACTAATTTTTAAATAATATTTATAAATGTTTTATATAATGAAAAAATATATATCATAAAATATATAACATTTGATAAAGATTTCATATAATTTAAAATAATATTTTTTTCAAAAAAACCACATTTATGAATTTTTCTAAACTATTATAAAATTACTTTATTGAAAAATTTAAGAATTAATTAGATAAAAGAAAATATATTTTTTATTTCATTATTTCATTATTATATTATGGTTTATATTTTTTAGGATATTTAAAACCTTAAATTTTTGATTCATATTGAACAATACTAAATTTTAATTTGAAAGTACATTTTATTTTATTTTATTTACAAAGATAAATTATATTTTATATTTGGTTTGAAGTAGAACTAGTTCAATTATATATTCATTTATGCAATTTAGGTAATTTTAATCACTTTCATATATAAATTTGATTCAAAATATTTATAAACCTTCGATCGTTTTCTCTTTAAAACCCCACTTTTTCATCGCATCAATGATATTAAATTTTAATTAATATATTTCTCTTATATGAATGGTATTATGGAAAATGGATTAAATATTTTGAAACAAAATAATTTATAATTAATAATAAGGGTATCTTAATATTTTACCCAAATCAATGGAGAGTGAAATAAAATTTATTTATTATTGTTTTGGTAAAAACAAGTTTACAGGGGGTCAAACTAAAAGGATTTGGGTAAAAATATCCTATGATTTTTTATAAAACTATTTTAGCGACATATTTAGACAATTCCACCTCTAAGGGTCAATAACAGCCCAATTTTGATCCTTTTTACATATAAAAAATGTTTGAGAAATTATTACTTTTCAAAAATACTATTTGTGTCCCCCCACTTATAAAAGGCCACCCGTCTCTTCTCTTATATACAACTACATAACTCTTTTTCTCATTCAATACAATCCCAAAGAGCTTCATAACATATCCACCCTATCCCTAAAACAATTACATACTGTTGAAATATATCTTACTAATTATTCTAGTGCACAACTAAAGAAGACACCCGAAGTAGATATGACATCATCAATGTGCACTTTTATATTATTTATTCCCCCACCCCCATAAATTATTTATATATAATGAATATATAATTAAAATATTATATTATATATACAATTATTTTCTATATTAATGATATTACATACAATGATAAGTAATTCCATTTAATCGATTATGAAATCATCATTTGTGTGTACGACAGATTATAGCCTTATGAATAGGTGTCATTCGTTTTTTCATTACCACTACCAATGCATGTAATTGTGATGTATTTATTATTTATATGTGATATATATATACATAATATTGTTGAATTTTTTATGTTTCTATATATTTTATACCACACAAACCTTCATGCTTTTAATTTTGTGGGTATACGATAACGTTTTTCATGTGTACGACGGACTACCTCCATGCGAACCAATGTTATTCGTTCACGCTATATATGGAATGTATTAATGATGTGTTTAGCAAAACGTTATGATATATATTAAATCAACATTTTTATGGTATGATAAAATATATAATTTACTTTTCTTTGTTTCAATCTTATAAGAAAATAAAAAAATAGTGTTAATACGTGCGTACGGCTTACCATCTCAATAAGAGTTGTATTTCATTTTCTATCATGAAATTTTATGGATTTAATTAAATAAAAATATACTAAATATAAATTATATTTATATAATTGTTATTATTATGGATATTATGGACCCAATATCCAAGTAAGAGGACCAAAAATATAATAAATCAAAACATATACGAAAAACAAAGTGAATATTACCTGAAACATAACGTTAATAATGAATTGTTAATAAATGGGTAAAATGGTCATATGAAAATAATATATGATATGATATATATGAATATGTTTCTATAATATTTTGATAAATTTTTTTATTTATTATGCAGGAGTGTTTAATAGGTATGAAATAAGTCAATACTTAAGGAAAGGAATTACAGTCTCACTTTTTAGTTTTGTGAGAAACATGTTGTATTCCAATAATATTTGTTTTACGGTATACATAATTCAAAAGAATAAATTTTATTAATATTATTATTAATAGTATAGTTTTGTAAATATCCATTTATGTATCTTTATTTTATGGTTTTTATGACTCCAATGATTACTAAAGTAGTAAAGCTTATTTTCTCTCAATTTTCCTTCTTTGAGATGTATGTTATGTTATTCACCTATATTATTTCCAAAAGTGTATATACGACCCTTAGACATGAAATATAGTAAATTTATTAATACATGGGCTATTTTAGGTTTCATTTTATGTTATTATCTCATGAGTATTATAAATCAATGTTACATAGTGGTCAATATTTTATGTTACAATCTCACCATTTTCCATATTTTTTATCATTAAGTCTCCACTGTTGAAATCTCATGACATAACTCTAATGAATTCAAAATATTTTTTTTAAAATATTTTTATTAATGATATCTTCATATAATGGTTCTATTATTATATAATTTTGTAATTATGTTATTAAAGAAAATGTTTTTAAGATAATCTGACCTAATTTATATTTTTTGTCCGAAATACATATTCTTCTAAAACAATGTTTTCCAAAAAAATAATTATCACCATCATATGAATTTTAAATGATATTATTATCATTTCCGAATATATACAATTTTTTTAATGATATTCATTGTTTTTTTGAAACAATTCCCATTTGGAATATATAGAAAATGTGAAAGGAATCTGGGTTTTAGTATGTATGTAATGATTATAATTTTCTAATTTTAGGACCAATAATTTACTTGAAGACTCTATTATAAATTTTCAAATTTATTTTCAAAAAAAATTAAAAATGTTTTATGTTTAAAAAAGTTTTTTTAGAGAGGAAATGATTTTTTCCCATGAAATGTTTTAAATGATTGACCAAAATCAACATTCATCTAAGATGGCACTTATTGATGTCACCTATGCCATTCAGGGAAATTATCAAAGGATATCATTCTTATTATTTAAATGAATGGTTTGTTTCTAAAATAAAAATATATTTCTAAAACCCATATTTATTCTATGGGTTATACCATGAAAAAATGATTATGAAACCCGCTTATTTTCATAGGTTATTTTATAAGGAAATGATTATAAATATAGTATCTTGTAAATAGGTTATGATATTATGAAATGTTTATGATACACATTTCATTTTAGGGGTTATGATATGATGAATTTTTATTATCTTGTGTACAAAATAAACATGGTTTTCATTATGTGATGGGTGGGACCTATATCCCCTCCAATGAATTAGGTGAATATTAAAATCTCATGAATTATATAGGAATGGAATGGGGAATGTTCTTGGTTCATTATAAATGGTCTGGAACAAGGAGTTAACCATGTTTAGAAAGATAGTGATGAAATTGGCAGTGAACCATATTTCATAAAGGACTTTTCAATATTATGGTTTTACAAGTAAACATTGAATAAGATGGAAATGATTATCTTCGAAAATGTGTATACCAAGAATTCCATTTATTCTGAAAATATAATGATGTCATGGAACATGTTCTTTGACTTCCTTAGGATTAATGTCTTATTCATTATCAATATTTAATTCGTGATTCTATATTATGAACATCTACTAACATGGAATATTTCTCAAATACTATTCTCACATTCTCATACTCATATATTATTTATATGCTTAAATATCACACTTGTTTACCCTTATTTAACATCTAATATCACAAAATATTATATTTCATTTTCCTAGGTTATGAATACATGTATTACTTATGATATTTATAATAAGGTGACATTTTTTATGAACATTGTGAGAGATTATGTAGCACACCTATGGGCTAGTATTTATGTTTCCATATTTTCCATGGGACTAAAATTTTAAGATCTTCGGCCATGCATTTTTATAATGTAATTAATATTTTTTTAAATGATGTAATATATATTTATGGTAATATCATGTCACTATAGTTGGTATCATAGGGTATGTTTATATTAACTTCAAAAACTAGGATGATAAAAACATAGTTGGATCCCTAAGGACATGTATAATGATAAGATCATGGATGATTAAAATTATTGGAAGATTCCACAGAATTTTGGTGAAGGATAGAGAGAGTTTTTTACATAAAATTACATCTATTTATGGATAATACTTGTATATATTTATCTATAAAATATTTTCCAAGGGAATATAACCCTAAAAACACTTTATTGACTATGAATTAATATAGAACTAGTGCTTGAAGACATGCCTTACTGGATAGTTGGATTAAAAATCCTAATGGATATGCTTTCGGAATTCACACTAACTACAAACAATCATGACTGATTTAAATATAATATGTGATTTATTTTATAATCAATTTATTGGAATAATAATTAAATAATTGACAAAGGGGGACTAGTAGTTATTTTATGTGTGGAAAATAAGGTTATAGGGAAATTGATTACTAAAGTTATGTGAATTAGTTAGCTAATGATAAAAATAGAGAGACAGCTGCACAAAATTCATCACCCATACATTAGTTCTTCATGTGTATAGAGAGTGTAAATTATGATAAACAACACCCAAACCCAATGATTAATGATGAAAATTCATTTTATTAAGCTCTTAAGATGAGGGATTAGGGGAGATATAATATGATCATGGTTTTTATGAGGGTTGTAAAAATGATTTATTTAAAGGTATAAATTCCATAAAATTTAGAACTATTAATATCTTATTTGAATATGTATCTATATAATATTTCATATCTAATGAATTTTATAAGGGTATCAAGATTAAACCCAACTGATTGGATGTAGATTTAGTAGTGAAAATCATTAAAGGTATTCTAAGACCATATCATGTGCATGATTGCTAACTGGTTAATATTTTGGGGTATGTACTTCTTGTAAATCATTTCATTTTTCCTCTAGTGGAATTTTATGTTTTCAATCGTATGGATTTGGTTTCTCTGTTAAAATCCCACATTAGTTATTAAGGAATGTAAGGTATTTTTGATATTCAAATACAACCTTTGATTGCCTATTAATTTGAGGATATGTATGAACATTCGATTGATATTATATCCATATTATTGGTTTAATTCCCCTTAATAAGTGTTGATTATCTAAAATGGTTGGGGAGAAACACAACATCATTGATATACCTATTTTATAGAATTTTTTTGAATGTATATTTAAAAGTGTTTTATAGGCATTCACAAAAACATGATGTTTTGTTCAGAATTGAACTCATACCTGGTGCCATACCAACATCAAAAACTTCCTAAACAATGAAAATGATTGAGTTTCAGAAACTGAAGTGGAAAATCCCATAAAACCCTTATAAAAGATTCATTTTGATGAGTGTTTAATTTTGATTTCACCTATTGTTTTTTCGAAAAATATTAATGGATCAAAATTATAATAAAACCCTGACCCTAGGATGCCGGAGTCGATGACTTGAATTGTTACATTTGAATGATTAAAATGAATAAAATACCAAAGTAATGAATTTTTTATATGTTTTGGGAAAAAATATTACGTTCAAGATATTTGGTTACCTTAGGAGTAGAAAATAAAATATAATACATAAAAAATATTAATAAACTATATCCTAGAAACTCATTCCACGAATTAATCACCATATAAAGGGGAAATGAAAAAAAATAATGGTGAGATCAAATGCATAGTAAGGGTAAGAATAAAACATAATTAATCAATAATAAATAAGGCATAATCTATATGTAAAGGTAAATAAATGATGAGACATGACATTTAATCGATGACCTAAAAATGAAATGCATCCATTGATAATGTCAAAGAAAAAATCACATGGGAAATAATAATAATAGTAACTAAATTTTCAATAAAATAAATTCTTAATTATTTTTTGATTTTTTTCGTAGGTATAAGTCTCTTTTACCATCATGACCTTCCATAAGGTAGTTTGTTATATTAGGTATAAACACATCATATTTGGACAACTTATTCATCTCATGAGACTACTGATTCATCGATTGGATTAATTTAAATGGTCCTAAACTTGATTCAGACTAGTATAAATAATTAATTATATATAAAATAATCTATTTAATTATTATACCATGTTTTTCATCATAAAATAACAGTATTCTATAAAGGATACATATTTATCAAAATGACCTTAGTTAGTCATATAACATTGAATGTAAATGTTGTATGTTAAAATAGAATAAGATTTAGTGAATAGAAATATCTATAACACCAAAGTATTTATAGTTGATAAAAATTAATATTTTTAATAATAAAAATGATCATAAAAAATTGAATGTTTCAGTATAAAGTTAACAATCACAAATAAAGTGGGACTCTAAAGATAACATTTACTACTTGGTAATTTTCAATCCAAAAACCCTAGGATGAGATAATTATAATTGAAACATAAAATTCAATTAATAATTAGTGAATAATGATATTAAGTTGCAAATGTTATTTATATAGTCCCCAAAAAAGAATTAAGTGGTCAATATAACATTTATCTCACAGATGTACAAAGTGAGATAAAAATATCTTACTTTACACATCTTTTTTGATTGATCACTCTTCAAAAACATGTATAATTGTTTTAAGATTTTAATTAAATTAAAATATAAAAATATTAATATATATTATATTTTATATAGTCCTTTTATAACATATTATAACCCATTAATTAGTAACCATTTATCATTTTCATCATTTTGGGTGTTAATTTCCTTGTATTTCGAGTATGATTTGAATTTTTTTATTACGACTATTCATTATTTAATCATATATTGAATTTATGAAATTATTAAAATATCTTATGTATTCATCACATATGTATTTATATTAATCCATTAATTTTTTTGATAGGATATGAATTGAACCATTCATGGAGATGGTAGGTCATACATACACGTGAACACTACTTCCAATATTTTCTTATTAGAAGAATGAAAAGCAAATTATATATATATATATATGTATATTATATTTAAAATATCATATTTTAGTAATATATATCATACATATTTATTTAAATTACTTTTAATACATTCCTTGTAGAGCGTGAATGAGTCACATTGCTTTGA
Organism: Viscum album; assembly: GCA_963277665.1. Taxonomy (NCBI): domain Eukaryota; kingdom Viridiplantae; phylum Streptophyta; class Magnoliopsida; order Santalales; family Viscaceae; genus Viscum; species Viscum album. The sequence continues at coordinate 627,654 of CAUJRU010000456.1, forward strand.
GGAGGAAGTAACCTACACACCCACAAAGTTAGTTCTAGTATCCATACATAAAAGAAAGAATAAAGGTATATGTTATAAAAAATAATAATAACATAATAAATATCATAGATATCATATATAAACTATAAATAAATCATTACTTCGAACCTTAAATGGTGGTAATTGACAAAAAAATGTTATCAATTCGGGAGGTGGTAGTCTGTCGTACACACGAATGATGATTGTGTATCCCATTTATTGGATGTGTGTGAAATTTTATGTAAACAAATTATCATAAAAAAAATATATTATATTTTTTTTACTTATTTTATTCTATAGTATTTATATATGATTAATTTATGTGGTGGATAAATAAATGAAACAATAGTGGTCATTGAATTATTTTTCAACTTTTTCATGAAACTCATTTGGGTTTATACCAAAAGGATTACAGGGATGAATTTATAACCAAAGTGAGGCTTCAAGAATGATGATAGGGAAGTTGGTAGATTATTTGGATAGGTGTTGGCTAATCCAAATGGATTTAGTTCTCTGAATAAGTTGGATGGGTGACTGCTTTTTTGTAGTGGTGAAGGAGTGACATTATTGTAAATATAAAAAGGTAAGCACATTATAGAAGATCAACATAAATAATGTGCCTAAAATATTGAAAAAATGTAATTAAAGGGATTATTTGGTTTATTTTTCACTATAAAAATTGGTTTTGGACTCATTCCAATGCCATTTTGGCCCTTAAGTTTATGGTTTAGTTCCTTTTAAGTTTAATTTAAACATAATTACTGCAATTGATTTTAACTATGGTCACTTATATTTTTGATAAAAAAATTTTTTAACATAATATAAATTAGAAATTATTCATATTCGGAATATTTAATTTATTTTTTCAAATTTCCATCACATAAGTGATAGAAAATAATTTAACATTAATCCCATTTATGGGACCACAAAAATGAAAAAAAATCAACAGTTTGAAATGTTTTTATTTACAATTTCAAGGTCGAATTGTTTAGAATGTCCAAAAATGGATTCATTAATGTGTAATTCATCAATTTTTACATTAAAATAAATTTATAATATATTTGTTTTATATAAATAATGTAAATTAAAAAGAAGTTACCATTTAAAATTCAATAATTTTTACTATTCAGCAAATAATTAAACTTCTCATAAAAATACCAATAAAATCACCCAATACTAATTTTTGTTTTTATCATTCAAAAACTAATTTTATTCTTTAATATAAAATTTATAAATGATTCAAAATTTATATATAATATACAGTCCCCATTAAAAGGTAGAAAAAGTGTCTTTCAAAAAAATACAATATTTTAGCATAGAACATGATTTATTCTTATTATATGACTATCAGATCAATAAGATGAATGTAAAAAATATTTTATTTAACATTTACTATATATATTCCATTTATAAATTTTACTAATAGTAATTATTTTAATTTATTATGATAAAATTGATGTGGTGCATAAAAACGTTTTTTTATAAAATAATTCTCTTTATATTAATTTGGTTTATATATTTAATTCTAATTAATTGGTATCCAATTAATTAAACTATTTATTTTCATAAGTTATTTTATCCCATTAATAACCACTAATTTAAAGGATATGATATATCTTATTATATTAACTAAAAATATTTTAAATAATATATTATTTCTTTGTAAAACTCGGTCTTGCATGTTACAAAAGTGATCAAAGAATGTCATTATTGCATGTAACTAATTATAACCTTGGTTTTCCTTGCTGTGGATGATAAAATTTCAATTTCATATAACATAATCAAAACATGGTGGTTTTTTGTAAATCAAGCTCAGAAAAAATTATTCCAGAAGGATGGTATTTTAACGTCTTGTGGTGTTATATTCTCCCCATTATAAATAAATATCTTCCTCATAATTAAAACATGATCTCAGTAATCTATGTATTGATATTCAAAAATAAACTACTGTGGAAAAAACCACTTCATAAGTAGGGTTAATAAAACATTTTCTTAATAAGAGGGAAAAGGAAATTTGAAGGTCACCACAAAACTAGGATTTCGAATAAGTGAAAATTTGTTAAAACATTGATAAAAAAGATAAATCTAACTATCAAGTTATGATGGAGAATTATAGAGAAAATAATAATTATAAAATGGTTTACCACAAAATAATAAACAATAGGTATGAATAATAGTCATTGATATCCTAAAAACAAATATAATAGGAATTTTTTTCCTTAAAACCTTTTTACTACAGTTGAGTATTTATTTCACTATATTATAATGGTGGGTGATATAATTTCTTTTATATTTCTATTTCATAAGAATAATCTTATCCTTTGGGTTTTCCATGAACATTTTAAACTTCATCTTTTATAAAAATTTGAATCACGGTTTGACGTAATACATCAATCTAGAAAACAACATCCATAGATCAACTTAGACCATTTCATAAATGGATAACATTTACAAAATATTATGATCTAACTCTTTAGAATTATTTCTATAGGATTTAGTTGTAAACAATTTACTATATTAATATGAATCATTTATTGGTCCAAATTTTATTAAATCAACATTATGAACATATTAATTCTTACCTTTCCCTTAATCACATGTCATCAAAAAAAATCAACATTATATAAAATCACATTTAATTGTTATCTATGCCAATAAAAAAAACAGGTCAAATCCTTAATGAAAAAAATGTTTATGCATTCCCTAATACTTGTAACTATGATTTCATCAATAACATACAACCTTATTCAAGGACCTAATTATGGGAGAAAAATAACAATTCTACTATGATTGTGTCAACAAAAATTTATTGACCTTGATCCCTTAGCCTCTTTTGAAATATATTATCTTGATGCTTGGATAATTAGTTTATGTAGTGAAACATATACTTTCATTGGTAATTGTGAATAGAGTTTTTTTCCTTTTTCCCTTTGAATTAGGTTTCCTAATATACATTTTATCCACAATTATAAAAAGTCATAATCTATTCAATAATTTTCTAGTATGATTCTTTCCATAATTATCCCACATTGGAAAATCATTCATTCAATAATTTTTTATTTATTCCATTTTTTCATGTAGTTTAGAATACCTGTTCTACCCTTGGATTTCATAGAATATGTAGTATCTTGAGAATTTATTCTTTTTTTTGTTGGAAATTGAAACAATATTTTCATATGATGAATTATTATGAGAAACTAGTTCCCTTAAGATATTTGTCTTCAGAACTTCAAGGCGGTGACAAATCTTACATTGTGTATTTCATAAGTAATCCATAGAATTCCTATATAATATATTAATGTTACTTCATAATATTAAACATTATCCTCTTCTATTTTATTTAAGATATCGAACATGCTATTCATCATGGTTTGTTTCTCACGAGGGATATACTTTAAGAAAATATGTCTTTTAAATAATTCCAATAAATTAGTCATATTTCTTAATCCATTCTAGTATTTTGGATCTTGGACCATTATTAATCAGTATATTCTTTGAGACAATACACTACTATTGTAACCTATTCCATGTCACCCCATCCCAAGGTGAAGAATATAATCCCCAAAGATTTAATCCATTTATCATCCTTCCTTGGGTCAATAGTCCCACAAAATTATGGGGGCCTCTATCACATAATGATATCCAGCATTAGAAAATATTGATTTGGAAGTAGATGATCTATCCAGGAATTGTTAATTTTAAAAACATGATTAATATTCCATAATATATCCATACCATGCTTAGTTCTAATAACAGTTATATCAGCTTTCTCGATAAGGCAACCTCCACATTGTCCATGAGTATTGATTTAATTCTTCTTTCTAGGTTCCATTTACAAATAATAGAATATACTATATTATATGATAGCATTACGGAAAATAATTTATGATATAAAAACTAGTGAAATATTTATCATAAATTGTGATTATTTCCATAATTAATTGTATAACATGGTTTTTTAAGGATATCATAACATTATGGTCCTTTGTAATGGTTTATAATTAAATTTTGGATTATCCTAACCATCTCACCTAGGATTGTCAAACCATATGCATAGAATGATCTATATTCACGTACCATGTTAGGCTCAAGTTAGGCCCAATTCACCTTTTTTGAGTTGTTACCCCTAGGTACATATGTACTAGAACCAAATTAACTTGCAGTATCCAAACAAGGATGTATTTATAGGAATATAAACACAATATATAACTTACCAAATATTCTAGGATGTTCTTCTGTACTTTCCCTCAAATTATATTGTATCTTTATGTTTTTTATTATATATATTTTCTAAAATCTAGTTTCAGTGGTTTATACTAAACTTTCTTTGATGCCAATTGTAACACTTGACCCCATATTCTTGGATTTGATACCTTACTTTATCAAATTAGATGTAGTTAAAGAAATAAAATCTTTAAGGACCATATAGTGTCCCGCAATATATTCCAAATAACTATTCCATGTGAAAGTGTGCACAAGACCTTAAGCCTACATCCGCAAACATTAGAGGCTACCAAATAGGAGCGATGCCCCAAGGTTTGTCCATCGGGAGATCATCCTATCATTTATTAGAGTATATCATAAATATATATATATATATATATATGATAATATAAAAGACATCATAATAAATAAACACAATAGACAATAGTATACAATTTATAATAGAACTTTCAAGCTAAGTAAATGATAAGAGGAAGCCGACTAATAAAAATATACAATATTATAATCATGGTGTTGTATCTATACAAAAATTAACAAGATAAGGGAAGGGGATATATTCATATACCCATGCTCTCAAAATATAAAAAGAAGTACATAAAATTCAATGTATATAATCTCAATTGCATACTCAGTCGACTTCCCCGATCTTAGTCCTAGAACTATAAATCAATCCAATAACCAAATATGCATGCTTCCCTTAATCAATACCTAACACCATAATGTCTGCTTGGATTAAAAAGGCAACCCAAGAAGGGTGTTACATATAGTCTCAATAGGCCTCTAATCATGGTGTCTATTCCAATCAATTTCAGACAATTCAAAATGTACAATGTTCCATAACTAATAAATGAAAATAGAAATAAATAAATAAAAATCATTAATATGATATATTAGGATTTCAATCCAAACCATCCAATTTTCCTTCATTAACCTATGACGGAGAGTCAGAAATAAGGGATCCTATGATGGTAAATTGATACTTAAGCTTCCATAATATTGATAGGCCCCGTGCTTGTGCTTAGTTTTAAAGGATTTGTCCCTATATTTTCAAAACCAAAAGATCATTTCTAATTTGAAAACATTCATCTACCTTTAAAATTAATTATAATATTTCTAGGAAATATATATATTCACCCTGATCTCATCAATGGAAAATCAGTGAATCATTCCATGTATTGCTTTAGTGTATGGGTATAATTCCAATTCTTATGGAGTATGTCCAAGGTTACCAAGGAATTAATTCCATGTTTCACTTCAGGATTGGCGTGATAATTATGTGGAGTAACCTTTTAATCCATACATGGTATTAAACCTAGGAAATTGAGTCTCTCTCATGGAATGGAATAACAATCATGCCATCAAGCCTATCAATGGGGACTCACCCATGGAACCGGTTTTAAATATATGGCGGTAAAAACAAATAATGCTCGAATATGCCATCATAGGAATTTCGGGTATCTCCACCAGTGTGTATAAAAACTAATAAAAATTCTAAAAATAAGGTATAATAGTTCATCCATGGTGTCCTTCTGTCAGAACCCCTTGTATCACCCCTGATGCTAATGTAAATGAATTTAAATCAGACATTCATGTGAAAAATGTCGAGAAGAAGGTCCATTTCAATTAGTTTAGAATTTGATGTCATAATCATCCTATTTTCCTTGGAATTTTCCATTGGGTACCCCAGTTATATCACGAAGCATGGGGATCATGGTCAAATCTCGTGGCCAATCCAATTTTGTCTAACTTACTTAATTATCACAAAGAATTTATTATAGGACAACACACATCAAGGAGTGTGTTGAAAATAATGGAAAAGTAAAATTTAAGTATCAATGAAATAAATTCATGGTTTTCATCCTAATTTATTGATTTTACACTATCTCAAGTTGCATTTTTCGTGGTATGGACTACATTTTAACATTATTAAACATTTATAGGAATCTCTGAAAGTTTTTGAATCGTGGAAGAATGGAGAATCTTATTATGTGAAACAGAATAAGTGGAAAGATCATGAACCACCTAACTTATCCTTATAACACATCCCTCATATTTTGTTGGCCTTTAATTCGATCTTGGTTGGAATAAATATAAGAAACCATCAAATTAATTAAAATTGAGAACATGAGTTTTCAATGATATAGAACAACAGAGAGGAAAAGAAACATTAAATAGATTGGAGTGGATTAAGGATCTTATCAAGATGTTTCTAAAGGATCTAATTATGAGGGAAATAGATGTAAAATGGAAGATGTGTCTTGATCCCTAACAAGGAGGAAGGCAGAAATTCATTTGAGTGAGGAGGAAAAAACCATTGGATTAAAGAAGGTGAAAAGTAGAAAGGTATTATAATCATTTATGTGGGCCAAACTAGTAATTTTACCCTCAAAAAAAGGGCTCATAGTTTGGCCACACAATTTTCCAAATTGTATGTTAACTATATTCCAAGATAATGCTTCAAGGGGGACTCCACACATTTGGGTACATAGTTAATCTTACCATTCCCAAACAGTGAAACCCCACACTATTCCAAACTACTGCATCTACATATAGTCAAGCACCAAGGCTTAAATAGTTGAAGAAAAGATGTGTAGCCCACATCACCCCACTATCTGCAACCACATATATTAAGAAACTATGTGGGTAGGGCTCTATAATTTCTACTAAGCATGTCGCCCGATCAGCCTCTTCACTTTTTGGGACACTTGGGTATGAAGGAGACTCAGAAAACCCCAAACCCCCATGGATCCATTAGGAATCATTATAAAAACCATAAAAAATCATAAACAAAAATGAACAGTCTAATCATTTGGAAAATACAAGATGTTATAACATCCCCTATTTATGATAATTGGTCCATGAGTTTCCCTTCTGAGGGTGGTGGAACATCTTTTGTGAAGTTTTATGGAAACTACGAACATACATAAGCTTCCTTCTCCAAGGTCTCATCCTTTAAACATCTATGATTCCATATAACCTAGATCATATTTACTGAACTACCATAATGATCCTTCATGATATTACCCAAAATATGAATTAGATGCTCTTAGAAAGACACATCTACCTCTCTATCAGAATCATTAGGGTTTAATGAACGAGATGGGTCATCATGATATAGTTGAAGCTGGGGTTTATCGAAGGCGTTGTGCCTGGAACAATACCTCTGAGGTAGATGAAACTAATAGGTTACCATCCGGACTCTCTCGATTATATCAAAAGGCATGAAATATCAATGTGATAAAATTCCATTTCTCTATATTCATCTTTGATCTGACCTAGGAAATACACGTAGGAAGACTCAATGTCCCACCTGAAAATATAGAGGTAAAAAATGTTGATTAGTATAAGACTTCCTTCTAGACAATATCTAACATAGCGGTGAACATCACTACTTACCATAGAGGTTCTCATATGAATCCATCTATATATTTTCCTGAATCATAGTATTATAAAATAAAATAAAAAATAGGAATATAATTTTCCAATTAACATCCCATGTCAAGGAAAAAGGCCTGAAGCATATCCTTCAACACCTATAACATCCACTTGGACTGCCTATCAGTCTATTAATGATATGTTATACACAAGAGCACCTATGAACCTAGTGAATTTTTAAATTCTTTCAATAGTTTTGATGTAAAGTGGGAGTATCTATCTGATATGATATAATGGGAAACACAATGATGTCACACAATCTCTAGAAAATGAATCCTTCTAGAATCATCAACAGATAAGGTATCCATGATCGATAAGATGTGTGAAACCTTGGTTATCCTAAAGATGATCACCCATACTGCATCACTACCTTTTGGGGATCATAGAATGTTTGTCATAAAGTCCATGGTGACATCATTCGATTTAAACTCATGAATGAATAGAGTTTATAAAATTTTAATAGATCACTAGTGATTTTATTCACCTATTGAATTGTGGAGTACTGAGTGATAAAGATTATGATCATCCAATTCATATCTGGCCACAAAAACTAAATATGTATATCTCTACACCTCTAGGTAATCCTAGTTTGAAATTCCAAAATAGATGCATGATATTCCATCATTATCTCTTCCTGTATAATAAAAGGCACACATACACGACCATATAAGAGAAAAGACTATCTTCCATCATCAACCCAACCAGGAGGTGAGTTCTCCCCTATAAAAATATCCTTAAAAATTATACCATTAGAATTACATATCTACCACATCCAGACATGCTCAATTAGGGAGGAGGTCACTTCAAGAGTTGATCTGACTAGTTTTCACTATTTTTCTTGAAACTCCAATGAATCTCATAAAATAGAGCAAAAAAATTCCACTAAATACTAGCCAATATTATGGATGGAATATAAATTTTCAAGATAAAGGAATCTTCTATTGAATTTAACTTTCTATATGGGTATGAAAGATCAAAGTTGAATGATTACAGCTATTCCACACACCTGTAATGCCTTATAATCAATTATCTCAAAGTAGATATTTATTTGAACTTTTATGATCTGTGTAAACAATGAAACACATACCCAACATGTAATTCCTCAAACAACATAGTTCATAAACCAATGGATTCTATCTCAAGTGATTTCATTTGGTATTCTTATCATGAGGCATCAGATAGCGAGACCCATACTCTACAACCCGACTTCCATACATTATAATTTACCAAAGATAGATTACTAAAGTGTCAAATAATAGTATATTTTCATCTCGCCTCAAGAAAAAACTAGATGAGTGTTGATTTCAATATTCACATTAAATCATGAAAATATTCTCTACAATCATTTGTAATATTAAATTTCCCACATTTTCTTGGCCAGACATGTCCACAGTACTATCAGGTGTGTTAAATCATAGATGCATCTTCTGTAATATTTAGAACCGCTAAGAATCCACATATATCGAATACATTCTTGGGATGGTCCCACTAGTGGAAAAAAATATTAACATGTTAGTATTTTTCATGTCGGTTTTATATAATCGATGTTTAAAGATGTACAAATTGATTGGCCATGTCTGTTATTTTATAACCGACGTAATAAAAACTAAGAATAGCTTTATCACATATGTTATTTAATAAATTACGTGATATATTAAATCTCTACACTTTATCACGTTGGTTATAAAATAACCGACGTGATAAAGCTATTCTCAGAAATTTATCATGTCAGTTATCAAAATAACCGACATGATAAAGCACCATTTATCACATCGTTTATAAAATAACCGATGTGATAAATTTTTTTATGCCGGTTATTAAATAACCAACATTTTAAACATAAAAAAATAGTTTACCACGTCAGTTATTAAATAAACAACGTGTTAATTCTTTTTAATGATTTATTTCACCTCGTATTCAGTCATTCTGTTTTCTTCGATCGGGTGACCTACGGCTCGTCTCTCTTGCATAGAAAACCTAGAAATGATTTTCAAAGTTGTGACCTCTAGACTCATTTTTCCTAAATCATTCTTCATATTTATTGTCATTATATCTATTAGGTCAACTCAAAACACTCATGTAATCCTCACACGGCTCAGTTTCAATTTTTATTTTTTGTGATACCCTAAACTAATTTTTTGAGATATTATTTTTCTTTTTCCTTGATATCATGGTATGTTTCATAGTGTTCATTTATACCATGGTAAATTATTTTATGGTAAAATAACACTATGTATGTGATATCATGCAAGTTTATGATTTTTTTTGTGTTCTATCATGTTTGTGCGCACGTATAGGGGGTTTCCAAGGGGGATGGGGGCTGTGAAAGTGGGTGAGGGTGTCCAGGGGCAAGGGGGATGTCTAGGGGGTGGGGTTTTCTAGGGGTGTCAAAGGTGGTGGGGGTTAGTGTCCAAGGGTGAAGGGACTTTCCAAGGGGGTTGGGGGTGTCCAAGAGGGTGGGGGTGTACAAGGGGTGAGGGGGATGTCAAAGTGGTTAGGGGTGTCCCGGGGGTGTGTGTGTGGTGGTGTTGTCCAGGGGGTGAGTGGTCTATCCAAGGGGGTAAGGGTGTCTAGGGGGTGGGGGATGTTCAGAGGGATAGAGGGATGTCTAGGGGTGGGGGGTTATCCAAAGCGTTGGGGGGGGGGGGCTGTCCAGGGGTGGAAGATTTCCAGTGGGGTGGGGGGTTTTCCAAGGTGGTGGTGGTGTCCAGGGGGGATGAGGGGTCTTTCCAATGTGGTAGGGGTGTCTCGAGGTGGGGGTGGTGTCGCGGGGGGTAAGGGGGTTGTCCAAGGGGTGGGGGTGTCTAGGGGGTGTCGAAGGGGGTAGGGGTGGGGGTGGTGTACATGGGTGTGGGGGTGTCCCAAGGGGGTTGGAGTGGTGTCTAGGGGGTGAGTGGGATATCCAAGGGTGTATGGGGTGTCCAAGGGGTGGGGTTTCCAAGGGGGTGGGGGCCATCTAGAGGGGTTGGTGGGCTGTCTGGGGGGGGGGTATTCAAGGGGGTGGTGGTGCCCATGGGGTGTCCAAGGGGTGGGGGTGGTGTCCTGGGGTATGAGGGTTCTTTACAAGGTGGTGGGGTATCTAGTGGGTGGGGGTTATGTCCATCGGTGATGGGGCTGTCCAGGGGGTGGGGGTGTTCAGGTGGTGTGGGGGTGTCCAATAGGCTATGGGGTGGGGGTGGTGTATAGGGTTGAGGGGGCTATGTAGGGGGGATGGGGGTGTCTATTGGGGTATCCAAGTGGGTAGGCGGTGGGGGGTGGTGTCCATGGGGGTGGGGGTGGTGTCAAGGGGGGTGAGTAGGCTATCAAAGGGGGTATGGGGTATCTAGGGGGTGTCTAGGGTGTGCAGGGTGTCCTGAGGGGGTTTGGGTGCGGTTTAAGGGGTAGGGGTGTCCATGGTGTGTAGCCTAACTGTACACAGTGCCCGAGTTCTTAGAGAATGTATTTTTTTACCATTTCCCCTATCAAATTTGAACACCAAAACACCACATTCTACCCCATTTGGTACATGAAATCTTGGGAGTATCATCCTCCTTTTCTACATGCCTCTCACCTCCTTCCAATGGTGATTCCAAGTGGTTTATACATGTTTGGGGGTGATTTTTATGTATAATATCATCCTTATCCCTCTTCTTCCTTCTTCCTTTTCTTCTTAGTTATTCTTCTTCGTTGGTTCTGTTGGTCTAGGGTTCTTGTTTTGTTGTTTCTAAATTTTGGATTTTTTCTTGTTATAGTTTTTCTTGGTATCACTTTCTCATTTGGACCTTCTGGAATCCATTTTGAGTGGTCATCATTGATGAACTATTTGATTGAGGTAGGTTTCCCTATGTATTGGCCATTAAATTTAAGAATAATTGATTTCTTGATGTTTATACCTTGATGTTATGATTTATAAAAATATATAATTTTTTGAAAGATTACTTGAATTAAATCAAGTTTCATTCCCATTGAATTAAATTTTGTGGAATTATTTTACATAGCCCTGCACAATAAGTGTTTGATTAAAATCGTAGTTGGCCCTTATAAGGGGTTTATGATTTTCAAATGATGTTGTGCTTTTTCAAAGGTGTTTCAAATATTTCATGGATTCCTAAATGGTGTGTTTGGATACTTTGGAAAACTTTTTTTCTTTTAAAATAATGGGTGTGCCCCATTCGACACTTTCAAAAAATGGATTTTCATTGGAAAACTCTCATTGTAATGTGTCTCTTGCCTTATCATTTTTAAAACAATTGGAATTTCCTTGTAATGGGACATCCATTGTGCGTTGATGGCCCTAAGGCAAGGGGCCTTACTTGTAGTGGTGTTCTATGGTGATTCATGTGGGTTTGTGGCTTATGTGTGTCTTGTGATTATTATTTTTGTGGTTGATTGATTGATACACCTCAGATCACACCCATTTTAGAAAAAATTTTGTAAACTAGAATTGGCAGTGAATTATTTGAGAATGATTTATACACTAGTTTAAGATTATTCTCTAGCTAATAGACCATTAGTATAAACAAGCTTTTCTTTGGGGATGATTCTCCTCATGCATTAGGGCTGTTTAATTGCATTGGGCATGCCAAAACAATGGATTAGGTTACAATATGTTCTTGATTTTCCCATAATCTCCTAGGTATTACCATGTTCTCTGAAACTTTTTTATTCATGGATGATAACCTAGATTCCTCATCTTGTATGTTTACTTGAATACTGCTTACCCATTTCCCTCATTATGTCCTCATTGATTATACCCCCTAATTTTGGTGTGTCTCTTTGGTAAAATTGAATGCATGGTTTTCAATGTTTTCATGGGGATTATTTTTATAAAAAAATGTTTATTTTCTTATATTTCATACTAGTAGAAAATGAATCTTATATTTAAATAAAATTCATAGGGACAACCCCTACCCCTCTGGATACCCCCTACCCCCTTGGACACCCTGGAAAACCCCTACCCTTGTGGACAGTCCTTACCCCCTTAGACAACCCCCTCTACTAGCCCTGGACATCACCCTACCCCGTTGGACACCCCCTTGGTATATATATCCCAACAGTTTCAATGAAATATTTGGAATGTTTTAACTCCAGGTATTCTATACCAACAGTTCCTATAGAATTATTGGTATAGGGCTATTGCAACGACCATCATGACAAAGGTGTGTGAAACTATTGGGGTATTCTATGTCCGTGGTTTTTGGGTCTATCCAAATGGTTTTAAATTGTTGGGATATGTGTAATTTTCAATAGTGAATGTATACATATTTTAATATTTACACAATTTATTTAATTTTTACAGAAGGGTGAGTTTGGTATCTAATTAAATTAGGATGTATTCTTTGTGTACCTTTAGAATAAAGGATACAAGATGAACACAAAACTATTATATATTCCAATATTTTATTTTTAAAATAATTTTCATGGATATATTTTTTCAAATACACATAGATTTGTTTTATATTTCAAAACGGGTTTACATTAAAATTATGATATTTTACATATAAATATAAATTTGTTTAATCTAAACAAGATGCATTATTTTGATATTTTTTATATGTAATATTGTGTCTATGTTTAATTATGACACATCGAATGAGTAATGAATATGAGGTACATGTTGATGCCTTTTTGTAATTTTCTAAACAAAATGTTCTAAGCTGTGACATTTTTTCGGCCTGTGCCTAATTTTTTGAATATGAAGAATTTGAAAAGTATAGTGATCAATGATCATCTGATTTGTCATGGTTTTAATACAAGTTACAACCATTAGATTTAGCATGGTGAAACTAGATATAATTTTAGATCTACTGATGATGATGATTTTCACAATGGTAACTCTGATGGAATTGTAGAAATGATCTATGATATTTCAGTAGAATATATTGAGATTTAACTAATAGTTGTGCGTCTTTATGGTGATACTGAAAAACCATTGTATCCTGGTTGAACATATTTTACGGTTTTTTCGGTGGTGTTAAGATTGATTAACCTGATGAAAAAACATAGATTGATTGATATATGTTTTACAGAGTTTCTAAATTTTTTGAAATACATTCTTTTAAAAGACAATGAACTTCCAGATTCACATTATAAAGAAAAAATATATTATTCCTGATAGGATTGAGATACAAGAAAATACATGCTTGTATGAAAGACTGTATGATATATATGAAGGAATATGAATTTCTTTCACAGTTTCTTAAATTTGGGACATCAAGGTATAGGTTGAAAGAAAAATCACAGGCTGATGTAGAGGTTACGAAGATCCCTTTAAAATAAATTTTGGTATCTTCCTATAATTCATCATTTGAAACGTTTATTTTCTAATTCACATGATGAATAAAGGTTAAGATGGGATGATGATGAGCAGATATGTGATGAAAAAATACGTCATCCAGTAGATTGTCCACAATGGAAGAAAATTTATGAGAAGTATCCTAGATTTTTAAATGAAATTAGAAATCTCAGACTAGGGTTGTGTACATATATAATGAATCCAAACTCAACTGTCATTAGCACACATAGTTTATGGATTATTTTATTGATAATTTACAACCTCTCTCTTACAATTTGTATAAAGTGAAAATATTTCATGATGAGTATAATGATCTCTAGTCCGAAGCAACCCATAAATGATATTGATGTTTTCTTGTCACCATTGATTGATGATTTTAAACATTTATGGGAGGTTGGTATTAGGGTGTATGATTATTATAAAAAGGAATATTTTCAACTATATGAAGCACTAATGTTAACTATAAATGAATTCCCAGCATATGGAAATTTTTCTATATACAGTGTTAAGGGGCATAAAGCATGTTCAATTTACGAACAAGAGACTTCATATTGTCAATTGCATCATGAGAGAAAAATAGTGTACATGGGTCATCGAATGTTTTTTCCTATGGATCACTCTTATAGATGGCTAAAAAAGGCATTCAATGGCTCATAAGAATATAATATTTCTCCAAAAACTTTATCCCTTAATGAGTGTTTTGAGAGGGTCAAAAACATTGATGTGACATTGGTAAAGGTGAAAAAATCTGGTAATGATAGACATATTAGGAAGAAAAGGTTGATATTTTTTGGACTACCATATTGGAGATATCATGAAGTGAAACATAATATTGATGATATGTAAATTGAGAAGAATATCTGCGATAGTTTAATAGGAAAATTGATAGATATAAATGGAAAGAAAAAAACATGGGTTGAATGCAAGACTATACTTACTATCAATGGGAATATGTTTGGATTAAGCTCCCACTCTTAATGGAAGAAAAACATTTCTTACCCTGGTTTGACATACATTATCCAGGAAGGGGAAAATTAGCTTTTTTCACTATCTTCATGTTATCAAAGATCCTCAAGGTTATTCTTCAAATTCAAAAAATTTGGGATCATTGAAAGATTTGAAGTCGATAGGTATGAAATCACATGATTGTCCCGTCATGATGTAACAACTTCTACCAGTTGCATTGATTGGAATATTTCCCATCTGTTTTAGAAATACTATAAAAAATTTGTGTTATTTTTTTAATTCAATTTTTTATATGGTGATTGATGTGAATGATTTGAACATTTTGGAAAAGGATTCAATTAATATACTTTTTCAATTGGAAATGTATTTTCCCCCATCTTTTTTTTGATATAATGGTTCATTTAAATATTCATCTGGTTTGAGAAATAATGATTTGTAGACCTAACTATCTTCTTTGGAAGTATCCTTTTGAAAATTATATGAAAATATTGAATGGGAATGTTATGAATCTATATCGAACATAAGCCTCCATTATTGAAAAGTATATTTGTGAGGAGGTTGTGGAGTTTTGTATGAGCTTCATGGAAGTGGTAGAGCACATAGTTTTGCCTCTATCTTACTATGGACAAGTTAATAATGAGGGAGAGGGTATTCATGGATTCAAAGTCAAATCGTAGTCATTTGAACAGATGATGAAGTTAGAATTATGCACCTTGAATAAAAAAGATGATGATAAACCATATATCACATTGCATATTAATGAGTTGAAACAAAGTTATCCAATGAATAAAGAAATGTGGATTTAGAATGAGCACAACAAAAAAATTTTATGGTTTCAAAAGACCTTGCTTATTATATTTGATGTATCAGAGAAATTAAGATGGTTAGTGGGTGGTCCATGTTTAAATGTGATAACATGGTCCAGTTATGACCTTAATGTCTATACATTTCATACAAAAAATCAAGATAACATAAGTGAAATTCATAATAGCGATGTATTGGTGTTTTCAGATGAAATGCATTTTTTGAGTTCTAAAGTCAAAAACCCAATTTATACATCAACTTCATATTATGTATTCATTGAAGAAATATGGGAGGTTGATTACTTTAAAATTAATGTTCTTGTTTTTAACTACAAATGGTTTATCGGTAACAACAGTGTCAGACACGATGAATAAGGAATGACTATTGTTAATCTAAATATATTGGAAGATAGAACATATTCTTTTATAATGGAAACATAGGAAAAACATATTTTTTTATGTAGTTGATCAATCAGATATGAAGTGGCCTCTTATTTTACAAAGGGAAAACATTATGTTGGTGAATATCAACTTGACGAAGATGTTGATTTACGTGAGATACCTAATTCCATGGAATGATTAGCATAACAAAATGATGAGCATGTTGAAGACATGGTTTGGGCCATAAAGTATGAGAATAAAGAAGTAATTTGGGAAAAAATACATTTTTAAATTTCTAATATTACCGGCAACATATGTCTATTTCTTGTTTACAATTACATTACCATGATTACCATGTTTATAACATTTACTATGTTTACCATGTCTACCATGTTTTCTATGTCTACAATGTTTACCATGTTTACCATTTTTACCCTGTTTACCATAGTTTACTATAGTTTACATTCACATAACATATATATTTATTGATTTTGTTGAATGAAAATTACACTACCATGTTTACCATGTTCAACATGTTTACCATTTTTTAACATGCTTACCGTATTAACCATGTTTACTATTATGTAACTTAGTTATGTTTTCCAATTTTGTTTATATTAGTATTGTAGTATTTGAATTTTTATTTTTGTGAAGTAATGTATGTTTTTTTATTTGATTGAAAATGAAAGATCAGTTAGTTGATTAACCACATGATTCTAGAGATGATCATAATGATCACACCTCTAGGAAGAACATCCACATGCTCTTATTTATTTTCCCTAATCTTCCTCCTATGATCCATAATGAGAAAGAAGTGTTCAAGAGTTGGTAAACGTGGGAGAAAACGTTTAGAAAAATTATCACATGCCCGTACATAGGACCAGAGGATACTCGTTGAGTTTAATGAGAATGATAATCCTAGAGGTCCAAATGCAAAAGATTTTATGAGTTTTGTATCAACTCAGGGTAAGACAAATGTATGAATTTTGTATGATATTGGAGAAGTGTCGAAAAAATGATAATATCTTTATTGTTGGAGACAATTTTGGTAAGATATTTTGCATTTTTTTCCTATTCTTTAAATTTTTATTGTATAATATGTTTTAACTATTCTTTATCAGATGACATTTGATATTCCTGACATTGGAGGAGTCAGAAATAAATGCTTATCGATGGATGCTAGAATATGGAGGGATTTCAAATCAACCTTCACTTCTGATTTCATTTTTTTTCCTAGGAGTAATGACAATTCATGTCATATATATCCTTTCATAGATAAAGAGACATGGACACTCTTTGTTGAAAGTAGAAGAATTTTTTTTTTGGTAAGGGAAATAAAAATTTAATAAGTTTTCTTATATAAATGATCTTATTAATTTTTGGTAAATGATTTTTTATTCTTAATTTATAACAAACAAGGAAATATCTTCCAGAGATCCAATCGAAAAATGTTTATCCTCTTAGTTTATCTCGGGGAGGGTATACATTATTGGATGAATAAATGATGGCAGAAAACATACAAAAACTGAGAGCTGAATCTTCAAGCTCTAGATAGGTTTCCCCTCCATCCCCTCCTTCTAGACATGAAAAAAGGAAAAGGAGAACAAATGGGAAAAAAGGGGCGATATCATTCAGACGATTTGAGAGTCATAGTTGATAGGATTATAAGATATTTATTTTATATATTTATGTTAACTATATTCTTTATATAATATAATTCATTATATAAATGTTCAATTAATTATTATCAGATTATTTTGAGGATCATAGCTCGCAGGGGGCATTTACAGCTGCTGGGAGGCAAGTTATTTTATCTGCAATATTGGGAATACCCGAACATCCTAGTCATGTACGAGGTTATCTGACGGGTGTATCGGTAAGAAAAGTGTTTCCACATTCTTCAAATTCTTCCATTGAGGGTGTCTATAAAAAATGGAAACTATGGTGGCTAAAGTTCAAAATATTATTGTGGTGGTGGAGGAAAACATTATAATGTATGTACAATCTACATTTGTAGACATGAAAAGACAATTTCAGACTATATCTCCCAATCCTCCACCTCCACTAGAAGCTCCCACTCACCCTCCTCAGCCTACAAACCCCATTTTTTATCCTAATCCTCCTTCGCATATTCCTACTTATTGTGATATTTATATTTATGATCCTCAACATCACATAGTTGCATATGGGCTGGTATATTTTATAGGAGATACAGTTCATCATCAACTATTAGAGTTAGAGAATCATAGTGTAATTGTACTAGATATTACAGATAGATCAACTTTAGTACCATTACGTACAGATGAGGTGACTACAGTTGGACATAGTATTAGCCATTTTTTAATTTGGTAATCTATACCTCTGTGACTCATTACTATAGAGGTATGTATGTTATATTTTCTATTTTTTTTATTAAAGTTGTTTTAACATTTGAAAAATAATTTATTTTTCTATTTATTTTTACAGGAATACTTCAAAGGTAAAGAAATACTGTATAGACAACCATAAAGACAAATGGATATCACATCAGATAAAAATTCTAGTAGTCTTGACATATTTTCATGATATTCAAATTTAATGACAGAACATTATGAGTTTCCAATGAAATATCATGTTTGTGGAAATGAAATAAATATGGGGATTCTGAAAAATCATATCATGGAGCTTGTTACTAGAGATAATTTGGGATCAATGTGGTGAAACTTTTTTCCATGTAATATTTAACAAATTTTCCCTGTATTATATTTATTAAAAGAGTATACTTATGTCTGTTTGGTATTAGGTATCTTTAAAAAATGTTTGAGAAGAATGAGAGGACAGATGTATATGGATTCATGGACGGGAATTTGATTTCCACCAAATCACATGCATTGGATGAGTATCAAAGAGTTCTTTATATTGCTGAAATATTTGAACAGAATATAATCACACAATGTTGGATAATGCCTTTTTGTGAGAGGTATGAAACATATATCTGGAAAAGTGTTCATTTTCTTTTATCATAAAAAATCACTAACCATAAATTTTCTTTTATTAGTGATCAATGGATGTTAGGTGTTTTCTTACCAAGGGAGAAAAAATCATTATTTGATATGCTCTTTCCATACCAATGTGCGGGAAGGTTTTAAGAATATGTTGGAAAATTATGTTTCAATTTTTTAATAGTTGTATATATTATAATGAATTTTAAATTTATCCCATTTTTTTTATTTCCTAATTTCGGATGGGTCTACTTTTGGAAAAACATAATAAAAAGGAGTGATGAGATCTAATATGTAAAAGTAAATGTAAATATCCATTTATAATTTTTTACTTTATGATGTTTTACATAAATATAATATTTTGAATTTAAAATCATTTAAACATAATTTTCATGAAAAACTAGGCATCATCAACTGCTGATATTATATGTTAATAATTAAGTATGAAATAATTACAACTGGGACACTAGTTCACTTTGACATGGTATGATTTTCTTTTAAATATTTCCATAATATTTTATTTGATTTATTCATTATACATTGTAACTAGTATACTTTTACTTTTTATCTATTTGAGGACCCTCAACCCTCTAGTGATCATGATTTCAAAAACATACAAGTGGAATGGGAAAATTATTTTACATGTTTGGTTGGATTTTAGTTTTTTTGTAGTGTAAATAGTTATTTTGAATATTGTTATTATAATTTTTTATTTTTTAGTCGTTTAGGTAGGAATTATGTTTTTTATTAGACATTATAAATTTTGAATGTTGTATATGTGAATGTTTAATTTGGTTCCACTTCCTTTTTTGGTCTCGTTTTGATGTTTTTTTTTGGTATGGATTCTGGTCCTGGGGGTGTCTAGGGGTCTGGGGGAGTCTAGGGTTTATATGGGAGTGGGAGGGTGTCCAGGAGGGTGGGAGGGATTTCCAGGGGAGTGGGGGCTTTTCAGGGGCTTTCCAGGGGTGTGGGGGTGTCCAGTGGGGTGGGTGGGTTTCCATGGGTGTGGGAGGATTGTCTAGTGGGGAGGAAGGGGGTGTCAATGGTGTCCATGGGGGTGGGAGGGAGTCCATAAGGGTGGGAGGGTTTTCCAGGGGAGTGGGGGCTGTCTAGGGGGTGTCCAAGGGTGGGGGGGGGGTCCAGTGGGGTTGGCAGGTTTCTAGGGGTGTGGGAGGGTTTTCCAGTGGGGTGGGGTGTCCAGGGTGTCCATGAGGGTGGGAGGGCGTCCATGAGGGTGAGAAGGATGTCCCTGAGAGTGGGGGGATCTTTAAGAGGGGTGGTAAGGGTGGGTGGGGGGTGGGCTATCAAGGGGGTATCCAGGGGTGTGGGGGTGTCCAGTGGGGTGGGGGGTTTCCATGTGAGTGGGGTGTCTTGTGGGGGGGGGGGGTTCTAGGGGTGTGGGAGGGTGTCCAATGGGATGGTGGGGGGGTGGGGGGTGTCTGAGGTGTCTATGGGGTGGGAGGGTGCATAGGAGTGTGGGGGTTATCTAGGAGGGTGGAGGATGTCTAGGGAGTATCCATGGGTGTGGGGGTGTTCAGTGGGGGGGGGATGTCCAGGGGTGTGGGAGGGTTGTCCTGTGGGGTAGGGTGTCCAGGGTGTCCATGGGTGTGGGCGGGTGTCTAGGAGGGTGGGAGGGATGTCCAAGGGAGTGGGGGTTGTTCAAAAGGGAGTGGGGGGTGGGGGGTCTAGGGGTTTGGGAGGGAAACACAATGGAGAGTGGGGGGGGGGGGTGTTTGGGTTGTCCATGGGGGGTGGGAGGGTGTCTAGGAGGGTGGGAGGGATGTCGAGGGGAGTGGGGGCTATCAAAGAGGGGGGGGGGGGGGGTTGTAGGGGGTCTTTAAGGGTGTGGGGGTGTCTAGTGGGGTGCTGGGGGTTTAGGGGTGTGGGAGGGTTGTCTAGTGGGGTGGGGGGTGTTCGGGGTGTCCATGGGGGTGGGAGGGTGACTAAGAGGGTGGGGGATTTCCAAGAGTGTTGGGGCTATCCAGTGAGTGGGGATATGTCCAGGGGGTGCTTAGGGAAGTGGGGGTGTCCAGTGGGGGGGGGGGGGGGTCAAGGGGTGTGGAAGGACTGTACAGTGAGGTGGGGGTGTCCAGGTGTCCATGGGGGTGTGAGGCTGTCCAGGTGGGTGGGAGGGCTTTCTAGGAATGTGGGGGCTGTCTAGGAGGGTGGGGGCTATCCAGGGGCTATCTAGTGGGGTGGGGGTGTCCAGGGGGTGGGGGTGGGGGGGGGGGGGGGTCAGGGTGTGTGGGAGGGCAGTCTAGTTGGATGGGGGAGTCCAGGCTGTCCATGGGGGTGGGG
>CAUJRU010000457.1:0-20000 GCA_963277665.1 Viscum album
ACCATGCCTCCCACATCCCAACATCTGCAAGAACTCAACCACACTCGGTGGCTTTTAAGCATAGCCCGACCCGCAACGCTCCATGAAAGGTGAGGAAAAAGGTGGGTACGACAGGACGGGGAAACAACCCAATCCCGCCCATACCCCCCACATCCCACCAGTGAGGAAAAAGGTAGGAACGTCAGGGGATGAGGAGGGAAACCCCCATCCCGCCGTGCCTCCCACATCTCACATTCCGTAGGAACTCAACCGCCATGAGGCAGCTTTTAAGCAGACGAACCAGCAACGCTCAAGAGACGTCGAGGAAAAGGAGTCAGGGTAGGTACGGGGGTCCTATGTCCCGCCGCGCCGCCCACATCCCACCATCCACAGGATCCCACAAACCGTGAGGCGGTATTTAAGCACCCAGCCCGCAATGCTCCACAGACGGGGAGGAAAAGGCAGGCACGTCAGGGGACGGGGCAAAAACCCAATCCCGCCGCGCCTCCCACATCCCACCATCCGCAGCAACTCAACCACCCTGAGGCGGCTTTTAAGCAAGCCAAGCCGCACTGCTCTAGAGAAGGCGAGGGAAGGGCAGGAGCGTCGAGGGACGACAAAGGAACACCAACCCACCATGCCTCCCACATCCCACCATCCAAGGAACTCCGCCACCGACAGGTGGCCTTTTAAGCAAGCCCGAACCGCAACGCTCCATGAAAGGTGAGGAAAAAGGCGGGCACGGCATGAGACTGGGCAAAAACCCATTCTTTCCAATGCCCCCCACATCCCACCGGTGAGGAAAAGGAATTACAGCGTCCCACCGCCATGCCTCCCACATCCCACCTTCCGAAGGAACTCAACCGCCATGAGGCAGATTTTAAGCAGACGAACCCACAACGCTCCAGGGACGTTGAGGAAAAGGAGTCATGACAGGAACGGAGGCCCTATGTCCCGCCGCACCCCCCACATCCCACCATTCAAAAGAACTCAACCACCGTTGAGAAACTTTTAACCAAGAACCAGGACACCAACCATGCTCATCTATCATCATCCCATCCAAGTTATATCTGTCTAGTATCGCATCGTCTTTTTAGCAAGCCCTTGGAAGACGGAACCGCAATTGTGCGAGAGAATTCAACCCAAGCATATAGACGGGGCCCCTACATCAGCACCAAAAAAATTCCACTACCAACAGGGAGAACTCCAAAGGGACAAGTGAGGGTCGTCTAGGTGGAGCTCACCCACCTGGGGATTCTTCGCTTGAGATATAACCGAGGAGAAAGTCACCCCTGGCACTGATTTAATGAGACCCGTCACAGTATCACCATCTTTCGATTAGTTTGTCCTTTACATGCGGGACCTGATCTTTGAGACAGGCATATGACTAGTGGAAGGATCAGCCATGTAGCATCACCAACAACATCTGCATTGTTTGGGGTATGACTGAGCTGACCACTCAGACCCCAACACAAGCCCAAACCGTCGTCCCGAACATTCAATTCTGTTCGATTAGTTTGTCCTTTGTACATGCACAACCTGATCTTTGAGACAAACATATGACTAATGGAAGGATCAGCCAGGTAGCATCACCAACCACATCTGCAATGTTTGAGGTATGACTGAGCAGACCACTCAGACCCCAACACAAGCCCCAACCATCTTCCCAAATCGACAGGATTCCCCTTAATGGGTCATCACCTCCGCATGACGCTCGTGTATCTTGCAGAAACAGTAGATACACATTCTCAAGCCACCCTTATGAACATCATCACCCAAGGCATGGCTGAGGAGGAAGGCACCCCAACTTGTCCAATAATGAACCATGGAAATCGTCACCCTGTTGGTGTGAGTTTCTTAGGACCCAAATAACTCGCACGTGGCCCCGACAATGCGTTGAGCAAAGCACTCCCACCAATCATTGCCCAAGGCAGCTTGCTATGGTTCGCATGAAATATCGCTGAATGAGAAATTTAGGAGCACGCTCTCGCATCCTGGTGATACCGACAGTTTCGCGCTTGAACCACTACCAAAATTCCACAACGCTCCAGAGAAGGTGAGGAAAAGGCGGTACAGCAAGGAACGACAAAGGAACCCAATCCCACCATGCCTCCCACATCCCAACATCTGCAAGAACTCAACCACACTCGGTGGCTTTTAAGCATAGCCCGACCCGCAACGCTCCATGAAAGGTGAGGAAAAAGGTGGGTACGACAGGACGGGGAAACAACCCAATCCCGCCCATACCCCCCACATCCCACCAGTGAGGAAAAAGGTAGGAACGTCAGGGGATGAGGAGGGAAACCCCCATCCCGCCGTGCCTCCCACATCTCACATTCCGTAGGAACTCAACCGCCATGAGGCAGCTTTTAAGCAGACGAACCAGCAACGCTCAAGAGACGTCAAGGAAAAGGAGTCAGGGTAGGTACGGGGGTCCTATGTCCCGCCGCGCCGCCCACATCCCACCATCCACAGGATCCCACAAACCGTGAGGCGGTATTTAAGCACCCAGCCCGCAATGCTCCACAGACGGGGAGGAAAAGGCAGGCACGTCAGGGGACGGGGCAAAAACCCAATCCCGCCGCGCCCCCCACATCCCACCATCCGCAGCAACTCAACCACCCTGAGGCAGCTTTTAAGCAAGCAAAGCCGCACTGCTCTAGAGAAGGCGAGGGAAGGGCAGGAGCGTCGAGGGACGACAAAGGAACACCAACCCACCATGCCTCCCACATCCCACCATCCAAGGAACTCCGCCACCAACAGGTGGCCTTTTAAGCAAGCCCGAACCGCAACGCTCCATGAAAGGTGAGGAAAAAGGCGGGCACGGCATGAGACTGGGCAAAAACCATTCTTTCCAATGCCCCCCACATCCCACCGGTGAGGAAAAGGAATTACAGCGTCCCACCGCCATGCTTCCCACATCCCACCTTCCGAAGGAACTCAACCGCCGTGAGGCAGATTTTAAGCAGACGAACCCACAACGCTCCAGGGACGTTGAGGAAAAGGAGTCATGACAGGAACAGAGGCCCTATGTCCCGCCGCACCCCCACATCCCACCATTCAAAAGAACTCAACCACCGTTGCGAAACTTTTAACCAAGAACCAGGACACCAACCATGCTCATCTATCATCATCCCATCCAAGTTATATCTGTCTAGTATCGCATCGTCTTTTTAGCAAGCCCTTGGAACCCGAAACCAAAATTGTGCGAGAGAATTCAACCCAAGCATATAGACGGGGCCCGTACATCAGCACCAACAAAATTCCACTACCAACAGGGAGAACTCCAAAGGACAAGTGAGGGTCTTCAAGGTGGAGCTCACCCACCTGGGGATTCTTCGCTTGAGGTATAACCGAGGAGAAAGTCAGCCCTGGCACTGATTTAATGAGACCCGTCACAGTATCACCATCTTTCGATTAGTTTGTCCTTTACATGCGGGACCTGATCTTTGAGACAGGCATATGACTAGTGGAAGGATCAACCATGTAGCATCACCAACCACATCTGCAATGTTTGAGGTATGACTGAGCAGACCACTCAGACCCCCAACACAAGCCCAAACCGTCGTCCCGAGCATTCAATTCCATTCGATTAGTTTGTCCTTCGTACATGCACAGCCTGATCTTTGAGACAATCATATGACTAATGGAAAGATCAACCGGGTACCATCACCAACCACATCTGCAATGTTTGAGGTATGACTGAGCAGACCACTCAGACCCCAACACAAGCCCGAACCATCTCTTCCCAAATCGACATGTTTCCCCTTAATTAGTCATCACCTCTGCATGACGCTCGTGTATCTTGCAGAAACAGTAGATACACATTCTCAAGCCACCCTTATGAACATCATCACCCAAGGCATGACTGAGGAGGAAGGCACCCCAACTTGTCCAATAATGAACCATGGAAATCGTTACCCTGTTGGTGTGAGTTTCTTAGGACCCAAATAACTCGCACGTGGCCCCGACAATGCGTTGAGCAAAGCACTCCCACCAATCATTGCCCAAGGCAGCTTGCTATGGTTCGCATGGAATATCACTGCATGAGAAATTTAGGAGCACGCTCTCGCATCCTGGTGATACCGACAGTTTCGCGCTTGAACCACTACCAAAATTCCACAACGCTCCAAGAAGGTGAGGAAAAGGCGGTACAGCAAGGGACGACAAAGGAACCCAATCCCACCATGCCTCCCACATCCCAACATCTGCAAGAACTCAACCACAATCAGTGGATTTTAAGCAAAGCCCGACCCGCAACGCTCCATGAAAGGTGAGGAAAAAGGTGGGTACGACAGGACGGGGAAACAACCCAATCCACCCATACCCCCCACATCCCACCAGTGAGGAAAAAGGTAGGAACGTCAGGGGATGAGGAGGGAAACCCCCATCCCGCCGTGCCTCCCACATCTCACATTCCGTAGGAACTCAACCGCCATGAGGCAGCTTTTAAGCAGACGAACCAGCAACGCTCAAGAGACGTCGAGGAAAAGGAGTCATGGTAGGTACGGGGGTCCTATGTCCCGCCGCGCCGCCCACATCCCACCATCCACAGGATCCCACAAACCGTGAGGCGGTATTTAAGCACCCAGCCCGCAATGCTCCACAGACGGGGAGGAAAAGGCAGGCACGTCAGGGGACGGGGCAAAAACCCAATCCCGCCGCGCCCCCCACATCCCACCATCCGCAGCAACTCAACCGCCCTGAGGCAGCTTTTAAGCAAGCAGAGCCGCACTGCTCTAGAGAAGGCGAGGGAAGGGCAGGAGCGTCGAGGGACGACAAAGGAACACCAACCCACCATGCCTCCCACATCCCACCATCCAAGGAACTCCGCCACCAACAGGTGGCCTTTTAAGCAAGCCCGAACCGCAACGCTCCATGAAAGGTGAGGAAAAAGGCGGGCACGGCATGAGACTGGGCAAAAACCCATTCTTTCCAATGCCCCCCACATCCCACCGGTGAGGAAAAGGAATTACAGCGTCCCACCGCCATGCCTCCCACATCCCACCTTCCGAAGGAACTCAACCGCCATGAGGCAGATTTTAAGCAGACGAACCCACAACGCTCCAGGGACGTTGAGGAAAAGGAGTCATGACAGGAACGGAGGCCCTATGTCCCGCCGCACCCCCCACATCCCACCATTCAAAAGAACTCAACCACCGTTGCGAAACTTTTAACCAAGAACCAGGACACCAACCATGCTCATCTATCATCATCCCATCCAAGTTATATCTGTCTAGTATCGCATCGTCTTTTTAGCAAGCCCTTGGAACCCGAAACCAAAATTGTGCGAGAGAATTCAACCCAAGCATATAGACGGGGCCCTTACATCAGCACCAACAAAATTCCACTACCAACAGGGAGAACTCCAAAGGGACAAGTGAGGTTCTTCTAGGTGGAGCTCACCCACCTGGGGATTCTTCGCTTGATGTATAACCGAGGAGAAAGTCAGCCGTGTCACTGATTTAATGAGACCCTTCACAGTATCACCATCTTTCGATTAGTTTGTCCTTGTACATGCAGGACCTGATCTTTAAGACACGCATATGACTAGTGGAAGGATCACCCATGTAGCGTCACTAACCACATCTGCAATGTTTGAGGTATGACTGAGCAGACCACTCAGACCCCAACACAAGCCTAAACCGTCGTCCCGAGCATTCAATTCCATTCGATTAGTTTGTCCTTTGTACATGCACAACCTGATCTTTGATACAAGCATATGACTAATGGAAGGATCAGCCAGGTAGCATCACCAACCACATCTGCAATGTTTGAGGTATGACTGAGCAAACCACTCAGACCCCAACACAAGCCCAAACCATCTTCCCAAATCGACATGTTTCCCCTTAATTAGTCATCACCTCTGCATGACGCTCGTGTATCTTGCAAAAACAATAGATACACATTCTTCGCTTGATGTATAACCGAGGAGAACGTCAAACTTGTCACTGATTTAATGAGACCCTTCACAGTATCACCATCTTTCGGTTAGTTTGTCCCTGTACATGCACAGACTGATCTTTGAGACAAGCATATGACTAGTGTTCTCATCGGATATCCAACCAAGCCAAACCGTGTTCCATCATTCACATGGAAACATGTACAAGGACCAAATGAAAGCGAGGAGAAATTAAACCCCCACTTACGGATGAGGGTGCCAACGAGACCAACGTTCCCTTCCCAAAAAAGGGAGACCGCAGTATCTTGACAACCATCCACCACTCCCACACAATCGCGTAAGCACAACCATCAACCCACACAACTGACCGTCACGCCTCGAGGGAAGCAACCCGAGAGGCATCACAATGCAGCACATGAAGGCAGGGAAAGCCCGCTATGCATGACACAAGGGAAGGATTGATATACCCAACCCCCTAGCGCCAACGAGACCAACGTTCCATTCCCAAAAAAGGGAGACCGCAGTATCTTGACAACCATCCACCACTTCCACACAATCGCATAAGGGCAACCATCAACCCACACAACTGATCATGCACAACCTGATCTTTGAGACAAGCATATGACTAGTAGAAGGATCAGCCATGTAGCATCACCAACATCATCTGCATTGTTTGAGGTATGACTGAGCTCACCACTCAGACCCCAACACAAGCCCAAACCATCATCCCGAACATTCAATTCCGTTCCATTAGTTTGTCCTTTGTACATGCACAACCTGATCTTTGGGACAAGCATATGACTAATGGAAGGATCAGCCAGGTTGCATCACCAACCACATCTGCAATGTTTGAGGTATGACTGAGCAGACCACTCAGACCCCAACACAAGCCCAAACCGTCTTTCCAAATCGACAGGAACCCAATTAATGAGTCATCACCTCTGCATGATGCTCAATACCGCAATTGTGCGAGAGAATTCAACCCAAGCATATAAACAGGGCCCGTATATCATAACTGACAAAATTCCACTACCAACAGGGAGAACTCCGAAGGGACAAGTGAGGGTCTTCTAGGTGGAGCTCACCCACCTGGGGATTCTTCTCTTGATGTATAACTGAGGAGAAAGTCAGCCCTGGCACTAATTTAATGAGACCCATCACAGTATCACCATCTTTCGATTAGTTTGTCTTTGTACATGCGGGACCTGATCTTTGAGTCAAGCATATGACTAGTTGAAGGATCAGCCATGTAGCATCACCAACAACATCTGCATTGTTTGAGGTATGACTGAGCTAACCACTCAGACCCCAACACAAGCCCAAACCGTCGTCCCGAACATTCAATTCCATTCGATTAGTTTTTCCTTTGTACATGCACCACCTGATCTTTGGGACAAGCATATGACTAATGGAAGGATCAGCCAGGTAGCATCACCAACCACATCTGCAATGTTTGAGGTATGACTGAGCAAACCACTCAGACCCCAACACAAGCCCAAACCATCTTCCCAAATCGACAGGATTCCCCTTAATGAGTCATCACCTCTGCGTGACGACGCTCGTGTATCTTGTCGAAACAATAGATACACATTCTTCGCTTGATGTATAACCGAGGAGAACGTCAAACTTGTCACTGATTTAATGAGACCCTTCACAATATCACCATCTTTCGGTTAGTTTGTCCCTGTACATGCACAGACTGATCTTTGAGACAAGCATTTGACTAGTGTTCTCAACGGATATCCAACCAAGCCAAACCGTGTTCCATCATTCACATGGAAACATGCACAAGGACCAAATGAAAGCGAGGAGAAATTAATCCCCCACTTACGGATGAGGGTGCCAACGAGACCAACGTTCCCTTCCCAAAAAAGGGAGACCGCAGTATCTTGACAACCATCCACCACTCCCACACAATCGCGTAAGCACAACCATCAACCCACACAACTGACCGTGACGCCTCAAGGGAAGCAACCCGAGAGGCATCACAATGCAGCACATGAAGGCAGGGAAAGCCCGCTATGCATGACACAAGGGAAGGATTTATATACCCAACCCCCTAGAGCCAAGGAGACCAACGTTCCCTTCCCAAAAAAGGGAGACCGCAGTATCTTGACAACCATCCACCACTCCCACACAATCGCGTAAGCACAACCATCAACCCACACAACTGACTGTGACGCCTCGAGGGAAGCAACCCGAGAGACATCACAATGCAGCACATGAAGGCAGGGAAAGCCCGCTATGCATGACACAAGGGAAGGATTTATATACCCAACCCCCTAGAGCCAAGGAGACCAACGTTCCCTTCCCAAAAAAGGGAGACCGCAGTATCTTGACAACCATCCACCACTCCCACACAATCGCGTAAGCACAACCATCAACCCACACAACTGACCGTGACGCCTCAAGGGAAGCAACCCCAGAGGCATCACAATGCAGCACATGAAGGCAGGGAAAGCCCGCTATGCATGACACAAGGGAAGGATTTATATACCCAACCCCCTAGAGCCAAGGAGACCAACGTTCCCTTCCCAAAAAAGGGAGACCGCAGTATCTTGACAACCATCCACCACTCCCACACAATCGCGTAAGCACAACCATCAACCCACACAACTGACTGTGACGCCTCGAGGGAAGCAACCCGAGAGACATCACAATGCAGCACATGAAGGCAGGGAAAGCCCGCTATGCATGACACAAGGGAAGGATTGATATACCCAACCCCCTAGAGCCAACGAGACCAACGTTCCCTTCCCAAAAAAGGGAGACCGCAGTATCTTGACAACCATCCACCACTCCCACACAATCGCATAAGCGCAACCATCAACCCACACAACTGATCATGCAGGACCTGACCTTTGAGACAAGCATATGACTAGTGGAAGGATCAGCCATGTAGCATCACCAACAACATCTGCATTGTTTGAGGTATGACTGAGCTCACCACTCAGACCCCAACACAAGCCCAAACCGTCGTCTCGAACATTCAATTCCGTTCGATTAGTTTGTCCTTTGTACATGCACAACCTGATTTTTGAGACAAGCATATGACTAATGGAAGGATCAGACAGGTTGCACCACCAACAACATCTGCAATGTTTGAGGTATGACTGAGCAGACCACTCAGACCCCAACACAATCCCAAACCGTCTTCCCAAATCGACAGGAACCCAATTAATGAGTCTTCACCTCTGCATGATGCTCAAAACCGCAATTGTGCGAGAGAATTCAACCCAAGCATATAAACAGGGCCCGTATATCAGCACTAACAAAATTCCACTACCAACAGGGAGAACTCCGATGGGACAAGTGAGGATCTTCTAGGTGGAGCTCACCCACCTGGGGATTCTTCGCTTGATGTATAACCGAGGAGAAAGTCAGCCGTGTCACTGATTTAATGAGACCCTTCACAGTATCACCATCTTTCGATTAGTTTGTCCCTGTACATGCACTAACTGATCTTTGAGACAAGCATATGACTAGTGGAAGGATCAACCATGTAGCATTACCAACAACATCTGCATTGTTTGTGGTATAACTGAGCAGACCACTCAGACCCCAACACAAGCCCAAACCATCATCCCGAACATTCAATTCCGTTCGATTAGTTTATCCTTTGTAAATGCACAACCTGATCTTTGAGACAAGCATATGACTAATGGTAGGATCAGCCAGGTAGCATCACCAACCACATCTGCAATGTTTGAGGTATGACTGAGCAGACCACTCAAACCCCAACACAAGCCCAAATCATCTTCCCAAATCGACAGGATTCCCCTTAATGAGTCATCACCTCTGCATGACGCTCGTGTATCTTGCAGAAACAATAGATACACATTCTTCGCTTGATGTAAAACCGAGGAGAACGTCAGACTTGTCCCTGATTTACTGAGACCCTTCACAGTATCACCATCTTCGATTAGTTTGTCCCTGTACATGCACAGACTGAACTTTGAGACAAGCATATGACTAGTGTTCTCAACGGATATCCAACCAAGCCAAACCGTGTTCCATCATTCACATGGAAACATGCACAAGGACCAAATGAAAGCGAGGAGAAATTAAACCCCCACTTACGGATGAGGGTGCCAACGAGACCAACGTTCCCTTCCCAAAAAAGGGAGACCGCAGTATCTTGACAACCATCCACCACTCCCACACAATCGCGTAAGCACAACCATCAACCCACACAGCTGATCGTGACGCCTCGAGGGATGCAACCCGAGAGGCATCACAATGCAGCACATGAAGGCAGGGAAAGCCCGCTATGCATGACACAAGGGAAGGATTGATATACCCAACCCCCTAGAGCCAACGAGACCAACGTTCCCTTCCCAAAAAAGGGAGACCGCGGTATCTTGACAACCATCCACCACTCCCACACAATCGCATAAGCGCAACCATCAACCCACACAACTGATCATGCAGGACCTGATCTTTGAGACAAGCATATGACTAGTGGAAGGATCAGACATGTAGAATCACCAACAACATCTGCATTGTTTGAGGTATGACTGAGCTCACCACTCAGACCCCAACACAAGCCCAAACCGTCGTCCCGAACATTCAATTCCGTTCGATTAGTTTGTCCATTGTACATGCACAACCTGATCTTTGAGACAAGCATATGACTAATGGAAGGATCAACAAGGTTGCATCACCAACCACATCTGCAATGTTTGAGGTATGACCCCACCTCAACGTCCTTCCCTTCAAGGCACGCCGCATGCACCAAGACGGGCCTCGAGGCCCCTTCAAATCGTCTCACTCGGATGCCATTGTCTGGAAACGACTGTCAGCCCGCAAGATCACACATGCGACAAACCCCATCTCGTTGTCATCGTTTTTAGGGCGCACTACCTCGGGAAAGACAAGCCCCAAGCACGGGACGAATCATCGAGAATTCATGGCATTGCGTCCATGCCATTTTCCATGTCACTGGGCACGTCATCGGGTGGCTCTAGGCACGCAGGACAAGACCCACGCCCAGGGGGGGTCGCCGACCACTCCCCCCCCTAAAGAGACATTTATGCATTTCCAGCTATTCCACCAGGAAACATCAACAGTGACGAGGAGACATACTGATGGGTTTAGACCACCCTAAGGGCACCGCAGTGCATGAAAGACAACACGGGTTGCCCTAAAAGAGCTATGAAACCATAGGAAGGGCCACCGACGTGACCCCTTAGGCACATGAAGGCCGCCGACACGTCATGGCATCCGTCCCGCGTCTCGTCCATCACCGCAGAGAAGACACGCCCCATGTCCAGAGCGGGTCCTCACGCATGAAAGGAATTATCTTGAGGCGGTCATTGTCATTACATACCGTACCCAACAACATATGACAAACCCCACCACGTCGTCCTTCCTTGCAAGGCACACCGCATCCTCCAAGGCAAGCCCCGATGCCCCTTCAAATCGTCCCACTCGGGTGGCGTTGTCTCCACGTGATTGTCAGTACGTCGGACCTGACACGCGACGCACCCCGGCTCATTGTCATCACTTTTATGGCGCATTACCTCAGACAAGACAAGCCCCAAGCACCGTATGAATCCTCAAGCTTTCATGGATTTGTCTGGAGGCCATTTTTCCATGTCCGTGGGCATGTCACTAGGTGGCTCTGGGCACGCAGGACAAGACCCACGCCCAGGGGGGGTCGCCGACCACTCCCCCCCTAAAGAGACATTTATGCATTTTCAGCTGTCCCACCAGGAAACATCAGCACTGACGAGGAGACATACTAACGGGTTTAGACAACCCTGTGGGCACCACAGCGCATGAAAGACAACACGTGTTGCCCTAAAAGATATATGAAACCATAGGAACAGCCACCGATGTGACCCCTTAGGCACATGAAGGCCGCCGACACGTAGTAGCATTCATCCCGGGTAGCGTCCAACACCGCCGAGAAGACAGGCCCCATGTCCAGAGAGGGTCCTCACGCATGAAATGAATTCTCTTTAGGTGGTCATTGTCATTACATACGGGACACGACAACAGATGACAAACCCCACCGCAACGTCCTTCCTTTCAAGGCACGCCACACGCACCAAGACGGGCCTCGAGGCCCCTTCAAATCGTCTCACTCGGATGCCATTGTCTGGACACGACTGTCAGTCCGCAGGATCACACATGCGACAAACCCCATCTCATTGTCATCGTTTTTAGGGCGCACTACCTCGGGCAAGACAAGCCCCAAGCACGGGACGAATCATCAGAAATTCATGGCACTGCGTCGATGCCATTTTCCATGTCACTCGGCATGTCAGTGGGTGGCTCTAGGCACGCAGGACAAGACCCACGCCCAGGGGGGGTCGCCGACCACTCCCCCCCTAAAGAGACATTTATGCATTTCCAGCTATACCACCAGGAAACATCAACAGTGACGAGGAGACATACTGATGGGTTTAGACCACCCTAAGGGCACCGCAGTGCATGAAAGACAACACGGGTTGCCCTAAAAGAGCTATGAAACCATAGGAAGGGCCACCGACGTGACCCCTTAGGCACATGAAGGCCGCCGACACGTCATGGCATCCGTCCCGCGTCTCGTCCATCACCGCAGAGAAGACGCGCCCCATGTCCAGAGCGAGTCCTCACGCCTCAAAGGAATTATCTTTAGGTGGTCATTGTCAATACATACCGTACCCAACAACATATGACAAACCCCACCACATCGTCCTTCCTTGCAAGGCACACCGCATCCACCAAGGCAAGCCCCGAGGCCCCTTCAAATCGTCTCACTCGGATGCCGTTGTCTCCACGTGATCGTCAGTACGTCGGACCTCACACACGCGACAAACCCCATCTCATTGTCATCGTTTTTATGGCGCACTACCTCGGGCAAGACAAGCCCGAAGCACGGGACGAATCATCAGGAATTCTTGGCATTGCGTCGATGCCATTTTCCACGTCACTCGGCGTGGGTCTGACACGCGACGCACCCCAGCTCATTGTCATCACTTTTATGGCGCATTACCTCAGACAAGACAAGCCCCAAGCACCGTACGAATCATCAGGCTTTCATGGATTCGTCTGGAGGCCGTTTTTCCATGTCCGTGGGCATGTCACTGGGTGGCTCTGGGCACACAGGACAAGACCCACGCCCAGGGGGGGTCGCCGACCACTCCCCCCCTAAAGAGACATTTATGCATTTCCAGCTGTCCCACCAGGAAACATCAGCACTGACGAGGAGACATACTGATGGGTTCAGACAACCCTGTGGGCACCACAGCGCATGAAAGACAACACGTGTTGCCCTAAAAGAGATATGAAACCATAGGAATAGCCACCAATGTGACCCCTTAGGCACATCAAGGCCGCCATCACGTACTAGCATCCATCCCGGGTAGCGTCCAACACCGCCAAGAAGACAGGCCCCATGTCCAGAGAGGGTCCTCACGCATGAAATGAATTCTCTTTAGGTGGTCATTATCATTACATACGGGACACGAAAACACATGAATAACCACACCTCAACGTCCTTCCTTTCAAGGCACACCGCATGCACCAAGACGGGCCTCGAGGCCCCTTCAAATCGTCTCACTCGGATGCCTTTGTCTGGAAACGACTGTCAGCCCGCAAGATCACACATGCGACAAAACCCATCTCATTGTCATCGTTTTTAGGGCGCACTACCTCGGGAAAGACAAGCCCCAAGCACGGGACGAATCATCAAGAATTCATGGCATTGCGTCGATGCCATTTTCCATGTCACTGGGCATGTCATTGGGTGGCTCTAGGCACGCAGGACAAGACCCACGCCCAGGGGGGGTCGCCGACCACTCCCCCCCTAAAGAGACATTTATGCATTTCCAGCTATTCCACCAGGAAACATCAAAAGTGACGAGGAGACATACTGAGGGGTTTAGACCACCCTAAGGGCACCGCAGTGCATGAAAGACAACACGGGTTGCCCTAAAAGAGCTATGAAACCATAGGAAGGGCCACCGACGTGACCCCTTAGGCACATGAAGGCCGCCGACACGTCATGACATCGGTCCCGCGTCTCGTCCATCACCGCAGAGAAGACACGCCCCATGTCCAGAGCGGGTCCTCACGCATGAAATGAATTATCTTTAGGCGGTCATTGTCATTACATACCGTACCCAACAACATATGACAAACCCCACCACGTCGTCCTTCCTTGCAAGGCACACCGCATCCTCCAAGGCAAGCCCCGATGCCCCTTCAAATCGTCCCACTCGGGTGGCGTTGTCTCCACGTGATTGTCAGTACGTCGGACCTGACACGCGACGCACCCCGGCTCATTGTCATCACTTTTATGGCGCATTACCTCATACAAGACAAGCCCCAAGCACCGTATGAATCCTCAAGCTTTCATGGATTTGTCTGGAGGCCATTTTTCCATGTCCGTGGGCATGTCACTAGGTGGCTCTGGGCACGCAGGACAAGACCCACGCCCAGGGGGGGTCGCCGACCACTCCCCCCCTAAAGAGACATTTATGCCTTTCCAGCTGTCCCACCAGGAAACATCAGCACTGACGAGGAGACATACTGGAGGGTTTAGACAACCCTGTGGGCACCACAGCGCATGAAAGTCAACACGTGTTGCCCTAAAAGATATATGAAACCGTAGGAACAGCCACCGATGTGACCCCTTAGGCACATGAAGGCCGCCGACACGTAGTAGCATTCATCCCGGGTAGCGTCCAACACCGCCGAGAAGACAGGCCCCATGTCCAGAGAGGGTCCTCACGCATGAAATGAATTCTCTTTAGGTGGTCATTGTCATTACATACGGGACACGACAACAGATGACAAACCCCACCGCAACGTCCTTCCTTTCAAGGCACGCCACACGCACCAAGACGGGCCTCGAGGCCCCTTCAAATCGTCTCACTCGGATGCCATTGTCTGGACAAGACTGTCAGTCCGCAGGATCACACATGCGACAAACCCCATCTCATTGTCATCGTTTTTAGGGCGCACTACCTCGGGCAAGACAAGCCCCAAGCACGAGACGAATCATCAGGAATTCATGGCACTGCGTCGATGCCATTTTCCATGTCACTCGGCATGTCATTGGGTGGCTCTAGGCACGCAGGACAAGACCCACGCCCAGGGGGGGTCGCCGACCACTCCCCCCCTAAAGAGACATTTATGCATTTCCAGCTATACCACCAGGAAACATCAACAGTGACGAGGAGACATACTGATGGGTTTAGACCACCCTAAGGGCACCGCAGTGCATGAAAGACAACACGGGTTGCCCTAAAAGAGCTATGAAACCATAGGAAGGGCCACCGACGTGACCCCTTAGGCACATGAAGGCCGCCGACACGTCATGGCATCCGCCCCGCGTCTCGTCCATCACCGCAGAGAAGACACGCCCCATGTCCAGAGCTGGTCCTCACGCCTCAAAGGAATTATCTTTAGGCGGTCATTGTCAATACATACCGTACCCAACAACATATGACAAACCCCACCACGTCGTCCTTCCTTGCAAGGCACACCGCATCCACCAAGGCAAGCCCCGAGGCCCCTTCAAATCGTCCCACTCGGATGGCGTTGTCTCCACGTGATTGTCAGTACGTCGGACCTGACACGCGACGCACCCCGGCTCATTGTCATCACTTTTATGACGCATTACCTCAGACAAGACAAGCCCCAAGCACCGTACGAATAATCAAGCTTTCATGGATTTGTCTGGAGGTCGTTTTTCCATGTTCGTGGGCATGTCACTGGGTGGAT
The DNA here is from genome assembly GCA_963277665.1 of Viscum album. NCBI lineage: Eukaryota > Viridiplantae > Streptophyta > Magnoliopsida > Santalales > Viscaceae > Viscum > Viscum album. The sequence continues at coordinate 15,599 of CAUJRU010000457.1, forward strand.
CTGGGCACGCAGGACAAGACCCACGCCCAGGGGGGGTCGCCGACCACTCCCCCCCTAAAGAGACATTTATGCATTTCCAGCTGTCCCACCAGGAAACATCAGCACTGACGAGGACACATACTGATGGGTTCAGACAACCCAATGGGCACCACAACGCATGAAAGACAGCACGTGTTGCCCTAAAAGAGCTACGAATCCATACGAACAGCCACCAAAGTGACCCCTTAGGCACATGAAGGCCGCCGACACGTCATGGCATCCGTCCCGGGTATCATCCAACACCGCCGAGAAGACAGGACCCATGTCCAGAGCGGGTCCCCGCGCATGAAATGAATTATCTTTAGGCGGTCATTGTCTTTACATTCCGAACACAACAACATGTGACAAACCCCACCTCGACGTCCTTCCTTTCAAGAAACGCCGCATGCACCAAGACGGGCCCCGAGACCCCTTCAAATCGTCTCACTCGGATGCCATTGTCTGAACGCGACTGTCAGTCCGCAGGATCTCGAAGGCCACAAACACCATCCCATTGTCATCGTTTTTATGGCGCACTACCTCGGGCAAGACAAGCCCCAAGCACGGGACGAATCATCAGGCATTCATGGCATTAAGTCGATGTCATTTTGCATGTCAATGGGCATCACATTGGGTGGCTCTAGGCACGCAGGACAAGACCCACGCCCGGGGGGGGTCGCCGACCACTCCCCCCCTAAAGAGACATTTATGCATTTCCAGCTATTCCACCAGGAAACATCAACACCGACGAGGAGACATACTGATGGGTTTAGACCACCCTGAGGGCAGGGCAGCGCATGAAAGGCAACACGTGTTGCCCTAAAAGAGCTATGAAACCATAGGAAGGGCCACCGACGTGGCCCCTTAGGCACATGAAGGCCGCCGACACGTCATGGCATCCGTCCCACGTATCGTCCATCACCACAGCGAAGACACGCCCCATGTCCAGAGCGGGTCCCCACGCATGAAAGGAATTCTCTTTAGGCGGTCATTGTCATTACATACCGGACCCAACAACATATGACAAACCCCACCTCATTGTCCTTCCATTCAAGGCACACCGCATCCACCAAGGGAAGCCCTGAGGCCCCTTCAAATCCTCTCACCCGGATGGCGTTGTCTCCACCTGATTGTCAGTACGGAGGACCTGACACGCGACGAAACCCGGCTCATTGTCATCACTTTTATGGCGCACTACCTCGAACAAGACAAGCCCCAAGCACCGGACGAATCATCAAGCTGTCTTTGCTTTGTCCGGAGGCTGTTTTTCCATGTCCGTGGGCATGTCACTGGGTGGCTCTGGGCACGCAGGACAAGACCCACGCCCAGGGGGGGTCGCCGACCACTCCCCCCCTAAAGAGACATTTATGCATTTCCAGCTGTCCCACCAGGAAACATCAGCACTGACGAGGAGACATACTGATGGGTTTAGACAACCCTGTGGGCACCACAGCGCATGAAAGACAACACGTGTTGCCCTAAAAGAGATATGAAACCATAGGAACAGCCACTGATGTGACCCCTTAGGCACATCAAGGCCGCCGACACGTAGTAGCATTCGTCGCGGGTAGCATCCAACGCCGCCGAGAAGACAGGCCCCATGTCCAGAGCGGGTCCTCGCGCATGAAATGAATTCTCTTTAGGTGGTCATTGTCATTACATACGGGACACGACAACATATGAAAAACCCCACCTCGACGTCCTTCCTTTCAAGGCACGCCGCATGCACCAAGACGGGCCCTGAGGCCCCTTCAAATCGTCTCACTCGGATGCCATTGTCTGGACGCGACTGTCAGTCCGCAGGATCGCACATGCGACAAACCCCGTCTCATTGCCATCGTTTTTAGGGCGCACTACCTCGGGCAAGACAAGCCCCAAGCACGGGACGAATCATCAGGAATTCATGGCATTGCGTCGATGCCATTTTCCATGTCACTGGGCATGTCTGTGGGTGGCTCTCGGCACGCAGGACAAGACCCACGCCCAGGGGGGGTCGCCGACCACTCCCCCCCTAAAGAGACATTTATGCATTTCCAGCTATTCCACCAGGAAACATCAACACTGACGAGGAGACATACTGAGTGGTTTAGACCACCCAGAGGGAACCGCAGCGCATGAAAGGCAACACGTGTTGCCCTAAAAGGGCTATGAAACCATAGGAAGGGACACCGACGTGGCCCCTTAGGCACATGAAGGCCGCCGACACGTCATGGCATCCGTCCCGCGTATCGTCCAACACCGCCGAGGAGACAGGACCCATGTCCAGAGCGGGTCCTCACGCATGAAATGAATTCTCTTTAGGTGGTCATTGTCTTTACATACCGGACACAACAACATATGACAAACCCCACCTCAACGTCCTTCCTTTCAAGGCACGCCGCACGCACCAAGACGGGCCCCGAGGCCCCTTCAAATCGCCTCACTAGGATTCCATTGTCTGGACGCGATTGTCAGTCCGTAGGATCTCACAGGCGACAAACCCCACCCATCTCATTGTCATCGGTTTTATGGCGCACCACCTCGGGCAAGACAAGACCCTAGCACGGGAAGAATCATCAGGAATTCAGGGCATTGCGTCGATGCCATTTTCCATGTCACTGGGCATGTCATTGGGTGGCTCTAGGCACGCAGGACAAGACCCACGCCCAGGGGGGTCGCCGACCACTCCCCCCCTAAAGAGACATTTATGCATTTCCAGCTATCCCACCAGGAAACATCAACACTGACGAGGAGACATACTGATGGGTTTAGACCACCCTGAGGGCACCGCAGCGCATGAAAGACAACACGTGTTGCCCTAAAAGAGCTATGAAACCATAGGAAGGGCCACCGACGTGACCCCTTATGCACATGAAGGCCACCGACAAGTCATGGCATCCATCCCGCGTATCGTCGATCACCGCCGAGAAGACACGCCCCATGTCCAGAGCGGGTCCTCACTCATGAAAAGAATTCTCTTTAGGTGGTAATTGTAATTACATACAGGACCCAACAACATATGAAAAACCCCACCTCGACGTCCTTCCTTTCAAGGCACGTCGCATCCACCAAGACATGCCCCGAGGCCACTTCAAATCGTCTCACTCGGATGGCTTTGTCTCCACGCGATTGTCAGTTCGTCGGACCTGACACGCGACGAACCCCGTCTCATTGTCATCGCTTTTATGGGGCACTACCGCGGGCAAGACAAGCCCCAAGCACAGGAGGAATCATCTAGAGGCCATTTTTCCATGTCTGTGGGCATGTCACTGGGTGGCTCTGGGCACGCAGGACAAGACCCACGCCCAGGGGGGGTCGCCGACCACTCCCCCCCTAAAGAGACATTTCTGCATTTCCAGCTCTCCCACCAGGAAACATCAGCACTGACGAGGAGACATACTGAGTGGTTTAGACCACCCAGAGGGAACCGCAGCGCATGAAAGACAACACGTGTTGCCCTAAAAGAGCTATGAAACCATAGGAACGGCAACCGACGTGACCCCTTAGGCACGTGAAGGCCGCCGACACGTCATGGCATCCTTCCCGCGTATCGTCGACCACCGCCGAGAAGACAGACCCCATGTCCAGAGCGGGTCCTCACGCATGAAATGAATTCTCTTTAGGTGGTCGGTGTCGTTACATACCGAACCCAACAACATATGACAAACCCCAGCTCGGCGTCCTTCCTTTCAAGGCACCCCGCATCCACCAAGACAAGCCTCGAGGCCCCTTCAAATCGTCTCACTCGGATGGCATTGTCTCCACGCGATTGTCGGTACGTAGGACCTCACACGCGACGAACCCCGGCTCATTGTCAAAGCTTTTAAGGCGCACTACCCCGGAGAAGACAAGCCCCAAGCACCGGACGAATCATCACGCATTGATGGCATTGTCTAGAGGCCATTTTTCCATGTCCGTGGGCATGTCACTGGGTGGCTCGAGGCACGCAGGACAAGACCCACGCCCAGGGGGGGTCGCCGACCACTCCCCCCCTAAAGAGACATTTATGCATTTACAGCTATCCCACCAGGAAACATCAGCACTGACGAGGAGACATACTGAGTGGTTTAGACCACCCAGAGGGCACCCCAGCTCATGAAAGACAACGCGAGTTGCCCTAAAAGAGCTATGAAACCATAGGAACGGCCACCGACGTGACCCCTTAGGCACATGAAGGCCGCCGGCACGTCATGGCATCCGTCCCGCGTGTCGTCGACCACCGCCGAGAAGACAACCCCATGTCCAGAGCGGGTCCTCACGCATGAAACGAATTCTATTTAGGTGGTCATGGACGTTACATACCGGACCCAACAAGATATGGCAAACCCCAGCTCAGCGTCCTTCCTTTCAAGGCACCCCGCATCCACCAATGCAAGCCCCGATGCCCCTTCAAATCGTCTCACTC
>CAUJRU010000457.1:30000-52500 GCA_963277665.1 Viscum album
GAGGAAAAAGGTGGGTACGACAGGACGGGGAAACAACCCAATCCCGCCCATACCCCCCACATCCCACCAGTGAGGAAAAAGGTAGGAACGTCAGGGGATGAGGAGGGAAACCCCCATCCCGCCGTGCCTCCCACATCTCACATTCCGTAGGAACTCAACCGCCATGAGGCAGCTTTTAAGCAGACGAACCAGCAACGCTCAAGAGACGTCGAGGAAAAGGAGTCATGGTAGGTACGGGGGTCCTATGTCCCGCCGCGCCGCCCACATCCCACCATCCACAGGATCCCACAAACCGTGAGGCGGTATTTAAGCACCCAGCCCGCAATGCTCCACAGACGGGGAGGAAAAGGCAGGCACGTCAGGGGACGGGGCAAAAACCCAATCCCGCCGCGCCTCCCACATCCCACCATCCGCAGCAACTCAACCACCCTGAGGCGGCTTTTAAGCAAGCCAAGCCGCACTGCTCTAGAGAAGGCGAGGGAAGGGCAGGAGCGTCGAGGGACGACAAAGGAACACCAACCCACCATGCCTCCCACATCCCACCATCCAAGGAACTCCGCCACCGACAGGTGGCCTTTTAAGCAAGCCCGAACCGCAACGCTCCATGAAAGGTGAGGAAAAAGGCGGGCACGGCATGAGACTGGGCAAAAACCCATTCTTTCCAATGCCCCCCACATCCCACCGGTGAGGAAAAGGAATTACAGCGTCCCACCGCCATGCCTCCCACATCCCACCTTCCGAAGGAACTCAACCGCCATGAGGCAGATTTTAAGCAGACGAACCCACAACGCTCCAGGGACGTTGAGGAAAAGGAGTCATGACAGGAACGGAGGCCCTATGTCCCGCCGCACCCCCCACATCCCACCATTCAAAAGAACTCAACCACCGTTGAGAAACTTTTAACCAAGAACCAGGACACCAACCATGCTCATCTATCATCATCCCATCCAAGTTATATCTGTCTAGTATCGCATCGTCTTTTTAGCAAGCCCTTGGAAGACGGAACCGCAATTGTGCGAGAGAATTCAACCCAAGCATATAGACGGGGCCCCTACATCAGCACCAAAAAAATTCCACTACCAACAGGGAGAACTCCAAAGGGACAAGTGAGGGTCGTCTAGGTGGAGCTCACCCACCTGGGGATTCTTCGCTTGAGATATAATCGAGGAGAAAGTCACCCCTGGCACTGATTTAATGAGACCCGTCACAGTATCACCATCTTTCGATTAGTTTGTCCTTTACATGCGGGACCTGATCTTTGAGACAGGCATATGACTAGTGGAAGGATCAGCCATGTAGCATCACCAACAACATCTGCATTGTTTGGGGTATGACTGAGCTGACCACTCAGACCCCAACACAAGCCCAAACCGTCGTCCCGAACATTCAATTCTGTTCGATTAGTTTGTCCTTTGTACATGCACAACCTGATCTTTGAGACAAGCATATGACTAATGGAAGGATCAGCCAGGTAGCATCACCAACCACATCTGCAATGTTTGAGGTATGACTGAGCAGACCACTCAGACCCCAACACAAGCCCCAACCATCTTCCCAAATCGACAGGATTCCCCTTAATGAGTCATCACCTCCGCATGACGCTCGTGTATCTTGCAGAAACAGTAGATACACATTCTCAAGCCACCCTTATGAACATCATCACCCAAGGCATGGCTGAGGAGGAAGGCACCCCAACTTGTCCAATAATGAACCATGGAAATCGTCACCCTGTTGGTGTGAGTTTCTTAGGACCCAAATAACTCGCACGTGGCCCCGACAATGCGTTGAGCAAAGCACTCCCACCAATCATTGCCCAAGGCAGCTTGCTATGGTTCGCATGAAATATCGCTGAATGAGAAATTTAGGAGCACGCTCTCGCATCCTGGTGATACCGACAGTTTCGCGCTTGAACCACTACCAAAATTCCACAACGCTCCAGAGAAGGTGAGGAAAAGGCGGTACAGCAAGGGACGACAAAGGAACCCAATCCCACCATGCCTCCCACATCCCAACATCTGGAAGAACTCAACCACACTCGGTGGCTTTTAAGCATAGCCCGACCCGCAACGCTCCATGAAAGGTGAGGAAAAAGGTGGGTACGACAGGACGGGGAAACAACCCAATCCCGCCCATACCCCCCACATCCCACCAGTGAGGAAAAAGGTAGGAACGTCAGGGGATGAGGAGGGAAACCCCCATCCCGCCGTGCCTCCCACATCTCACATTCCGTAGGAACTCAACCGCCATGAGGCAGCTTTTAAGCAGACGAACCAGCAACGCTCAAGAGACGTCAAGGAAAAGGAGTCAGGGTAGGTACGGGGGTCCTATGTCCCGCCGCGCCGCCGCGCCGCCCACATCCCACCATCCACAGGATCCCACAAACCGTGAGGCGGTATTTAAGCACCCAGCCCGCAATGCTCCACAGACGGGGAGGAAAAGGCAGGCACGTCAGGGGACGGGGCAAAAACCCAATCCCGCCGCGCCTCCCACATCCCACCATCCGCAGCAACTCAACCACCCTGAGGCGGCTTTTAAGCAAGCCAAGCCGCACTGCTCTAGAGAAGGCGAGGGAAGGGCAGGAGCGTCGAGGGACGACAAAGGAACACCAACCCACCATGCCTCCCACATCCCACCATCCAAGGAACTCCGCCACCGACAGGTGGCCTTTTAAGCAAGCCCGAACCGCAACGCTCCATGAAAGGTGAGGAAAAAGGCGGGCACGGCATGAGACTGGGCAAAAACCCATTCTTTCCAATGCCCCCCACATCCCACCGGTGAGGAAAAGGAATTACAGCGTCCCACCGCCATGCCTCCCACATCCCACCTTCCGAAGGAACTCAACCGCCATGAGGCAGATTTTAAGCAGACGAACCCACAACGCTCCAGGGACGTTGAGGAAAAGGAGTCATGACAGGAACGGAGGCCCTATGTCCCGCCGCACCCCCCACATCCCACCATTCAAAAGAACTCAACCACCGTTGCGAAACTTTTAACCAAGAACCAGGACACCAACCATGCTCATCTATCATCATCCCATCCAAGTTATATCTGTCTAGTATCGCATCGTATTTTTAGCAAGCCCTTGGAAGACGGAACCGCAATTGTGCGAGAGAATTCAACCCAAGCATATAGACGGGGCCCCTACATCAGCACCAAAAAAATTCCACTACCAACAGGGAGAACTCCAAAGGGACAAGTGAGGGTCTTCTAGGTGGAGCTCACCCACCTGGGGATTCTTCGCTTGAGATATAACCGAGGAGAAAGTCACCCCTGGCACTGATTTAATGAGACCCGTCACAGTATCACCATCTTTCGATTAGTTTGTCCTTTACATGCGGGACCTGATCTTTGAGACAGGCATATGACTAGTGGAAGGATCAGCCATGTAGCATCACCAACAACATCTGCATTGTTTGGGGTATGACTGAGCTGACCACTCAGACCCCAACACAAGCCCAAACCGTCGTCCCGAACATTCAATTCTGTTCGATTAGTTTGTCCTTTGTACATGCACAACCTGATCTTTGAGACAAGCATATGACTAATGGAAGGATCAGCCAGGTAGCATCACCAACCACATCTGCAATGTTTGAGGTATGACTGAGCAGACCACTCAGACCCCAACACAAGCCCCAACCATCTTCCCAAATCGACAGGATTCCCCTTAATGAGTCATCACCTCCGCATGACGCTCGTGTATCTTGCAGAAACAGTAGATACACATTCTCAAGCCACCCTTATGAACATCATCACCCAAGGCATGACTGAGGAGGAAGGCACCCCAACTTGTCCAATAATGAACCATGGAAATCGTTACCCTGTTGGTGTGAGTTTCTTAGGACACAAATAACTCGCACGTGGCCCCGAAAATGCGTTGAGCAAAGCACTCCCACCAATCATTGCCCAAGGCAGCTTGCTATGGTTCGCATGGAATATCGCTGAATGAGAAATTTAGGAGCACGCTCTCGCATCCTGGTGATACCGACAGTTTCGCGCTTGAACCACTACCAAAATTCCACAACGCTCCAGAGAAGGTGAGGAAAAGGCGGTACAGCAAGGGACGACAAAGGAACCCAATCCCAACATGCCTCCCACATCCCAACATCTGCAAGAACTCAACCACACTCAGTGGATTTTAAGCAAAGCCCGACCCGCAACGCTCCATGAAAGGTGAGGAAAAAGGTGGGTACGACAGGACGGGGAAACAACCCAATCCCGCCCATACCCCCCACATCCCACCAGTGAGGGAAAAGGTAGGAACGTCAGGGGATGAGGAGGGAAACCCCCATCCCGCCGTGCCTCCCACATCTCACATTCCGTAGGAACTCAACCGCCATGAGGCAGCTTTTAAGCAGACGAACCAGCAACGCTCAAGAGACGTCGAGGAAAAGGAGTCATGGTAGGTACGGGGGTCCTATGTCCCGCCGCGCCGCCCACATCCCACCATCCACAGGATCCCACAAACCGTGAGGCGGTATTTAAGCACCCAGCCCGCAATGCTCCACAGACGGGGAGGAAAAGGCAGGCACGTCAGGGGACGGGGCAAAAACCCAATCCCGCCGCGCCCCCCACATCCCACCATCCGCAGCAACTCAACCACCCTGAGGCAGCTTTTAAGCAAGCAAAGCCGCACTGCTCTAGAGAAGGCGAGGGAAGGGCAGGAGCGTCGAGGGACGACAAAGGAACACCAACCCACCATGCCTCCCACATCCCACCATCCAAGGAACTCCGCCACCAACAGGTGGCCTTTTAAGCAAGCCCGAACCGCAACGCTCCATGAAAGGTGAGGAAAAAGGCGGGCACGGCATGAGACTGGGCAAAAACCCATTCTTTCCAATGCCCCCCACATCCCACCGGTGAGGAAAAGGAATTACAGCGTCCCACCGCCATGCTTCCCACATCCCACCTTCCGAAGGAACTCAACCGCCGTGAGGCAGATTTTAAGCAGACGAACCCACAACGCTCCAGGGACGTTGAGGAAAAGGAGTCATGACAGGAACAGAGGCCCTATGTCCCGCCGCACCCCCCACATCCCACCATTCAAAAGAACTCAACCACCGTTGCGAAACTTTTAACCAAGAACCAGGACACCAACCATGCTCATCTATCATCATCCCATCCAAGTTATATCTGTCTAGTATCGCATCGTCTTTTTAGCAAGCCCTTGGAACCCGAAACCAAAATTGTGCGAGAGAATTCAACCCAAGCATATAGACGGGGCCCGTACATCAGCACCAACAAAATTCCACTACCAACAGGGAGAACTCCAAAGGGACAAGTGAGGGTCTTCAAGGTGGAGCTCACCCACCTGGGGATTCTTCGCTTGAGGTATAACCGAGGAGAAAGTCAGCCCTGGCACTGATTTAATGAGACCCGTCACAGTATCACCATCTTTCGATTAGTTTGTCCTTTACATGCGGGACCTGATCTTTGAGACAGGCATATGACTAGTGGAAGGATCAACCATGTAGCATCACCAACCACATCTGCAATGTTTGAGGTATGACTGAGCAGACCACTCAGACCCCAACACAAGCCCAAACCGTCGTCCCGAGCATTCAATTCCATTCGATTAGTTTGTCCTTCGTACATGCACAGCCTGATCTTTGAGACAATCATATGACTAATGGAAAGATCAACCGGGTACCATCACCAACCACATCTGCAATGTTTGAGGTATGACTGAGCAGACCACTCAGACCCCAACACAAGCCCGAACCATCTCTTCCCAAATCGACATGTTTCCCCTTAATTAGTCATCACCTCTGCATGACGCTCGTGTATCTTGCAGAAACAGTAGATACACATTCTCAAGCCACCCTTATGAACATCATCACCCAAGGCATGACTGAGGAGGAAGGCACCCCAACTTGTCCAATAATGAACCATGGAAATCGTTACCCTGTTGGTGTGAGTTTCTTAGGACCCAAATAACTCGCACGTGGCCCCGACAATGCGTTGAGCAAAGCACTCCCACCAATCATTGCCCAAGGCAGCTTGCTATGGTTCGCATGGAATATCACTGAATGAGAAATTTAGGAGCACGCTCTCGCATCCTGGTGATACCGACAGTTTCGCGCTTGAACCACTACCAAAATTCCACAACGCTCCAGAGAAGGTGAGGAAAAGGCGGTACAGCAAGGGACGACAAAGGAACCCAATCCCACCATGCCTCCCACATCCCAACATCTGCAAGAACTCAACCACAATCAGTGGATTTTAAGCAAAGCCCGACCCGCAACGCTCCATGAAAGGTGAGGAAAAAGGTGGGTACGACAGGACGGGGAAACAACCCAATCCCACCCATACCCCCCACATCCCACCAGTGAGGAAAAAGGTAGGAACGTCAGGGGATGAGGAGGGAAACCCCCATCCCGCCGTGCCTCCCACATCTCACATTCCGTAGGAACTCAACCGCCATGAGGCAGCTTTTAAGCAGACGAACCAGCAACGCTCAAGAGACGTCGAGGAAAAGGAGTCATGGTAGGTACGGGGGTCCTATGTCCCGCCGCGCCGCCCACATCCCACCATCCACAGGATCCCACAAACCGTGAGGCGGTATTTAAGCACCCAGCCCGCAATGCTCCACAGACGGGGAGGAAAAGGCAGGCACGTCAGGGGACGGGGCAAAAACCCAATCCCGCCGCGCCCCCCACATCCCACCATCCGCAGCAACTCAACCGCCCTGAGGCAGCTTTTAAGCAAGCAGAGCCGCACTGCTCTAGAGAAGGCGAGGGAAGGGCAGGAGCGTCGAGGGACGACAAAGGAACACCAACCCACCATGCCTCCCACATCCCACCATCCAAGGAACTCCGCCACCAACAGGTGGCCTTTTAAGCAAGCCCGAACCGCAACGCTCCATGAAAGGTGAGGAAAAAGGCGGGCACGGCATGAGACTGGGCAAAAACCCATTCTTTCCAATGCCCCCCACATCCCACCGGTGAGGAAAAGGAATTACAGCGTCCCACCGCCATGCCTCCCACATCCCACCTTCCGAAGGAACTCAACCGCCATGAGGCAGATTTTAAGCAGACGAACCCACAACGCTCCAGGGACGTTGAGGAAAAGGAGTCATGACAGGAACGGAGGCCCTATGTCCCGCCGCACCCCCCACATCCCACCATTCAAAAGAACTCAACCACCGTTGCGAAACTTTTAACCAAGAACCAGGACACCAACCATGCTCATCTATCATCATCCCATCCAAGTTATATCTGTCTAGTATCGCATCGTCTTTTTAGCAAGCCCTTGGAACCCGAAACCAAAATTGTGCGAGAGAATTCAACCCAAGCATATAGACGGGGCCCTTACATCAGCACCAACAAAATTCCACTACCAACAGGGAGAACTCCAAAGGGACAAGTGAGGTTCTTCTAGGTGGAGCTCACCCACCTGGGGATTCTTCGCTTGATGTATAACCGAGGAGAAAGTCAGCCGTGTCACTGATTTAATGAGACCCTTCACAGTATCACCATCTTTCGATTAGTTTGTCCTTGTACATGCAGGACCTGATCTTTGAGACACGCATATGACTAGTGGAAGGATCACCCATGTAGCGTCACTAACCACATCTGCAATGTTTGAGGTATGACTGAGCAGACCACTCAGACCCCAACACAAGCCTAAACCGTCGTCCCGAGCATTCAATTCCATTCGATTAGTTTGTCCTTTGTACATGCACAACCTGATCTTTGATACAAGCATATGACTAATGGAAGGATCAGCCAGGTAGCATCACCAACCACATCTGCAATGTTTGAGGTATGACTGAGCAAACCACTCAGACCCCAACACAAGCCCAAACCATCTTCCCAAATCGACATGTTTCCCCTTAATTAGTCATCACCTCTGCATGACGCTCGTGTATCTTGCAAAAACAATAGATACACATTCTTCGCTTGATGTATAAACGAGGAGAACGTCAAACTTGTCACTGATTTAATGAGACCCTTCACAGTATCACCATCTTTCGGTTAGTTTGTCCCTGTACATGCACAGACTGATCTTTGAGACAAGCATATGACTAGTGTTCTCATCGGATATCCAACCAAGCCAAACCGTGTTCCATCATTCACATGGAAACATGTACAAGGACCAAATGAAAGCGAGGAGAAATTAAACCCCCACTTACGGATGAGGGTGCCAACGAGACCAACGTTCCCTTCCCAAAAAAGGGAGACCGCAGTATCTTGACAACCATCCACCACTCCCACACAATCGCGTAAGCACAACCATCAACCCACACAACTGACCGTCACGCCTCGAGGGAAGCAACCCGAGAGGCATCACAATGCAGCACATGAAGGCAGGGAAAGCCCGCTATGCATGACACAAGGGAAGGATTGATATACCCAACCCCCTAGCGCCAACGAGACCAACGTTCCATTCCCAAAAAAGGGAGACCGCAGTATCTTGACAACCATCCACCACTTCCACACAATCGCATAAGGGCAACCATCAACCCACACAACTGATCATGCACAACCTGATCTTTGAGACAAGCATATGACTAGTAGAAGGATCAGCCATGTAGCATCACCAACATCATCTGCATTGTTTGAGGTATGACTGAGCTCACCACTCAGACCCCAACACAAGCCCAAACCATCATCCCGAACATTCAATTCCGTTCCATTAGTTTGTCCTTTGTACATGCACAACCTGATCTTTGGGACAAGCATATGACTAATGGAAGGATCAGCCAGGTTGCATCACCAACCACATCTGCAATGTTTGAGGTATGACTGAGCAGACCACTCAGACCCCAACACAAGCCCAAACCGTCTTTCCAAATCGACAGGAACCCAATTAATGAGTCATCACCTCTGCATGATGCTCAATACCGCAATTGTGCGAGAGAATTCAACCCAAGCATATAAACAGGGCCCGTATATCATAACTGACAAAATTCCACTACCAACAGGGAGAACTCCGAAGGGACAAGTGAGGGTCTTCTAGGTGGAGCTCACCCACCTGGGGATTCTTCTCTTGATCTATAACTGAGGAGAAAGTCAGCCCTGGCACTAATTTAATGAGACCCATCACAGTATCACCATCTTTCGATTAGTTTGTCTTTGTACATGCGGGACCTGATCTTTGAGTCAAGCATATGACTAGTTGAAGGATCAGCCATGTAGCATCACCAACAACATCTGCATTGTTTGAGGTATGACTGAGCTAACCACTCAGACCCCAACACAAGCCCAAACCGTCGTCCCGAACATTCAATTCCATTCGATTAGTTTTTCCTTTGTACATGCACCACCTGATCTTTGGGACAAGCATATGACTAATGGAAGGATCAGCCAGGTAGCATCACCAACCACATCTGCAATGTTTGAGGTATGACTGAGCAAACCACTCAGACCCCAACACAAGCCCAAACCATCTTCCCAAATCGACAGGATTCCCCTTAATGAGTCATCACCTCTGCGTGACGACGCTCGTGTATCTTGTCGAAACAATAGATACACATTCTTCGCTTGATGTATAACCGAGGAGAACGTCAAACTTGTCACTGATTTAATGAGACCCTTCACAATATCACCATCTTTCGGTTAGTTTGTCCCTGTACATGCACAGACTGATCTTTGAGACAAGCATTTGACTAGTGTTCTCAACGGATATCCAACCAAGCCAAACCGTGTTCCATCATTCACATGGAAACATGCACAAGGACCAAATGAAAGCGAGGAGAAATTAATCCCCCACTTACGGATGAGGGTGCCAACGAGACCAACGTTCCCTTCCCAAAAAAGGGAGACCGCAGTATCTTGACAACCATCCACCACTCCCACACAATCGCGTAAGCACAACCATCAACCCACACAACTGACCGTGACGCCTCAAGGGAAGCAACCCGAGAGGCATCACAATGCAGCACATGAAGGCAGGGAAAGCCCGCTATGCATGACACAAGGGAAGGATTTATATACCCAACCCCCTAGAGCCAAGGAGACCAACGTTCCCTTCCCAAAAAAGGGAGACCGCAGTATCTTGACAACCATCCACCACTCCCACACAATCGCGTAAGCACAACCATCAACCCACACAACTGACTGTGACGCCTCGAGGGAAGCAACCCGAGAGACATCACAATGCAGCACATGAAGGCAGGGAAAGCCCGCTATGCATGACACAAGGGAAGGATTTATATACCCAACCCCCTAGAGCCAAGGAGACCAACGTTCCCTTCCCAAAAAAGGGAGACCGCAGTATCTTGACAACCATCCACCACTCCCACACAATCGCGTAAGCACAACCATCAACCCACACAACTGACCGTGACGCCTCAAGGGAAGCAACCCCAGAGGCATCACAATGCAGCACATGAAGGCAGGGAAAGCCCGCTATGCATGACACAAGGGAAGGATTTATATACCCAACCCCCTAGAGCCAAGGAGACCAACGTTCCCTTCCCAAAAAAGGGAGACCGCAGTATCTTGACAACCATCCACCACTCCCACACAATCGCGTAAGCACAACCATCAACCCACACAACTGACTGTGACGCCTCGAGGGAAGCAACCCGAGAGACATCACAATGCAGCACATGAAGGCAGGGAAAGCCCGCTATGCATGACACAAGGGAAGGATTGATATACCCAACCCCCTAGAGCCAACGAGACCAACGTTCCCTTCCCAAAAAAGGGAGACCGCAGTATCTTGACAACCATCCACCACTCCCACACAATCGCATAAGCGCAACCATCAACCCACACAACTGATCGTGACGCCTCAAGGGAAGCAACCCCAGAGGCATCACAATGCAGCACATGAAGGCAGGGAAAGCCCGCTATGCATGACACAAGGGAAGGATTTATATACCCAACCCCCTAGAGCCAAGGAGACCAACGTTCCCTTCCCAAAAAAGGGAGACCGCAGTATCTTGACAACCATCCACCACTCCCACACAATCGCGTAAGCACAACCATCAACCCACACAACTGACTGTGACGCCTCGAGGGAAGCAACCCGAGAGACATCACAATGCAGCACATGAAGGCAGGGAAAGCCCGCTATGCATGACACAAGGGAAGGATTTATATACCCAACCCCCTAGAGCCAAGGAGACCAACGTTCCCTTCCCAAAAAAGGGAGACCGCAGTATCTTGACAACCATCCACCACTCCCACACAATCGCGTAAGCACAACCATCAACCCACACAACTGATCATGCAGGACCTGACCTTTGAGACAAGCATATGACTAGTGGAAGGATCAGCCATGTAGCATCACCAACAACATCTGCATTGTTTGAGGTATGACTGAGCTCACCACTCAGACCCCAACACAAGCCCAAACCGTCGTCTCGAACATTCAATTCCGTTCGATTAGTTTGTCCTTTGTACATGCACAACCTGATTTTTGAGACAAGCATATGACTAATGGAAGGATCAGACAGGTTGCACCACCAACAACATCTGCAATGTTTGAGGTATGACTGAGCAGACCACTCAGACCCCAACACAATCCCAAACCGTCTTCCCAAATCGACAGGAACCCAATTAATGAGTCTTCACCTCTGCATGATGCTCAAAACCGCAATTGTGCGAGAGAATTCAACCCAAGCATATAAACAGGGCCCGTATATCAGCACTAACAAAATTCCACTACCAACAGGGAGAACTCCGATGGGACAAGTGAGGATCTTCTAGGTGGAGCTCACCCACCTGGGGATTCTTCGCTTGATGTATAACCGAGGAGAAAGTCAGCCGTGTCACTGATTTAATGAGACCCTTCACAGTATCACCATCTTTCGATTAGTTTGTCCCTGTACATGCACTAACTGATCTTTGAGACAAGCATATGACTAGTGGAAGGATCAACCATGTAGCATTACCAACAACATCTGCATTGTTTGTGGTATAACTGAGCAGACCACTCAGACCCCAACACAAGCCCAAACCATCATCCCGAACATTCAATTCCGTTCGATTAGTTTATCCTTTGTAAATGCACAACCTGATCTTTGAGACAAGCATATGACTAATGGTAGGATCAGCCAGGTAGCATCACCAACCACATCTGCAATGTTTGAGGTATGACTGAGCAGACCACTCAAACCCCAACACAAGCCCAAATCATCTTCCCAAATCGACAGGATTCCCCTTAATGAGTCATCACCTCTGCATGACGCTCGTGTATCTTGCAGAAACAATAGATACACATTCTTCGCTTGATGTAAAACCGAGGAGAACGTCAGACTTGTCCCTGATTTACTGAGACCCTTCACAGTATCACCATCTTCGATTAGTTTGTCCCTGTACATGCACAGACTGAACTTTGAGACAAGCATATGACTAGTGTTCTCAACGGATATCCAACCAAGCCAAACCGTGTTCCATCATTCACATGGAAACATGCACAAGGACCAAATGAAAGCGAGGAGAAATTAAACCCCCACTTACGGATGAGGGTGCCAACGAGACCAACGTTCCCTTCCCAAAAAAGGGAGACCGCAGTATCTTGACAACCATCCACCACTCCCACACAATCGCGTAAGCACAACCATCAACCCACACAGCTGATCGTGACGCCTCGAGGGATGCAACCCGAGAGGCATCACAATGCAGCACATGAAGGCAGGGAAAGCCCGCTATGCATGACACAAGGGAAGGATTGATATACCCAACCCCCTAGAGCCAACGAGACCAACGTTCCCTTCCCAAAAAAGGGAGACCGCGGTATCTTGACAACCATCCACCACTCCCACACAATCGCATAAGCGCAACCATCAACCCACACAACTGATCATGCAGGACCTGATCTTTGAGACAAGCATATGACTAGTGGAAGGATCAGACATGTAGAATCACCAACAACATCTGCATTGTTTGAGGTATGACTGAGCTCACCACTCAGACCCCAACACAAGCCCAAACCGTCGTCCCGAACATTCAATTCCGTTCGATTAGTTTGTCCATTGTACATGCACAACCTGATCTTTGAGACAAGCATATGACTAATGGAAGGATCAACAAGGTTGCATCACCAACCACATCTGCAATGTTTGAGGTATGACCCCACCTCAACGTCCTTCCCTTCAAGGCACGCCGCATGCACCAAGACGGGCCTCGAGGCCCCTTCAAATCGTCTCACTCGGATGCCATTGTCTGGAAACGACTGTCAGCCCGCAAGATCACACATGCGACAAACCCCATCTCGTTGTCATCGTTTTTAGGGCGCACTACCTCGGGAAAGACAAGCCCCAAGCACGGGACGAATCATCGAGAATTCATGGCATTGCGTCCATGCCATTTTCCATGTCACTGGGCACGTCATCGGGTGGCTCTAGGCACGCAGGACAAGACCCACGCCCAGGGGGGGTCGCCGACCACTCCCCCCCCTAAAGAGACATTTATGCATTTCCAGCTATTCCACCAGGAAACATCAACAGTGACGAGGAGACATACTGATGGGTTTAGACCACCCTAAGGGCACCGCAGTGCATGAAAGACAACACGGGTTGCCCTAAAAGAGCTATGAAACCATAGGAAGGGCCACCGACGTGACCCCTTAGGCACATGAAGGCCGCCGACACGTCATGGCATCCGTCCCGCGTCTCGTCCATCACCGCAGAGAAGACACGCCCCATGTCCAGAGCGGGTCCTCACGCATGAAAGGAATTATCTTGAGGCGGTCATTGTCATTACATACCGTACCCAACAACATATGACAAACCCCACCACGTCGTCCTTCCTTGCAAGGCACACCGCATCCTCCAAGGCAAGCCCCGATGCCCCTTCAAATCGTCCCACTCGGGTGGCGTTGTCTCCACGTGATTGTCAGTACGTCGGACCTGACACGCGACGCACCCCGGCTCATTGTCATCACTTTTATGGCGCATTACCTCAGACAAGACAAGCCCCAAGCACCGTATGAATCCTCAAGCTTTCATGGATTTGTCTGGAGGCCATTTTTCCATGTCCGTGGGCATGTCACTAGGTGGCTCTGGGCACGCAGGACAAGACCCACGCCCAGGGGGGGTCGCCGACCACTCCCCCCCTAAAGAGACATTTATGCATTTTCAGCTGTCCCACCAGGAAACATCAGCACTGACGAGGAGACATACTAACGGGTTTAGACAACCCTGTGGGCACCACAGCGCATGAAAGACAACACGTGTTGCCCTAAAAGATATATGAAACCATAGGAACAGCCACCGATGTGACCCCTTAGGCACATGAAGGCCGCCGACACGTAGTAGCATTCATCCCGGGTAGCGTCCAACACCGCCGAGAAGACAGGCCCCATGTCCAGAGAGGGTCCTCACGCATGAAATGAATTCTCTTTAGGTGGTCATTGTCATTACATACGGGACACGACAACAGATGACAAACCCCACCGCAACGTCCTTCCTTTCAAGGCACGCCACACGCACCAAGACGGGCCTCGAGGCCCCTTCAAATCGTCTCACTCGGATGCCATTGTCTGGACACGACTGTCAGTCCGCAGGATCACACATGCGACAAACCCCATCTCATTGTCATCGTTTTTAGGGCGCACTACCTCGGGCAAGACAAGCCCCAAGCACGGGACGAATCATCAGAAATTCATGGCACTGCGTCGATGCCATTTTCCATGTCACTCGGCATGTCAGTGGGTGGCTCTAGGCACGCAGGACAAGACCCACGCCCAGGGGGGGTCGCCGACCACTCCCCCCCTAAAGAGACATTTATGCATTTCCAGCTATACCACCAGGAAACATCAACAGTGACGACGAGACATACTGATGGGTTTAGACCACCCTAAGGGCACCGCAGTGCATGAAAGACAACACGGGTTGCCCTAAAAGAGCTATGAAACCATAGGAAGGGCCACCGACGTGACCCCTTAGGCACATGAAGGCCGCCGACACGTCATGGCATCCGTCCCGCGTCTCGTCCATCACCGCAGAGAAGACGCGCCCCATGTCCAGAGCGAGTCCTCACGCCTCAAAGGAATTATCTTTAAGTGGTCATTGTCAATACATACCGTACCCAACAACATATGACAAACCCCACCACATCGTCCTTCCTTGCAAGGCACACCGCATCCACCAAGGCAAGCCCCGAGGCCCCTTCAAATCGTCTCACTCGGATGCCGTTGTCTCCACGTGATCGTCAGTACGTCGGACCTCACACACGCGACAAACCCCATCTCATTGTCATCGTTTTTATGGCGCACTACCTCGGGCAAGACAAGCCCGAAGCACGGGACGAATCATCAGGAATTCTTGGCATTGCGTCGATGCCATTTTCCACGTCACTCGGCGTGGGTCTGACACGCGACGCACCCCAGCTCATTGTCATCACTTTTATGGCGCATTACCTCAGACAAGACAAGCCCCAAGCACCGTACGAATCATCAGGCTTTCATGGATTCGTCTGGAGGCCGTTTTTCCATGTCCGTGGGCATGTCACTGGGTGGCTCTGGGCACACAGGACAAGACCCACGCCCAGGGGGGGTCGCCGACCACTCCCCCCCTAAAGAGACATTTATGCATTTCCAGCTGTCCCACCAGGAAACATCAGCACTGACGAGGAGACATACTGATGGGTTCAGACAACCCTGTGGGCACCACAGCGCATGAAAGACAACACGTGTTGCCCTAAAAGAGATATGAAACCATAGGAATAGCCACCAATGTGACCCCTTAGGCACATCAAGGCCGCCATCACGTACTAGCATCCATCCCGGGTAGCGTCCAACACCGCCGAGAAGACAGGCCCCATGTCCAGAGAGGGTCCTCACGCATGAAATGAATTCTCTTTAGGTGGTCATTATCATTACATACGGGACACGAAAACACATGAATAACCACACCTCAACGTCCTTCCTTTCAAGGCACACCGCATGCACCAAGACGGGCCTCGAGGCCCCTTCAAATCGTCTCACTCGGATGCCTTTGTCTGGAAACGACTGTCAGCCCGCAAGATCACACATGCGACAAAACCCATCTCATTGTCATCGTTTTTAGGGCGCACTACCTCGGGAAAGACAAGCCCCAAGCACGGGACGAATCATCAAGAATTCATGGCATTGCGTCGATGCCATTTTCCATGTCACTGGGCATGTCATTGGGTGGCTCTAGGCACGCAGGACAAGACCCACGCCCAGGGGGGGTCGCCGACCACTCCCCCCCTAAAGAGACATTTATGCATTTCCAGCTATTCCACCAGGAAACATCAAAAGTGACGAGGAGACATACTGAGGGGTTTAGACCACCCTAAGGGCACCGCAGTGCATGAAAGACAACACGGGTTGCCCTAAAAGAGCTATGAAACCATAGGAAGGGCCACCGACGTGACCCCTTAGGCACATGAAGGCCGCCGACACGTCATGACATCCGTCCCGCGTCTCGTCCATCACCGCAGAGAAGACACGCCCCATGTCCAGAGCGGGTCCTCACGCATGAAATGAATTATCTTTAGGCGGTCATTGTCATTACATACCGTACCCAACAACATATGACAAACCCCACCACGTCGTCCTTCCTTGCAAGGCACACCGCATCCTCCAAGGCAAGCCCCGATGCCCCTTCAAATCGTGCCACTCGGGTGGCGTTGTCTCCACGTGATTGTCAGTACGTCGGACCTGACACGCGACGCACCCCGGCTCATTGTCATCACTTTTATGGCGCATTACCTCATACAAGACAAGCCCCAAGCACCGTATGAATCCTCAAGCTTTCATGGATTTGTCTGGAGGCCATTTTTCCATGTCCGTGGGCATGTCACTAGGTGGCTCTGGGCACGCAGGACAAGACCCACGCCCAGGGGGGGTCGCCGACCACTCCCCCCCTAAAGAGACATTTATGCCTTTCCAGCTGTCCCACCAGGAAACATCAGCACTGACGAGGAGACATACTGGAGGGTTTAGACAACCCTGTGGGCACCACAGCGCATGAAAGTCAACACGTGTTGCCCTAAAAGATATATGAAACCGTAGGAACAGCCACCGATGTGACCCCTTAGGCACATGAAGGCCGCCGACACGTAGTAGCATTCATCCCGGGTAGCGTCCAACACCGCCGAGAAGACAGGCCCCATGTCCAGAGAGGGTCCTCACGCATGAAATGAATTCTCTTTAGGTGGTCATTGTCATTACATACGGGACACGACAACAGATGACAAACCCCACCGCAACGTCCTTCCTTTCAAGGCACGCCACACGCACCAAGACGGGCCTCGAGGCCCCTTCAAATCGTCTCACTCGGATGCCATTGTCTGGACAAGACTGTCAGTCCGCAGGATCACACATGCGACAAACCCCATCTCATTGTCATCGTTTTTAGGGCGCACTACCTCGGGCAAGACAAGCCCCAAGCACGAGACGAATCATCAGGAATTCATGGCACTGCGTCGATGCCATTTTCCATGTCACTCGGCATGTCATTGGGTGGCTCTAGGCACGCAGGACAAGACCCACGCCCAGGGGGGGTCGCCGACCACTCCCCCCCTAAAGAGACATTTATGCATTTCCAGCTATACCACCAGGAAACATCAACAGTGACGAGGAGACATACTGATGGGTTTAGACCACCCTAAGGGCACCGCAGTGCATGAAAGACAACACGGGTTGCCCTAAAAGAGCTATGAAACCATAGGAAGGGCCACCGACGTGACCCCTTAGGCACATGAAGGCCGCCGACACGTCATGGCATCCGCCCCGCGTCTCGTCCATCACCGCAGAGAAGACACGCCCCATGTCCAGAGCTGGTCCTCACGCCTCAAAGGAATTATCTTTAGGCGGTCATTGTCAATACATACCGTACCCAACAACATATGACAAACCCCACCACGTCGTCCTTCCTTGCAAGGCACACCGCATCCACCAAGGCAAGCCCCGAGGCCCCTTCAAATCGTCCCACTCGGATGGCGTTGTCTCCACGTGATTGTCAGTACGTCGGACCTGACACGCGACGCACCCCGGCTCATTGTCATCACTTTTATGACGCATTACCTCAGACAAGACAAGCCCCAAGCACCGTACGAATAATCAAGCTTTCATGGATTTGTCTGGAGGTCGTTTTTCCATGTTCGTGGGCATGTCACTGGGTGGATCTGGGCACGCAGGACAAGACCCACGCCCAGGGGGGGTCGCCGACCACTCCCCCCCTAAAGAGACATTTATGCATTTCCAGCTGTCCCACCAGGAAACATCAGCACTGACGAGGACACATACTGATGGGTTCAGACAACCCAATGGGCACCACAACGCATGAAAGACAGCACGTGTTGCCCTAAAAGAGCTACGAATCCATACGAACAGCCACCAAAGTGACCCCTTAGGCACATGAAGGCCGCCGACACGTCATGGCATCCGTCCCGGGTATCATCCAACACCGCCGAGAAGACAGGACCCATGTCCAGAGCGGGTCCCCGCGCATGAAATGAATTATCTTTAGGCGGTCATTGTCTTTACATTCCGAACACAACAACATGTGACAAACCCCACCTCGACGTCCTTCCTTTCAAGAAACGCCGCATGCACCAAGACGGGCCCCGAGACCCCTTCAAATCGTCTCACTCGGATGCCATTGTCTGAACGCGACTGTCAGTCCGCAGGATCTCGAAGGCCACAAACACCATCCCATTGTCATCGTTTTTATGGCGCACTACCTCGGGCAAGACAAGCCCCAAGCACGGGACGAATCATCAGGCATTCATGGCATTAAGTCGATGTCATTTTGCATGTCAATGGGCATCACATTGGGTGGCTCTAGGCACGCAGGACAAGACCCACGCCCGGGGGGGGTCGCCGACCACTCCCCCCCTAAAGAGACATTTATGCATTTCCAGCTATTCCACCAGGAAACATCAACACCGACGAGGAGACATACTGATGGGTTTAGACCACCCTGAGGGCAGGGCAGCGCATGAAAGGCAACACGTGTTGCCCTAAAAGAGCTATGAAACCATAGGAAGGGCCACCGACGTGGCCCCTTAGGCACATGAAGGCCGCCGACACGTCATGGCATCCGTCCCACGTATCGTCCATCACCACAGCGAAGACACGCCCCATGTCCAGAGCGGGTCCCCACGCATGAAAGGAATTCTCTTTAGGCGGTCATTGTCATTACATACCGGACCCAACAACATATGACAAACCCCACCTCATTGTCCTTCCATTCAAGGCACACCGCATCCACCAAGGGAAGCCCTGAGGCCCCTTCAAATCCTCTCACCCGGATGGCGTTGTCTCCACCTGATTGTCAGTACGGAGGACCTGACACGCGACGAAACCCGGCTCATTGTCATCACTTTTATGGCGCACTACCTCGAACAAGACAAGCCCCAAGCACCGGACGAATCATCAAGCTGTCTTTGCTTTGTCCGGAGGCTGTTTTTCCATGTCCGTGGGCATGTCACTGGGTGGCTCTGGGCACGCAGGACAAGACCCACGCCCAGGGGGGGTCGCCGACCACTCCCCCCCTAAAGAGACATTTATGCATTTCCAGCTGTCCCACCAGGAAACATCAGCACTGACGAGGAGACATACTGATGGGTTTAGACAACCCTGTGGGCACCACAGCGCATGAAAGACAACACGTGTTGCCCTAAAAGAGATATGAAACCATAGGAACAGCCACTGATGTGACCCCTTAGGCACATCAAGGCCGCCGACACGTAGTAGCATTCGTCGCGGGTAGCATCCAACGCCGCCGAGAAGACAGGCCCCATGTCCAGAGCGGGTCCTCGCGCATGAAATGAATTCTCTTTAGGTGGTCATTGTCATTACATACGGGACACGACAACATATGAAAAACCCCACCTCGACGTCCTTCCTTTCAAGGCACGCCGCATGCACCAAGACGGGCCCTGAGGCCCCTTCAAATCGTCTCACTCGGATGCCATTGTCTGGACGCGACTGTCAGTCCGCAGGATCGCACATGCGACAAACCCCGTCTCATTGCCATCGTTTTTAGGGCGCACTACCTCGGGCAAGACAAGCCCCAAGCACGGGACGAATCATCAGGAATTCATGGCATTGCGTCGATGCCATTTTCCATGTCACTGGGCATGTCTGTGGGTGGCTCTCGGCACGCAGGACAAGACCCACGCCCAGGGGGGGTCGCCGACCACTCCCCCCCTAAAGAGACATTTATGCATTTCCAGCTATTCCACCAGGAAACATCAACACTGACGAGGAGACATACTGAGTGGTTTAGACCACCCAGAGGGAACCGCAGCGCATGAAAGGCAACACGTGTTGCCCTAAAAGGGCTATGAAACCATAGGAAGGGACACCGACGTGGCCCCTTAGGCACATGAAGGCCGCCGACACGTCATGGCATCCGTCCCGCGTATCGTCCAACACCGCCGAGGAGACAGGACCCATGTCCAGAGCGGGTCCTCACGCATGAAATGAATTCTCTTTAGGTGGTCATTGTCTTTACATACCGGACACAACAACATATGACAAACCCCACCTCAACGTCCTTCCTTTCAAGGCACGCCGCACGCACCAAGACGGGCCCCGAGGCCCCTTCAAATCGCCTCACTAGGATTCCATTGTCTGGACGCGATTGTCAGTCCGTAGGATCTCACAGGCGACAAACCCCACCCATCTCATTGTCATCGGTTTTATGGCGCACCACCTCGGGCAAGACAAGACCCTAGCACGGGAAGAATCATCAGGAATTCAGGGCATTGCGTCGATGCCATTTTCCATGTCACTGGGCATGTCATTGGGTGGCTCTAGGCACGCAGGACAAGACCCACGCCCAGGGGGGTCGCCGACCACTCCCCCCCTAAAGAGACATTTATGCATTTCCAGCTATCCCACCAGGAAACATCAACACTGACGAGGAGACATACTGATGGGTTTAGACCACCCTGAGGGCACCGCAGCGCATGAAAGACAACACGTGTTGCCCTAAAAGAGCTATGAAACCATAGGAAGGGCCACCGACGTGACCCCTTATGCACATGAAGGCCACCGACAAGTCATGGCATCCATCCCGCGTATCGTCGATCACCGCCGAGAAGACACGCCCCATGTCCAGAGCGGGTCCTCACTCATGAAAAGAATTCTCTTTAGGTGGTAATTGTAATTACATACAGGACCCAACAACATATGAAAAACCCCACCTCGACGTCCTTCCTTTCAAGGCACGTCGCATCCACCAAGACATGCCCCGAGGCCACTTCAAATCGTCTCACTCGGATGGCTTTGTCTCCACGCGATTGTCAGTTCGTCGGACCTGACACGCGACGAACCCCGTCTCATTGTCATCGCTTTTATGGGGCACTACCGCGGGCAAGACAAGCCCCAAGCACAGGAGGAATCATCTAGAGGCCATTTTTCCATGTCTGTGGGCATGTCACTGGGTGGCTCTGGGCACGCAGGACAAGACCCACGCCCAGGGGGGGTCGCCGACCACTCCCCCCCTAAAGAGACATTTCTGCATTTCCAGCTCTCCCACCAGGAAACATCAGCACTGACGAGGAGACATACTGAGTGGTTTAGACCACCCAGAGGGAACCGCAGCGCATGAAAGACAACACGTGTTGCCCTAAAAGAACTATGAAACCATAGGAACGGCAACCGACGTGACCCCTTAGGCACGTGAAGGCCGCCGACACGTCATGGCATCCTTCCCGCGTATCGTCGACCACCGCCGAGAAGACAGACCCCATGTCCAGAGCGGGTCCTCACGCATGAAATGAATTCTCTTTAGGTGGTCGGTGTCGTTACATACCGAACCCAACAACATATGACAAACCCCAGCTCGGCGTCCTTCCTTTCAAGGCACCCCGCATCCACCAAGACAAGCCTCGAGGCCCCTTCAAATCGTCTCACTCGGATGGCATTGTCTCCACGCGATTGTCGGTACGTAGGACCTCACACGCGACGAACCCCGGCTCATTGTCAAAGCTTTTAAGGCGCACTACCCCGGAGAAGACAAGCCCCAAGCACCGGACGAATCATCACGCATTGATGGCATTGTCTAGAGGCCATTTTTCCATGTCCGTGGGCATGTCACTGGGTGGCTCGAGGCACGCAGGACAAGACCCACGCCCAGGGGGGGTCGCCGACCACTCCCCCCCTAAAGAGACATTTATGCATTTACAGCTATCCCACCAGGAAACATCAGCACTGACGAGGAGACATACTGAGTGGTTTAGACCACCCAGAGGGCACCCCAGCTCATGAAAGACAACGCGAGTTGCCCTAAAAGAGCTATGAAACCATAGGAACGGCCACCGACGTGACCCCTTAGGCACATGAAGGCCGCCGGCACGTCATGGCATCCGTCCCGCGTGTCGTCGACCACCGCCGAGAAGACAACCCCATGTCCAGAGCGGGTCCTCACGCATGAAACGAATTCTATTTAGGTGGTCATGGACGTTACATACCGGACCCAACAAGATATGGCAAACCCCAGCTCGGCGTCCTTCCTTTCAAGGCACCCCGCATCCACCAATGCAAGCCCCGATGCCCCTTCAAATCGTCTCACTCGGATGGAATTGTCTCCACGCGATTGTCAGTACGTAGGACCTGACACGCGAC
>CAUJRU010000457.1:62500-85000 GCA_963277665.1 Viscum album
CCCCCCACATCCCACCAGTGAGGAAAAAGGTAGGAACGTCAGGGGATGAGGAGGGAAACCCCCATCCCGCCGTGCCTCCCACATCTCACATTCCGTAGGAACTCAACCGCCATGAGGCAGCTTTTAAGCAGACGAACCAGCAACGCTCAAGAGACGTCGAGGAAAAGGAGTCATGGTAGGTACGGGGGTCCTATGTCCCGCCGCGCCGCCCACATCCCACCATCCACAGGATCCCACAAACCGTGAGGCGGTATTTAAGCACCCAGCCCGCAATGCTCCACAGACGGGGAGGAAAAGGCAGGCACGTCAGGGGACGGGGCAAAAACCCAATCCCGCCGCGCCTCCCACATCCCACCATCCGCAGCAACTCAACCACCCTGAGGCGGCTTTTAAGCAAGCCAAGCCGCACTGCTCTAGAGAAGGCGAGGGAAGGGCAGGAGCGTCGAGGGACGACAAAGGAACACCAACCCACCATGCCTCCCACATCCCACCATCCAAGGAACTCCGCCACCGACAGGTGGCCTTTTAAGCAAGCCCGAACCGCAACGCTCCATGAAAGGTGAGGAAAAAGGCGGGCACGGCATGAGACTGGGCAAAAACCCATTCTTTCCAATTCCCCCCACATCCCACCGGTGAGGAAAAGGAATTACAGCGTCCCACCGCCATGCCTCCCACATCCCACCTTCCGAAGGAACTCAACCGCCATGAGGCAGATTTTAAGCAGACGAACCCACAACGCTCCAGGGACGTTGAGGAAAAGGAGTCATGACAGGAACGGAGGCCCTATGTCCCGCCGCACCCCCCACATCCCACCATTCAAAAGAACTCAACCACCGTTGAGAAACTTTTAACCAAGAACCAGGACACCAACCATGCTCATCTATCATCATCCCATCCAAGTTATATCTGTCTAGTATCGCATCGTCTTTTTAGCAAGCCCTTGGAAGACGGAACCGCAATTGTGCGAGAGAATTCAACCCAAGCATATAGACGGGGCCCCTACATCAGCACCAAAAAAATTCCACTACCAACAGGGAGAACTCCAAAGGGACAAGTGAGGGTCGTCTAGGTGGAGCTCACCCACCTGGGGATTCTTCGCTTGAGATATAACCGAGGAGAAAGTCACCCCTGGCACTGATTTAATGAGACCCGTCACAGTATCACCATCTTTCGATTAGTTTGTCCTTTACATGCGGGACCTGATCTTTGAGACAGGCATATGACTAGTGGAAGGATCAGCCATGTAGCATCACCAACAACATCTGCATTGTTTGGGGTATGACTGAGCTGACCACTCAGACCCCAACACAAGCCCAAACCGTCGTCCCGAACATTCAATTCTGTTCGATTAGTTTGTCCTTTGTACATGCACAACCTGATCTTTGAGACAAACATATGACTAATGGAAGGATCAGCCAGGTAGCATCACCAACCACATCTGCAATGTTTGAGGTATGACTGAGCAGACCACTCAGACCCCAACACAAGCCCCAACCATCTTCCCAAATCGACAGGATTCCCCTTAATGAGTCATCACCTCCGCATGACGCTCGTGTATCTTGCAGAAACAGTAGATACACATTCTCAAGCCACCCTTATGAACATCATCACCCAAGGCATGGCTGAGGAGGAAGGCACCCCAACTTGTCCAATAATGAACCATGGAAATCGTCACCCTGTTGGTGTGAGTTTCTTAGGACCCAAATAACTCGCACGTGGCCCCGACAATGCGTTGAGCAAAGCACTCCCACCAATCATTGCCCAAGGCAGCTTGCTATGGTTCGCATGAAATATCGCTGAATGAGAAATTTAGGAGCACGCTCTCGCATCCTGGTGATACCGACAGTTTCGCGCTTGAACCACTACCAAAATTCCACAACGCTCCAGAGAAGGTGAGGAAAAGGCGGTACAGCAAGGAACGACAAAGGAACCCAATCCCACCATGCCTCCCACATCCCAACATCTGCAAGAACTCAACCACACTCGGTGGCTTTTAAGCATAGCCCGACCCGCAACGCTCCATGAAAGGTGAGGAAAAAGGTGGGTACGACAGGACGGGGAAACAACCCAATCCCGCCCATACCCCCCACATCCCACCAGTGAGGAAAAAGGTAGGAACGTCAGGGGATGAGGAGGGAAACCCCCATCCCGCCGTGCCTCCCACATCTCACATTCCGTAGGAACTCAACCGCCATGAGGCAGCTTTTAAGCAGACGAACCAGCAACGCTCAAGAGACGTCAAGGAAAAGGAGTCAGGGTAGGTACGGGGGTCCTATGTCCCGCCGCGCCACCCACATCCCACCATCCACAGGATCCCACAAACCGTGAGGCGGTATTTAAGCACCCAGCCCGCAATGCTCCACAGACGGGGAGGAAAAGGCAGGCACGTCAGGGGACGGGGCAAAAACCCAATCCCGCCGCGCCTCCCACATCCCACCATCCGCAGCAACTCAACCACCCTGAGGCGGCTTTTAAGCAAGCCAAGCCGCACTGCTCTAGAGAAGGCGAGGGAAGGGCAGGAGCGTCGAGGGACGACAAAGGAACACCAACCCACCATGCCTCCCACATCCCACCATCCAAGGAACTCCGCCACCGACAGGTGGCCTTTTAAGCAAGCCCGAACCGCAACGCTCCATGAAAGGTGAGGAAAAAGGCGGGCACGGCATGAGACTGGGCAAAAACCCATTCTTTCCAGTGCCCCCCACATCCCACCGGTGAGGAAAAGGAATTACAGCGTCCCACCGCCATGCCTCCCACATCCCACCTTCCGAAGGAACTCAACCGCCATGAGGCAGATTTTAAGCAGACGAACCCACAACGCTCCAGGGACGTTGAGGAAAAGGAGTCATGACAGGAACGGAGGCCCTATGTCCCGCCGCACCCCCCACATCCCACCATTCAAAAGAACTCAACCACCGTTGCGAAACTTTTAACCAAGAACCAGGACACCAACCATGCTCATCTATCATCATCCCATCCAAGTTATATCTGTCTAGTATCGCATCGTATTTTTAGCAAGCCCTTGGAAGACGGAACCGCAATTGTGCGAGAGAATTCAACCCAAGCATATAGACGGGGCCCCTACATCAGCACCAAAAAAATTCCACTACCAACAGGGAGAACTCCAAAGGGACAAGTGAGGGTCTTCTAGGTGGAGCTCACCCACCTGGGGATTCTTCGCTTGAGATATAACCGAGGAGAAAGTCACCCCTGGCACTGATTTAATGAGACCCGTCACAGTATCACCATCTTTCGATTAGTTTGTCCTTTACATGCGGGACCTGATCTTTGAGACAGGCATATGACTAGTGGAAGGATCAGCCATGTAGCATCACCAACAACATCTGCATTGTTTGGGGTATGACTGAGCTGACCACTCAGACCCCAACACAAGCCCAAACCGTCGTCCCGAACATTCAATTCTGTTCGATTAGTTTGTCCTTTGTACATGCACAACCTGATCTTTGAGACAAGCATATGACTAGTGGAAGGATCAGCCAGGTAGCATCACCAACCACATCTGCAATGTTTGAGGTATGACTGAGCAGACCACTCAGACCCCAACACAAGCCCCAACCATCTTCCCAAATCGACAGGATTCCCCTTAATGAGTCATCACCTCCGCATGACGCTCGTGTATCTTGCAGAAACAGTAGATACACATTCTCAAGCCACCCTTATGAACATCATCACCCAAGGCATGACTGAGGAGGAAGGCACCCCAACTTGTCCAATAATGAACCATGGAAATCGTTACCCTGTTGGTGTGAGTTTCTTAGGACACAAATAACTCGCACGTGGCCCCGACAATGCGTTGAGCAAAGCACTCCCACCAATCATTGCCCAAGGCAGCTTGCTATGGTACGCATGGAATATCGCTGAATGAGAAATTTAGGAGCACGCTCTCGCATCCTGGTGATACCGACAGTTTCGCGCTTGAACCACTACCAAAATTCCACAACGCTCCAGAGAAGGTGAGGAAAAGGCGGTACAGCAAGGGACGACAAAGGAACCCAATCCCAACATGCCTCCCACATCCCAACATCTGCAAGAACTCAACCACACTCAGTGGATTTTAAGCAAAGCCCGACCCGCAACGCTCCATGAAAGGTGAGGAAAAAGGTGGGTACGACAGGACGGGGAAACAACCCAATCCCGCCCATACCCCCCACATCCCACCAGTGAGGGAAAAGGTAGGAACGTCAGGGGATGAGGAGGGAAACCCCCATCCCGCCGTGCCTCCCACATCTCACATTCCGTAGGAACTCAACCGCCATGAGGCAGCTTTTAAGCAGACGAACCAGCAACGCTCAAGAGACGTCGAGGAAAAGGAGTCATGGTAGGTACGGGGGTCCTATGTCCCGCCGCGCCGCCCACATCCCACCATCCACAGGATCCCACAAACCGTGAGGCGGTATTTAAGCACCCAGCCCGCAATGCTCCACAGACGGGGAGGAAAAGGCAGGCACGTCAGGGGACGGGGCAAAAACCCAATCCCGCCGCGCCCCCCACATCCCACCATCCGCAGCAACTCAACCGCCCTGAGGCAGCTTTTAAGCAAGCAGAGCCGCACTGCTCTAGAGAAGGCGAGGGAAGGGCAGGAGCGTCGAGGGACGACAAAGGAACACCAACCCACCATGCCTCCCACATCCCACCATCCAAGGAACTCCGCCACCAACAGGTGGCCTTTTAAGCAAGCCCGAACCGCAACGCTCCATGAAAGGTGAGGAAAAAGGCGGGCACGGCATGAGACTGGGCAAAAACCCATTCTTTCCAATGCCCCCCACATCCCACCGGTGAGGAAAAGGAATTACAGCGTCCCACCGCCATGCTTCCCACATCCCACCTTCCGAAGGAACTCAACCGCCGTGAGGCAGATTTTAAGCAGACGAACCCACAACGCTCCAGGGACGTTGAGGAAAAGGAGTCATGACAGGAACAGAGGCCCTATGTCCCGCCGCACCCCCCACATCCCACCATTCAAAAGAACTCAACCACCGTTGAGAAACTTTTAACCAAGAACCAGGACACCAACCATGCTCATCTATCATCATCCCATCCAAGTTATATCTGTCTAGTATCGCATCGTCTTTTTAGCAAGCCCTTGGAACCCGAAACCAAAATTGTGCGAGAGAATTCAACCCAAGCATATAGACGGGGCCCGTACATCAGCACCAACAAAATTCCACTACCAACAGGGAGAACTCCAAAGGGACAAGTGAGGGTCTTCAAGGTGGAGCTCACCCACCTGGGGATTCTTCGCTTGAGGTATAACCGAGGAGAAAGTCAGCCCTGGCACTGATTTAATGAGACCCGTCACAGTATCACCATCTTTCGATTAGTTTGTCCTTTACATGCGGGACCTGATCTTTGAGACAGGCATATGACTAGTGGAAGGATCAACCATGTAGCATCACCAACCACATCTGCAATGTTTGAGGTATGACTGAGCAGACCACTCAGACCCCAACACAAGCCCAAACCGTCGTCCCGAGCATTCAATTCCATTCGATTAGTTTGTCCTTCGTACATGCACAGCCTGATCTTTGAGACAATCATATGACTAATGGAAAGATCAACCGGGTACCATCACCAACCACATCTGCAATGTTTGAGGTATGACTGAGAAGACCACTCAGACCCCAACACAAGCCCGAACCATCTCTTCCCAAATCGACATGTTTCCCCTTAATTAGTCATCACCTCTGCATGACGCTCGTGTATCTTGCAGAAACAGTAGATACACATTCTCAAGCCACCCTTATGAACATCATCACCCAAGGCATGACTGAGGAGGAAGGCACCCCAACTTGTCCAATAATGAACCATGGAAATCGTTACCCTGTTGGTGTGAGTTTCTTAGGACCCAAATAACTCGCACGTGGCCCCGACAATGCGTTGAGCAAAGCACTCCCACCAATCATTGCCCAAGGCAGCTTGCTATGGTTCGCATGGAATATCACTGAATGAGAAATTTAGGAGCACGCTCTCGCATCCTGGTGATACCGACAGTTTCGCGCTTGAACCACTACCAAAATTCCACAACGCTCCAGAGAAGGTGAGGAAAAGGCGGTACAGCAAGGGACGACAAAGGAACCCAATCCCACCATGCCTCCCACATCCCAACATCTGCAAGAACTCAACCACAATCAGTGGATTTTAAGCAAAGCCCGACCCGCAACGCTCCATGAAAGGTGAGGAAAAAGGTGGGTACGACAGGATGGGGAAACAACCCAATCCCACCCATACCCCCCACATCCCACCAGTGAGGAAAAAGGTAGGAACGTCAGGGGATGAGGAGGGAAACCCCCATCCCGCCGTGCCTCCCACATCTCACATTCCGTAGGAACTCAACCGCCATGAGGCAGCTTTTAAGCAGACGAACCAGCAACGCTCAAGAGACGTCGAGGAAAAGGAGTCATGGTAGGTACGGGGGTCCTATGTCCCGCCGCGCCGCCCACATCCCACCATCCACAGGATCCCACAAACCGTGAGGCGGTATTTAAGCACCCAGCCCGCAATGCTCCACAGACGGGGAGGAAAAGGCAGGCACGTCAGGGGACGGGGCAAAAACCCAATCCCGCCGCGCCCCCCACATCCCACCATCCGCAGCAACTCAACCGCCCTGAGGCAGCTTTTAAGCAAGCAGAGCCGCACTGCTCTAGAGAAGGCGAGGGAAGGGCAGGAGCGTCGAGGGACGACAAAGGAACACCAACCCACCATGCCTCCCACATCCCACCATCCAAGGAACTCCGCCACCAACAGGTGGCCTTTTAAGCAAGCCCGAACCGCAACGCTCCATGAAAGGTGAGGAAAAAGGCGGGCACGGCATGAGACTGGGCAAAAACCCATTCTTTCCAATGCCCCCCACATCCCACCGGTGAGGAAAAGGAATTACAGCGTCCCACCGCCATGCCTCCCACATCCCACCTTCCGAAGGAACTCAACCGCCATGAGGCAGATTTTAAGCAGACGAACCCACAACGCTCCAGGGACGTTGAGGAAAAGGAGTCATGACAGGAACGGAGGCCCTATGTCCCGCCGCACCCCCCACATCCCACCATTCAAAAGAACTCAACCACCGTTGCGAAACTTTTAACCAAGAACCAGGACACCAACCATGCTCATCTATCATCATCCCATCCAAGTTATATCTGTCTAGTATCGCATCGTCTTTTTAGCAAGCCCTTGGAACCCGAAACCAAAATTGTGCGAGAGAATTCAACCCAAGCATATAGACGGGGCCCTTACATCAGCACCAACAAAATTCCACTACCAACAGGGAGAACTCCAAAGGGACAAGTGAGGTTCTTCTAGGTGGAGCTCACCCACCTGGGGATTCTTCGCTTGATGTATAACCGAGGAGAAAGTCAGCCGTGTCACTGATTTAATGAGACCCTTCACAGTATCACCATCTTTCGATTAGTTTGTCCTTGTACATGCAGGACCTGATCTTTGAGACACGCATATGACTAGTGGAAGGATCACCCATGTAGCGTCACTAACCACATCTGCAATGTTTGAGGTATGACTGAGCAGACCACTCAGACCCCAACACAAGCCTAAACCGTCGTCCCGAGCATTCAATTCCATTCGATTAGTTTGTCCTTTGTACATGCACAACCTGATCTTTGATACAAGCATATGACTAATGGAAGGATCAGCCAGGTAGCATCACCAACCACATCTGCAATGTTTGAGGTATGACTGAGCAAACCACTCAGACCCCAACACAAGCCCAAACCATCTTCCCAAATCGACATGTTTCCCCTTAATTAGTCATCACCTCTGCATGACGCTCGTGTATCTTGCAAAAACAATAGATACACATTCTTCGCTTGATGTATAACCGAGGAGAACGTCAAACTTGTCACTGATTTAATGAGACCCTTCACAGTATCACCATCTTTCGGTTAGTTTGTCCCTGTACATGCACAGACTGATCTTTGAGACAAGCATATGACTAGTGTTCTCATCGGATATCCAACCAAGCCAAACCGTGTTCCATCATTCACATGGAAACATGTACAAGGACCAAATGAAAGCGAGGAGAAATTAAACCCCCACTTACGGATGAGGGTGCCAACGAGACCAACGTTCCCTTCCCAAAAAAGGGAGACCGCAGTATCTTGACAACCATCCACCACTCCCACACAATCGCGTAAGCACAACCATCAACCCACACAACTGACCGTCACGCCTCGAGGGAAGCAACCCGAGAGGCATCACAATGCAGCACATGAAGGCAGGGAAAGCCCGCTATGCATGACACAAGGGAAGGATTGATATACCCAACCCCCTAGCGCCAACGAGACCAACGTTCCATTCCCAAAAAAGGGAGACCGCAGTATCTTGACAACCATCCACCACTTCCACACAATCGCATAAGGGCAACCATCAACCCACACAACTGATCATGCACAACCTGATCTTTGAGACAAGCATATGACTAGTAGAAGGATCAGCCATGTAGCATCACCAACATCATCTGCATTGTTTGAGGTATGACTGAGCTCACCACTCAGACCCCAACACAAGCCCAAACCATCATCCCGAACATTCAATTCCGTTCCATTAGTTTGTCCTTTGTACATGCACAACCTGATCTTTGGGACAAGCATATGACTAATGGAAGGATCAGCCAGGTTGCATCACCAACCACATCTGCAATGTTTGAGGTATGACTGAGCAGACCACTCAGACCCCAACACAAGCCCAAACCGTCTTTCCAAATCGACAGGAACCCAATTAATGAGTCATCACCTCTGCATGATGCTCAATACCGCAATTGTGCGAGAGAATTCAACCCAAGCATATAAACAGGGCCCGTATATCATAACTGACAAAATTCCACTACCAACAGGGAGAACTCCGAAGGGACAAGTGAGGGTCTTCTAGGTGGAGCTCACCCACCTGGGGATTCTTCTCTTGATGTATAACTGAGGAGAAAGTCAGCCCTGGCACTAATTTAATGAGACCCATCACAGTATCACCATCTTTCGATTAGTTTGTCTTTGTACATGCGGGACCTGATCTTTGAGTCAAGCATATGACTAGTTGAAGGATCAGCCATGTAGCATCACCAACAACATCTGCATTGTTTGAGGTATGACTGAGCTAACCACTCAGACCCCAACACAAGCCCAAACCGTCGTCCCGAACATTCAATTCCATTCGATTAGTTTTTCCTTTGTACATGCACCACCTGATCTTTGGGACAAGCATATGACTAATGGAAGGATCAGCCAGGTAGCATCACCAACCACATCTGCAATGTTTGAGGTATGACTGAGCAAACCACTCAGACCCCAACACAAGCCCAAACCATCTTCCCAAATCGACAGGATTCCCCTTAATGAGTCATCACCTCTGCGTGACGACGCTCGTGTATCTTGTCGAAACAATAGATACACATTCTTCGCTTGATGTATAACCGAGGAGAACGTCAAACTTGTCACTGATTTAATGAGACCCTTCACAATATCACCATCTTTCGGTTAGTTTGTCCCTGTATATGCACAGACTGATCTTTGAGACAAGCATTTGACTAGTGTTCTCAACGGATATCCAACCAAGCCAAACCGTGTTCCATCATTCACATGGAAACATGCACAAGGACCAAATGAAAGCGAGGAGAAATTAATCCCCCACTTACGGATGAGGGTGCCAACGAGACCAACGTTCCCTTCCCAAAAAAGGGAGACCGCAGTATCTTGACAACCATCCACCACTCCCACACAATCGCGTAAGCACAACCATCAACCCACACAACTGACCGTGACGCCTCAAGGGAAGCAACCCGAGAGGCATCACAATGCAGCACATGAAGGCAGGGAAAGCCCGCTATGCATGACACAAGGGAAGGATTTATATACCCAACCCCCTAGAGCCAAGGAGACCAACGTTCCCTTCCCAAAAAAGGGAGACCGCAGTATCTTGACAACCATCCACCACTCCCACACAATCGCGTAAGCACAACCATCAACCCACACAACTGACTGTGACGCCTCGAGGGAAGCAACCCGAGAGACATCACAATGCAGCACATGAAGGCAGGGAAAGCCCGCTATGCATGACACAAGGGAAGGATTTATATACCCAACCCCCTAGAGCCAAGGAGACCAACGTTCCCTTCCCAAAAAAGGGAGACCGCAGTATCTTGACAACCATCCACCACTCCCACACAATCGCGTAAGCACAACCATCAACCCACACAACTGACCGTGACGCCTCAAGGGAAGCAACCCCAGAGGCATCACAATGCAGCACATGAAGGCAGGGAAAGCCCGCTATGCATGACACAAGGGAAGGATTTATATACCCAACCCCCTAGAGCCAAGGAGACCAACGTTCCCTTCCCAAAAAAGGGAGACCGCAGTATCTTGACAACCATCCACCACTCCCACACAATCGCGTAAGCACAACCATCAACCCACACAACTGACTGTGACGCCTCGAGGGAAGCAACCCGAGAGACATCACAATGCAGCACATGAAGGCAGGGAAAGCCCGCTATGCATGACACAAGGGAAGGATTGATATACCCAACCCCCTAGAGCCAACGAGACCAACGTTCCCTTCCCAAAAAAGGGAGACCGCAGTATCTTGACAACCATCCACCACTCCCACACAATCGCATAAGCGCAACCATCAACCCACACAACTGATCATGCAGGACCTGACCTTTGAGACAAGCATATGACTAGTGGAAGGATCAGCCATGTAGCATCACCAACAACATCTGCATTGTTTGAGGTATGACTGAGCTCACCACTCAGACCCCAACACAAGCCCAAACCGTCGTCTCGAACATTCAATTCCGTTCGATTAGTTTGTCCTTTGTACATGCACAACCTGATTTTTGAGACAAGCATATGACTAATGGAAGGATCAGACAGGTTGCACCACCAACAACATCTGCAATGTTTGAGGTATGACTGAGCAGACCACTCAGACCCCAACACAATCCCAAACCGTCTTCCCAAATCGACAGGAACCCAATTAATGAGTCTTCACCTCTGCATGATGCTCAAAACCGCAATTGTGCGAGAGAATTCAACCCAAGCATATAAACAGGGCCCGTATATCAGCACTAACAAAATTCCACTACCAACAGGGAGAACTCCGATGGGACAAGTGAGGATCTTCTAGGTGGAGCTCACCCACCTGGGGATTCTTCGCTTGATGTATAACCGAGGAGAAAGTCAGCCGTGTCACTGATTTAATGAGACCCTTCACAGTATCACCATCTTTCGATTAGTTTGTCCCTGTACATGCACTAACTGATCTTTGAGACAAGCATATGACTAGTGGAAGGATCAACCATGTAGCATTACCAACAACATCTGCATTGTTTGTGGTATAACTGAGCAGACCACTCAGACCCCAACACAAGCCCAAACCATCATCCCGAACATTCAATTCCGTTCGATTAGTTTATCCTTTGTAAATGCACAACCTGATCTTTGAGACAAGCATATGACTAATGGTAGGATCAGCCAGGTAGCATCACCAACCACATCTGCAATGTTTGAGGTATGACTGAGCAGACCACTCAAACCCCAACACAAGCCCAAATCATCTTCCCAAATCGACAGGATTCCCCTTAATGAGTCATCACCTCTGCATGACGCTCGTGTATCTTGCAGAAACAATAGATACACATTCTTCGCTTGATGTAAAACCGAGGAGAACGTCAGACTTGTCCCTGATTTACTGAGACCCTTCACAGTATCACCATCTTCGATTAGTTTGTCCCTGTACATGCACAGACTGAACTTTGAGACAAGCATATGACTAGTGTTCTCAACGGATATCCAACCAAGCCAAACCGTGTTCCATCATTCACATGGAAACATGCACAAGGACCAAATGAAAGCGAGGAGAAATTAAACCCCCACTTACGGATGAGGGTGCCAACGAGACCAACGTTCCCTTCCCAAAAAAGGGAGACCGCAGTATCTTGACAACCATCCACCACTCCCACACAATCGCGTAAGCACAACCATCAACCCACACAGCTGATCGTGACGCCTCGAGGGATGCAACCCGAGAGGCATCACAATGCAGCACATGAAGGCAGGGAAAGCCCGCTATGCATGACACAAGGGAAGGATTGATATACCCAACCCCCTAGAGCCAACGAGACCAACGTTCCCTTCCCAAAAAAGGGAGACCGCGGTATCTTGACAACCATCCACCACTCCCACACAATCGCATAAGCGCAACCATCAACCCACACAACTGATCATGCAGGACCTGATCTTTGAGAAAAGCATATGACTAGTGGAAGGATCAGACATGTAGAATCACCAACAACATCTGCATTGTTTGAGGTATGACTGAGCTCACCACTCAGACCCCAACACAAGCCCAAACCGTCGTCCCGAACATTCAATTCCGTTCGATTAGTTTGTCCATTGTACATGCACAACCTGATCTTTGAGACAAGCATATGACTAATGGAAGGATCAACAAGGTTGCATCACCAACCACATCTGCAATGTTTGAGGTATGACCCCACCTCAACGTCCTTCCCTTCAAGGCACGCCGCATGCACCAAGACGGGCCTCGAGGCCCCTTCAAATCGTCTCACTCGGATGCCATTGTCTGGAAACGACTGTCAGCCCGCAAGATCACACATGCGACAAACCCCATCTCGTTGTCATCGTTTTTAGGGCGCACTACCTCGGGAAAGACAAGCCCCAAGCACGGGACGAATCATCGAGAATTCATGGCATTGCGTCCATGCCATTTTCCATGTCACTGGGCACGTCATCGGGTGGCTCTAGGCACGCAGGACAAGACCCACGCCCAGGGGGGGTCGCCGACCACTCCCCCCCCTAAAGAGACATTTATGCATTTCCAGCTATTCCACCAGGAAACATCAACAGTGACGAGGAGACATACTGATGGGTTTAGACCACCCTAAGGGCACCGCAGTGCATGAAAGACAACACGGGTTGCCCTAAAAGAGCTATGAAACCATAGGAAGGGCCACCGACGTGACCCCTTAGGCACATGAAGGCCGCCGACACGTCATGGCATCCGTCCCGCGTCTCGTCCATCACCGCAGAGAAGACACGCCCCATGTCCAGAGCGGGTCCTCACGCATGAAAGGAATTATCTTGAGGCGGTCATTGTCATTACATACCGTACCCAACAACATATGACAAACCCCACCACGTCGTCCTTCCTTGCAAGGCACACCGCATCCTCCAAGGCAAGCCCCGATGCCCCTTCAAATCGTCCCACTCGGGTGGCGTTGTCTCCACGTGATTGTCAGTACGTCGGACCTGACACGCGACGCACCCCGGCTCATTGTCATCACTTTTATGGCGCATTACCTCAGACAAGACAAGCCCCAAGCACCGTATGAATCCTCAAGCTTTCATGGATTTGTCTGGAGGCCATTTTTCCATGTCCGTGGGCATGTCACTAGGTGGCTCTGGGCACGCAGGACAAGACCCACGCCCAGGGGGGGTCGCCGACCACTCCCCCCCTA
Source organism: Viscum album (assembly GCA_963277665.1). Taxonomy (NCBI): domain Eukaryota; kingdom Viridiplantae; phylum Streptophyta; class Magnoliopsida; order Santalales; family Viscaceae; genus Viscum; species Viscum album. Next base: position 76,005 of record CAUJRU010000457.1, read on the forward strand.
AAGAGACATTTATGCATTTTCAGCTGTCCCACCAGGAAACATCAGCACTGACGAGGAGACATACTAACGGGTTTAGACAACCCTGTGGGCACCACAGCGCATGAAAGACAACACGTGTTGCCCTAAAAGATATATGAAACCATAGGAACAGCCACCGATGTGACCCCTTAGGCACATGAAGGCCGCCGACACGTAGTAGCATTCATCCCGGGTAGCGTCCAACACCGCCGAGAAGACAGGCCCCATGTCCAGAGAGGGTCCTCACGCATGAAATGAATTCTCTTTAGGTGGTCATTGTCATTACATACGGGACACGACAACAGATGACAAACCCCACCGCAACGTCCTTCCTTTCAAGGCACGCCACACGCACCAAGACGGGCCTCGAGGCCCCTTCAAATCGTCTCACTCGGATGCCATTGTCTGGACACGACTGTCAGTCCGCAAGATCACACATGCGACAAACCCCATCTCATTGTCATCGTTTTTAGGGCGCACTACCTCGGGCAAGACAAGCCCCAAGCACGGGACGAATCATCAGAAATTCATGGCACTGCGTCGATGCCATTTTCCATGTCACTCGGCATGTCAGTGGGTGGCTCTAGGCACGCAGGACAAGACCCACGCCCAGGGGGGGTCGCCGACCACTCCCCCCCTAAAGAGACATTTATGCATTTCCAGCTATACCACCAGGAAACATCAACAGTGACGAGGAGACATACTGATGGGTTTAGACCACCCTAAGGGCACCGCAGTGCATGAAAGACAACACGGGTTGCCCTAAAAGAGCTATGAAACCATAGGAAGGGCCACCGACGTGACCCCTTAGGCACATGAAGGCCGCCGACACGTCATGGCATCCGTCCCGCGTCTCGTCCATCACCGCAGAGAAGACGCGCCCCATGTCCAGAGCGAGTCCTCACGCCTCAAAGGAATTATCTTTAGGTGGTCATTGTCAATACATACCGTACCCAACAACATATGACAAACCCCACCACATCGTCCTTCCTTGCAAGGCACACCGCATCCACCAAGGCAAGCCCCGAGGCCCCTTCAAATCGTCTCACTCGGATGCCGTTGTCTCCACGTGATCGTCAGTACGTCGGACCTCACACACGCGACAAACCCCATCTCATTGTCATCGTTTTTATGGCGCACTACCTCGGGCAAGACAAGCCCGAAGCACGGGACGAATCATCAGGAATTCTTGGCATTGCGTCGATGCCATTTTCCACGTCACTCGGCGTGGGTCTGACACGCGACGCACCCCAGCTCATTGTCATCACTTTTATGGCGCATTACCTCAGACAAGACAAGCCCCAAGCACCGTACGAATCATTAGGCTTTCATGGATTCGTCTGGAGGCCGTTTTTCCATGTCCGTGGGCATGTCACTGGGTGGCTCTGGGCACACAGGACAAGACCCACGCCCAGGGGGGGTCGCCGACCACTCCCCCCCTAAAGAGACATTTATGCATTTCCAGCTGTCCCACCAGGAAACATCAGCACTGACGAGGAGACATACTGATGGGTTCAGACAACCCTGTGGGCACCACAGCGCATGAAAGACAACACGTGTTGCCCTAAAAGAGATATGAAACCATAGGAATAGCCACCAATGTGACCCCTTAGGCACATCAAGGCCGCCATCACGTACTAGCATCCATCCCGGGTAGCGTCCAACACCGCCGAGAAGACAGGCCCCATGTCCAGAGAGGGTCCTCACGCATGAAATGAATTCTCTTTAGGTGGTCATTATCATTACATACGGGACACGAAAACACATGAATAACCACACCTCAACGTCCTTCCTTTCAAGGCACACCGCATGCACCAAGACGGGCCTCGAGGCCCCTTCAAATCGTCTCACTCGGATGCCTTTGTCTGGAAACGACTGTCAGCCCGCAAGATCACACATGCGACAAAACCCATCTCATTGTCATCGTTTTTAGGGCGCACTACCTCGGGAAAGACAAGCCCCAAGCACGGGACGAATCATCAAGAATTCATGGCATTGCATCGATGCCATTTTCCATGTCACTGGGCATGTCATTGGGTGGCTCTAGGCACGCAGGACAAGACCCACGCCCAGGGGGGGTCGCCGACCACTCCCCCCCTAAAGAGACATTTATGCATTTCCAGCTATTCCACCAGGAAACATCAAAAGTGACGAGGAGACATACTGAGGGGTTTAGACCACCCTAAGGGCACCGCAGTGCATGAAAGACAACACGGGTTGCCCTAAAAGAGCTATGAAACCATAGGAAGGGCCACCGACGTGACCCCTTAGGCACATGAAGGCCGCCGACACGTCATGACATCCGTCCCGCGTCTCGTCCATCACCGCAGAGAAGACACGCCCCATGTCCAGAGCGGGTCCTCACGCATGAAATGAATTATCTTTAGGCGGTCATTGTCATTACATACCGTACCCAACAACATATGACAAACCCCACCACGTCGTCCTTCCTTGCAAGGCACACCGCATCCTCCAAGGCAAGCCCCGATGCCCCTTCAAATCGTCCCACTCGGGTGGCGTTGTCTCCACGTGATTGTCAGTACGTCGGACTTGACACGCGACGCACCCCGGCTCATTGTCATCACTTTTATGGCGCATTACCTCATACAAGACAAGCCCCAAGCACCGTATGAATCCTCAAGCTTTCATGGATTTGTCTGGAGGCCATTTTTCCATGTCCGTGGGCATGTCACTAGGTGGCTCTGGGCACGCAGGACAAGACCCACGCCCAGGGGGGGTCGCCGACCACTCCCCCCCTAAAGAGACATTTATGCCTTTCCAGCTGTCCCACCAGGAAACATCAGCACTGACGAGGAGACATACTGGAGGGTTTAGACAACCCTGTGGGCACCACAGCGCATGAAAGTCAACACGTGTTGCCCTAAAAGATATATGAAACCGTAGGAACAGCCACCGATGTGACCCCTTAGGCACATGAAGGCCGCCGACACGTAGTAGCATTCATCCCGGGTAGCGTCCAACACCGCCGAGAAGACAGGCCCCATGTCCAGAGAGGGTCCTCACGCATGAAATGAATTCTCTTTAGGTGGTCATTGTCATTACATACGGGACACGACAACAGATGACAAACCCCACCGCAACGTCCTTCCTTTCAAGGCACGCCACACGCACCAAGACGGGCCTCGAGGCCCCTTCAAATCGTCTCACTCGGATGCCATTGTCTGGACAAGACTGTCAGTCCGCAGGATCACACATGCGACAAACCCCATCTCATTGTCATCGTTTTTAGGGCGCACTACCTCGGGCAAGACAAGCCCCAAGCACGAGACGAATCATCAGGAATTCATGGCACTGCGTCGATGCCATTTTCCATGTCACTCGGCATGTCATTGGGTGGCTCTAGGCACGCAGGACAAGACCCACGCCCAGGGGGGGTCGCCGACCACTCCCCCCCTAAAGAGACATTTATGCATTTCCAGCTATACCACCAGGAAACATCAACAGTGACGAGGAGACATACTGATGGGTTTAGACCACCCTAAGGGCACCGCAGTGCATGAAAGACAACACGGGTTGCCCTAAAAGAGCTATGAAACCATAGGAAGGGCCACCGACGTGACCCCTTAGGCACATGAAGGCCGCCGACACGTCATGGCATCCGCCCCGCGTCTCGTCCATCACCGCAGAGAAGACACGCCCCATGTCCAGAGCTGGTCCTCACGCCTCAAAGGAATTATCTTTAGGCGGTCATTGTCAATACATACCGTACCCAACAACATATGACAAACCCCACCACGTCGTCCTTCCTTGCAAGGCACACCGCATCCACCAAGGCAAGCCCCGAGGCCCCTTCAAATCGTCCCACTCGGATGGCGTTGTCTCCACGTGATTGTCAGTACGTCGGACCTGACACGCGACGCACCCCGGCTCATTGTCATCACTTTTATGACGCATTACCTCAGACAAGACAAGCCCCAAGCACCGTACGAATAATCAAGCTTTCATGGATTTGTCTGGAGGTCGTTTTTCCATGTTCGTGGGCATGTCACTGGGTGGCTCTGGGCACGCAGGACAAGACCCACGCCCAGGGGGGGTCGCCGACCACTCCCCCCTAAAGAGACATTTATGCATTTCCAGCTGTCCCACCAGGAAACATCAGCACTGACGAGGACACATACTGATGGGTTCAGACAACCCAATGGGCACCACAACGCATGAAAGACAGCACGTGTTGCCCTAAAAGAGCTACGAATCCATACGAACAGCCACCAAAGTGACCCCTTAGGCACATGAAGGCCGCCGACACGTCATGGCATCCGTCCCGGGTATCATCCAACACCGCCGAGAAGACAGGACCCATGTCCAGAGCGGGTCCCCGCGCATGAAATGAATTATCTTTAGGCGGTCATTGTCTTTACATTCCGAACACAACAACATGTGACAAACCCCACCTCGACGTCCTTCCTTTCAAGAAACGCCGCATGCACCAAGACGGGCCCCGAGACCCCTTCAAATCGTCTCACTCGGATGCCATTGTCTGAACGTGACTGTCAGTCCGCAGGATCTCGAAGGCCACAAACACCATCCCATTGTCATCGTTTTTATGGCGCACTACCTCGGGCAAGACAAGCCCCAAGCACGGGACGAATCATCAGGCATTCATGGCATTAAGTCGATGTCATTTTGCATGTCAATGGGCATCACATTGGGTGGCTCTAGGCACGCAGGACAAGACCCACGCCCGGGGGGGTCGCCGACCACTCCCCCCCTAAAGAGACATTTATGCATTTCCAGCTATTCCACCAGGAAACATCAACACCGACGAGGAGACATACTGATGGGTTTAGACCACCCTGAGGGCAGGGCAGCGCATGAAAGGCAACACGTGTTGCCCTAAAAGAGCTATGAAACCATAGGAAGGGCCACCGACGTGGCCCCTTAGGCACATGAAGGCCGCCGACACGTCATGGCATCCGTCCCACGTATCGTCCATCACCACAGCGAAGACACGCCCCATGTCCAGAGCGGGTCCCCACGCATGAAAGGAATTCTCTTTAGGCGGTCATTGTCATTACATACCGGACCCAACAACATATGACAAACCCCACCTCATTGTCCTTCCATTCAAGGCACACCGCATCCACCAAGGGAAGCCCTGAGGCCCCTTCAAATCCTCTCACCCGGATGGCGTTGTCTCCACCTGATTGTCAGTACGGAGGACCTGACACGCGACGAAACCCGGCTCATTGTCATCACTTTTATGGCGCACTACCTCGAACAAGACAAGCCCCAAGCACCGGACGAATCATCAAGCTGTCTTTGCTTTGTCCGGAGGCTGTTTTTCCATGTCCGTGGGCATGTCACTGGGTGGCTCTGGGCACGCAGGACAAGACCCACGCCCAGGGGGGGTCGCCGACCACTCCCCCCCTAAAGAGACATTTATGCATTTCCAGCTGTCCCACCAGGAAACATCAGCACTGACGAGGAGACATACTGATGGGTTTAGACAACCCTGTGGGCACCACAGCGCATGAAAGACAACACGTGTTGCCCTAAAAGAGATATGAAACCATAGGAACAGCCACTGATGTGACCCCTTAGGCACATCAAGGCCGCCGACACGTAGTAGCATTCGTCGCGGGTAGCATCCAACGCCGCCGAGAAGACAGGCCCCATGTCCAGAGCGGGTCCTCGCGCATGAAATGAATTCTCTTTAGGTGGTCATTGTCATTACATACGGGACACGACAACATATGAAAAACCCCACCTCGACGTCCTTCCTTTCAAGGCACGCCGCATGCACCAAGACGGGCCCTGAGGCCCCTTCAAATCGTCTCACTCGGATGCCATTGTCTGGACGCGACTGTCAGTCCGCAGGATCGCACATGCGACAAACCCCGTCTCATTGCCATCGTTTTTAGGGCGCACTACCTCGGGCAAGACAAGCCCCAAGCACGGGACGAATCATCAGGAATTCATGGCATTGCGTCGATGCCATTTTCCATGTCACTGGGCATGTCTGTGGGTGGCTCTCGGCACGCAGGACAAGACCCACGCCCAGGGGGGGTCGCCGACCACTCCCCCCCTAAAGAGACATTTATGCATTTCCAGCTATTCCACCAGGAAACATCAACACTGACGAGGAGACATACTGAGTGGTTTAGACCACCCAGAGGGAACCGCAGCGCATGAAAGGCAACACGTGTTGCCCTAAAAGGGCTATGAAACCATAGGAAGGGACACCGACATGGCCCCTTAGGCACATGAAGGCCGCCGACACGTCATGGCATCCGTCCCGCGTATCGTCCAACACCGCCGAGGAGACAGGACCCATGTCCAGAGCGGGTCCTCACGCATGAAATGAATTCTCTTTAGGTGGTCATTGTCTTTACATACCGGACACAACAACATATGACAAACCCCACCTCAACGTCCTTCCTTTCAAGGCACGCCGCACGCACCAAGACGGGCCCCGAGGCCCCTTCAAATCGCCTCACTAGGATTCCATTGTCTGGACGCGATTGTCAGTCCGTAGGATCTCACAGGCGACAAACCCCACCCATCTCATTGTCATCGGTTTTATGGCGCACCACCTCGGGCAAGACAAGACCCTAGCACGGGAAGAATCATCAGGAATTCAGGGCATTGCGTCGATGCCATTTTCCATGTCACTGGGCATGTCATTGGGTGGCTCTAGGCACGCAGGACAAGACCCACGCCCAGGGGGGTCGCCGACCACTCCCCCCCTAAAGAGACATTTATGCATTTCCAGCTATCCCACCAGGAAACATCAACACTGACGAGGAGACATACTGATGGGTTTAGACCACCCTGAGGGCACCGCAGCGCATGAAAGACAACACGTGTTGCCCTAAAAGAGCTATGAAACCATAGGAAGGGCCACCGACGTGACCCCTTATGCACATGAAGGCCACCGACAAGTCATGGCATCCATCCCGCGTATCGTCGATCACCGCCGAGAAGACACGCCCCATGTCCAGAGCGGGTCCTCACTCATGAAAAGAATTCTCTTTAGGTGGTAATTGTAATTACATACAGGACCCAACAACATATGAAAAACCCCACCTCGACGTCCTTCCTTTCAAGGCACGTCGCATCCACCAAGACATGCCCCGAGGCCACTTCAAATCGTCTCACTCGGATGGCTTTGTCTCCACGCGATTGTCAGTTCGTCGGACCTGACACGCGACGAACCCCGTCTCATTGTCATCGCTTTTATGGGGCACTACCGCGGGCAAGACAAGCCCCAAGCACAGGAGGAATCATCTAGAGGCCATTTTTCCATGTCTGTGGGCATGTCACTGGGTGGCTCTGGGCACGCAGGACAAGACCCACGCCCAGGGGGGGTCGCCGACCACTCCCCCCCTAAAGAGACATTTCTGCATTTCCAGCTCTCCCACCAGGAAACATCAGCACTGACGAGGAGACATACTGAGTGGTTTAGACCACCCAGAGGGAACCGCAGCACATGAAAGACAACACGTGTTGCCCTAAAAGAGCTATGAAACCATAGGAACGGCAACCGACGTGACCCCTTAGGCACGTGAAGGCCGCCGACACGTCATGGCATCCTTCCCGCGTATCGTCGACCACCGCCGAGAAGACAGACCCCATGTCCAGAGCGGGTCCTCACGCATGAAATGAATTCTCTTTAGGTGGTCGGTGTCGTTACATACCGAACCCAACAACATATGACAAACCCCAGCTCGGCGTCCTTCCTTTCAAGGCACCCCGCATCCACCAATACAAGCCTCGAGGCCCCTTCAAATCGTCTCACTCGGATGGCATTGTCTCCACGCGATTGTCGGTACGTAGGACCTCACACGCGACGAACCCCGGCTCATTGTCAAAGCTTTTAAGGCGCACTACCCCGGAGAAGACAAGCCCCAAGCACCGGACGAATCATCACGCATTTATGGCATTGTCTAGAGGCCATTTTTCCATGTCCGTGGGCATGTCACTGGGTGGCTCGAGGCACGCAGGACAAGACCCACGCCCAGGGGGGGTCGCCGACCACTCCCCCCCTAAAGAGACATTTATGCATTTACAGCTATCCCACCAGGAAACATCAGCACTGACGAGGAGACATACTGAGTGGTTTAGACCACCCAGAGGGCACCCCAGCTCATGAAAGACAACGCGAGTTGCCCTAAAAGAGCTATGAAACCATAGGAACGGCCACCGACGTGACCCCTTAGGCACATGAAGGCCGCCGGCACGTCATGGCATCCGTCCCGCGTGTCGTCGACCACCGCCGAGAAGACAACCCCATGTCCAGAGCGGGTCCTCACGCATGAAACGAATTCTATTTAGGTGGTCATGGACGTTACATACCGGACCCAACAAGATATGGCAAACCCCAGCTCGGCGTCCTTCCTTTCAAGGCACCCCGCATCCACCAATGCAAGCCCCGATGCCCCTTCAAATCGTCTCACTCGGATGGAATTGTCTCCACGCGATTGTCAGTACGTAGGACCTGACACGCGACGAACCCCGACTCATTTTCAAAGCTTTGATGGCGCACTACCCCGGACAAGACAAGCCCCAAGCACCGGACGAATCATCAAGCATTCATGGGATTGTCTAGAGGCCATTTTTCCATGTCCGTGGGCATGTCATTGGGTGGCTCTGGGCACGCAGGACAAGACCCACGCCCAGGGGGGGTCGCCGACCACTCCCCCCCTAAAGAGACATTTATGCATTTCCAGCTATCCCACCAGGAAACATCATCAGTGACGAGGAGACATACTGAGGGGTTTAGACATCCCAGAGGTCAGTGCAGCGCATGAAAGACAACACGTGTTGCCCTAAAAGAGCTATGAAACCATAGGAACGACCACCGACGTGACCCCTTAGGCACTTGAAGGCCGCCGACACGTCATGGCATCCGTCCCGCGTATCGTCGATCACCGCCGAGAAGACATGCCCCATGTCCACAGCGGGTCCTCACGCATGAAATGAATTCTCATCAGGTGGTGATTGTCGTTACATATAGG